>VWZY01009502.1:14674-174710 GCA_013399075.1 Chloroceryle aenea
AAAAACAACAAAAACTTTCCCATGAAAGGGATTTCAGAACATGTTTTGCCATTTAACTATATGCTCAATGTGCTGTGTTTGCCTCCTTCCAGAACTTGGAGACTACACAGTAATGTTCTAGTCCCAATGAGTGGGCTAGTTTAAATGTTAAGACAGAAACTTCTGCTAATAGACTTCAAATCCTCATCTTCTTCAAAGCAATTCCTGGTTGCATAGCATCATGAAAAAAAGAAAAGAAAAAAAAAATCAACAAAAAGAAATCACAAAAATGCAAAAAACCCAACCCCCAGTCACAGAGATATCAAATACCACCTTTTGGTGATCACCTAATTTTACAGATGTGGGAATTCAGACATGCATGTGAATATTCTGTTTAAGATTCTTGCAGTGACAGTGGAAAGCAAATGTCAGGCTACATTTAAGCCTAATTTTTTTTCCCTCAACCCAGCATCCAGAACTGGTTGTAGGAGGCGAACCCTTTAACTCAGCATAATCACACAGCTCCATTGTGAGATATGCCATGTTCAAATCTTCCCAAACTCAGTGTGGATGGTTTTATCCTGCTGTACAGGCAGTCTGAGGAACAGCAATAAGAGGAGCAAGGTAGAGGGCATGGGGACACGCTGCACAATACTGTCAAACCCATCCTCAAACCTCTGCACCTCACTGCATGGACCTGTTCTTAGAGACCCCAAGGATGGTTTGGTGATCAGTTGAAAATAAAGCTTAAATTTGATAATGATGTGCCTGTGTTTGTGTGTGTGTGTGTCTTCCTGTGGTGGGTGGCAGGTCACACGATTTATCAGTTGAACAACAGCTTTCTTGTCAAGCTGGTGCATGAAGCTACAGCATTCTCCCAGGAAACTGCCATGAATCTCAGCAGCTGCAGAGAAAAGTATTAATCTCCTTCCTGAAGAGCACCTCTCACTGATTTCATCAGCTACCTTAGCTATCACAGTTGTGGGTAGATACAGAGACAACATGCTCCATTACTGGAGCAGAGCTCTGAAGTGTATTCCCAAAGGATCTCCCACAGTCTGAAGCACTAAGGAGTGGAAATTCCTTTGGATATAAAAGAATAATAGCCTACCTGTTTTTGCTTCTGTGAATTAACCTTCTATTCAGCCCTCAGTAATTTGTTTTCAAGGGTTTCAGCGTGGAGTGAGCACTATTCAATAAATGTTTAGATAGTGTTACAAGAATTATCAGGGCTTTTTTTTTTTTCTTTTTTATATAAGTGAGAAATCACAAGTTCATTGTTATTAGAAGTGAGTTAGAAGTGAGACAGACAGCCCGATTTTATTTATTTATTTAGGCAAATAATAGCATACTATCTCTGGAACCTTTACAAGTTAGAGCTTATCATTAGATTTCCAGATAATTACTAGAAAAATAATGAAGTTGTTATTCTGGGACAGCTGCTGGAAATCAATGAGGTTTATAGATGTCACTATATTTTCAATATATATATAGCTGGTTAACTCTTTGAAGGTGAATTTCTAGTGTGCATAAGACCACTTTAATCTGAACTGAGAAAACAAATTGAAAAGAAAAAAAAGAAAGAAAGTAAAAAACACCCTGAGGATCAGCATTACATAAACTTAATGCATTAGTATTATTGCATTGTTATAATAACCATCTTATCAAAAACCTTCTTTGAACTTTTTTACTAAGTATTCCTAAAGCAGTTTACACCAAAGAGAGGAAATAATGATTTTCTCAGGGGAAATATAAAAAGATGTTTGACGATGTAGCTATTTAGGAAAATCTACAAAAAGCCCCAGTGATTTATATCAGCTGATGAGGTAAAAAACCCAGGAGGCTCACAATGTGGCAGTTATTAATCTCAAATTCAGTATACCTGAAATATGTCGGTGCATGGACTCAGCATCTTGCGGCACAGAAGGAACTTCTGGCTCTGATAAATTTGAATCGTGAATTGGAAAGCTTGTCAAATGCAGGACATCAAGTGGCTGCTGGGGAAAAGCGTAGTCTGAAACCTGTGTTTAAAAAAAGGACATTGATTTGCAAAGGTAAATCCAGACTACTCAGCCAAAGTAGCCATGCAAGTTGTAGACATTCTTGGAATAACAATGCTCCATACTACTGAGAACCTATTTTTACCTCTGTGGGGTTTTCAAATCTGGATATTAGCTGCCAGAGTGCTACAATGGAGAAGATCAATCACACTTCAAAAAGAATGAAGATTCTTTTCCTATGCAATTGTCAAAGTTACTTAAATATCAATTATTTCACACCTTCATGAAATGTAGCCATGTCTTGTGTGTACCTCGGCTGTACCTCAAATACTCTGCTTAAGAGGAGAGTGAAATAGTGAAGCTGCAAACAAGAGTTGGTGCAATAAATACATGTGGACGTATGACTATTCCTCTTTCTGAGAATATGTGGTGTGACAAGATACACATGAGTTCCATACCTCTCACAGATCTGCACTGCATAAGACATGTTGTTCCTTTTTTTCCCTGAACTATGGGAACAGCACAGATGTAAAAGGAGTAAATTAATACTTATAAATCCTCTAATTAGCAATGAGGAAATTAAGAAGCTATAAGCTAATGTTTGGTCTCTATGCCCGATGAGATGAGAATATTGTTTCCAAACCAATGAAGGAGCTCTGACAGCTAGATAAAAAATAGAGATGTAACATTTTTCACAGTCCTTTGTTTTATAAATGCAAAGTTAGGACATGTGTGACCGCAAATCAATTAGTAGCTCGTAACAACAACAACAACAGCTCCTCTCTTTAAATTTTAGAGGATATAGAATCTGAAGATTTCAAGAAATTAGGTAATTTATCCTCCTCCACTCGTTAGACTGGGGATAATTCGGTGCCCTTCATCCTGAGAAAGCAGGGTTGGACTAGACTTTTCTCTCCTACCAAACCAAAACTCAAAAGGAGTAAAAGTTTGTATGTAATAGGAGTCATCCAGTGCCTACAAAAGGAGGTTGCAGAAAATAGAAGATATGGATTAAATCTACCTGTTACTGAAACGGACATGTGCTCAGATCTCTGTGAAATTGCAAGGCAACTAATCTGTGATCTCTATCATGTTCTCCACCAAAAAATGTTTTCCAAATTGGGATTTGAGAAATAATTCAACCCTTCCCTCCTGCCGATGCATAGTAAACATCAATATCCTACAAGCACGGAACTGCATTACATCTCCAGCTTCTAGATTTCAGGTAGCTGCTTTGTATCATGTAGGCTAAACTGGATTGTGATTATATCTTCTTTTTGCCCTTTGTCTTTTGACATCGTTGTTCTTTAACTGGATGAATGCAGATCACTACAAGCCAAAAAATCACTCTGACTAATAATACACAATCTAAACCCCTGGGACCAGCACTGGATGTTGGGAAAAAAAAAGTAAAAGTGCTTGAGAAAAAGAGGAGCATGCTCTATATGTGATTTTACTCAGAAAGATGACGAGAGGACAGAGTGACACAGTATGCTGGTGAATGTTACACAGAAGGCAGACAAAGGTAGTTCATTGTTCCTACTTCACCATATGTAACAGGAATATTTCCAGGAATCTTAAAGTGGAAAAATTTACAACTGATCAAATACGGGTATTATCCCATGAAAAACTGAGTTGTAGATTTGTTGTATGAGATACTGTCAATATAATCTGCTTATCAAGACCCAAGAAGCATCTGGGATACTCTTAGTACCCATGTGTATATTTTATTTTATAACATTGCATGTTAACAGAATGCAAACAATATTTTTTTAAAAAATTTTTTTTTTTTTTTGGACATATAAAAAGTGAAGTTGAATTGTATCTAGCTTGTTGAACAAACAGAAATGTGCAGGAAAACCTTCTACCATTCACTTGGATTGGACCAAAATTTAAGGCAAGATATTTGATCAGCTAGAATAACCTAAACCTGGACAATGATTCCTGTGTTTCACATATCTCTGTATATATCTTATGTAAATTTTGCAAGGTACTGTTCTTCTGCATTGCATAAGGTGATAGTGATTCCAAAATTCTCAGAGATTATTTCCTTGTAAGCTTTAACAAATCTATATTCGGACATGTCCTTCTCAGCTTTGGGCAATATCACAATAAAATCAAATTTAGCCTAGGTAGTAACATGAACCCAGTAAAAATAATATTATATACGTTTACCAGGGAAGGCACTTGTGATAAGGCAGCAAAAAATACTAGAAGAAAGGAGAGTTGGAAGTTTCCTCCAAGATAGGTAGCATCATTTTGTTCTGGTTTGTTTTTGATTGCTGCATCACACCCCGTGCTTAAGGATATATACTTGCTGAAGCAACATACCAGATGTGCCCAGTTTAAACCATTCAACATATTCCTAAATTAATATTACCACTTTCCTATAGATTTTCATTCTAATTGTGCAAGAGAGTTCAGCCATATACAAAGACCTCTAAAATCACCCAAAGACCTAACAACTATGTAACAACTATGTAACAGCAGCATTCATGATTTGCCACCAGCTTTTCATTATTTTTTGAGCTGTTGGAAAAAGCCCTCTATCTCAAGTGATATCCCTTTGACATTTCTATTACGTAGAATATCTCTGGATGCTCTCAATTTAGATGCAAGGAAACTTAGATAAGTTTTAAAACTATTTATTTAGGGAATAAAAAATTCAAATGTCTTCTTAAATTACCTATACCTCTAGGATGTTAAAATTACTTGGCTGAAGAATGGCATTACTGTTTTTACCATGATTTGATCATGACTTGGACCCTTGAAATAGACTGGGAAAGGAAGAGCTGATACCTAAAAATGTATTTTTTCTGATGAAGTCTGGATTCTATCCATTTAGAGTTAAATGTGCTGCCTGGAGTTTCTAGGCTCTGTCTTCAGTCAATGCACATAAATTTCCAGATGGTAGCTCAATTCCAGTCTCAGGCAAGGTCTGTTTCTCCTCACTGACTGTGAAGGGAGCTTGAATGTAGGGTTTAATGTGGGTGTTTTCTGTGTGGGCATCACCTTTTGAACAAGTTACTCTGTGTTACTTTTTATAGTTGAGGAGAGATAGTCATAAAGTCATTAAAGTGTAAATGCAATGTATCTTATCTCACAGGGGACGCCTCATTTGGTCAGAGGAATCACAGTCTTACCCTGTAGACTACTTTGATATCCTGTGCTGCCCTGTCGAGCTTCCCATCTTCTCATTCACAGGATGTGGATTTCCAAAGCTTCTGGTCATATCTGCTTGCTCTGTGTAGATGCCTTGGATACCCATGTGTTCAATAAAGCTGATCTCTTCTAGCAGAATTCAGGTGGAGACAAAGGCACCTAAATTTAAGGGTCTACTTGTGTACTATGTAATTAAGGTCCCATTGCAATAAATAATGATACAGCTAACAGAGTACAGGGGACACTTCAGATCTGGTCAAAGTAGACAGTCACCTGGACTACTTTCTGGGCTTATTTGATACACTGACACATCTTCTCGGGGGTCAGAATGATACTGTAAGATGTATTTGTATTTCCCTCTTACTTACCACTAAAGCAGGCCTCACCAGTTGAGAAGATCTCCCTACGTTATCCAAGACATGCCAGCCTTTCTGAAGTTACTCCAACTCATTTATACCAAACAGCCCCTGGGGAAAATCATTTGCAAAATCAGAAGGTTGGAAGCATCATCAGGGTCCCTGGATAATTTTGACTGCAGTGGCAGCCTGAGAATTTATATAAATAGGCAACTGGCCTGTTAGTTTGAGGATGGTACTCAGGATACAAGTCATAGGTCTTCCTAAGAGTAGACACAATCTGTGCAGAGCATACATAAATTACCAGTATCAGATGAACACAGAGAATTACGAGTTTTAGACAAATTCAGTTCAAAGCTTTAGCCCAAACTTCAAGCACCAACAGGACAAGCAGCTAATCAGGTTATCATGAAGGCCACCAAGGAGCATTGTGAAATCAATTGGCACATCATTTTAATGCTCTCTGGAGGGAAAGGAACTCAATAAATTATGGATTCCTGTGCTGCCTGGGACATCGCACATTGGTGCTAATAAACAAGTTATGGTGTGAAATACAATATGGCTTGTGAATAATAATAACTCGGAGCAGAAGAAAGGCTATAAAAAGAGGGAAGTTGTGGGAGAAATGGCTTAAAACCCTAAGTTTTCTTCTTTTTGCTAAACTTTTTCTCAGGTAGATAAATGGATGCCATGCATTTGAATGAGTAGACATTTATGTCTCAAAGAGAGAGTACTTTGTTGAGGCTAACAGAGATCATTATCATAAATAGCCACAATCTGCTATATCATACAGCACAAAGCCTTATACCATGGTTCTTGAATAAAACCTACCAGAATGGGTGGTTGATAGGTGGAAGATGTATTTTTAAATGGAAAGACATACAATCTGTGTTTAAGGGCACAGAATGATAATGAAATCCACAATCTTTGGAAAATATGCTTACCAATACTATTGAAAACTAGCAATGTACATTTTACTTCCATTTACCTTGTACTGCTTCAATTTTCTTGTTGTTGATGTCCATTCAGTGTACGGGCTTTTGCTGCATTCTATTAGATTAAAGTGTGCTTTAACATTTTCTCTTTGTGAATATGCTCAAAGACCTTGATTAAACCATATCCAAACTCCTTTAAAGCTAAACGGAATCTTTTTTTTTTTTTTTTTTTTTATGCCAGGAATAATACTTGAGAGGATAAAAGAGTAACAGGTTTGTTTATTAACCCTATTCAATATGGATTTGGAGTACCACAGGGATTATGGGCATTTTCAAATTTAGTTTCATGCAAGTAATCTGTTGAATAATCAAAATCCTACAACTCTAAAGAAAACCATTGCAACAATATTTTATCTGCTTTGTTCTTGTAGTAGCATAAATCTTAGAAACATATGATTTAACTTAAATTCCAGAAGACCTCATGAGGTCATCAGTTCCAACCCACAAGGCAAAGCAGAGTTGGCCAATATGAAGTCAGGATGCCGGGCACTTGTCTTATAGTCAAAGCAACAATCCAGTTACAAAGTATGTAGGTAATAACCTATGACAAATAGCTAAAATGGGTACATTTCCATGTACATTTTGTTGTGTTGGTATTTTCAAATGGAAGACTGTACTATCAGAAAATTTCAGCTTTATTCACTATTTTTTTTTGATGGTGAAAAAAAAAAAAGAAGAAAATAGAAAATTATGAAAAGATTAAAAAAACAACTTCGAGAAAATAAATTATTTGAATAGCTAAATTTTCTTGGAAGCCAATGGAAGTACCTGCAGAAAATCTGTCTTTTCTGGGACAGTTGTCTGGTTGTATACATCTAGCTTAGGTGTTCAAAGGAAGGCAAACTCCTGCTACCACAGTTCAAACTTACTCGAAACAAATCATGTTGAATATGAATATGAAATTAGAAAGAGTTAATGCCATGTTATCAGCCCTTCTCACAGCAGGATTCTTCTATGCTTTTAGTAAGAGTAGATTGATGATCTTATTTCATATCTGTAATGCTCTAAAGGATGCAATGCTACCGACATGTACACAGTTGCAGGAGAAACAGAATTTCTAACTGTTGCCTGAATGGGTCACAGATTTCTGCAAGAAAAAAAAAAAAANATATACACATATACAGAACTCACCAAAAATTCCTACATCTTTTTAACCCATTGCTATAATATTTCAGAAACTGTATTGAGGATGCATCACGTGAGACAGATACCTGATCTAATTCTGAGTAATTGTGACAAAGGTTCTCAAAAAACCTACGTCATGTACTTTAAGCAGGAATAGCCTGTCTGTTTATCCAGCATAAATGGTTAAGTGACTGCAATCCTTCAGAAGCCAGACTGGATTCTGCAGGGCTTGTCTGGGCATCCTGTATCCTAACAGTTTATTCTCCAGGTTATTCCAAAATACAATAAAATAAATTAAAACATCACTTGCTCTCCAGCTGTCTAAGGTGTTCTCCTGCAGTGGCCAAGAAGGAATCATGCTCTCTACATCAGAACAGTGCCTTGAGAATGTTTTATTTAGTTAGTCACCTAAACAGGAACAAAAATAATGTGAAACTGTTAAAATTGTTTGAATTACATATTTGAACTGATACTAGCACTGAGCATAATGAGGAAGACCTATGAAGTAAGATGCTCTTGAGCCCATTCTCATTTCCCATTTGCATTCAGTTCCACTTTTTCAGCATCATAAAAACAGTAAATAAAGGAAATTTTGCATTTCCATTAGAAGGATTTATTCAAGGAATTCCCTATTCTGATTGATGAATCAGAATGGATGAAGAACAGAAAGAAGGGAAAGAATATACTGACTGAAATTACTGCATTTTTTGTCAGTGTAAAGGTACTAATCCAAATAGTATGCTCCATCAAAAGTATTCCAGAACTATTCACAAAAAAAATTAAAAAAAAAAANTCTATGCCCAGAAGAACACACAAAATGACAGAAGGAGTCAGACAGAAAAGTCAATTATAAGAATGATGAATTTTTTCTGTAAGTATCACATGTTCCAAGCACTCAGTTCAGCTATTAGCTAGCAAATGTGGAACAACTAACTGTAATTACCCTTGCTAAAGACAGAATCTGTTTGCAGAATTCAGTGTCATGGGCTTCACTGCACTGATGGCTGTATTTAGCCTGTTTAGAGGAAACACACATGCTGGAAATTAACATCAGTATTCATATTATTTATTTTCTTATATGCCTAAATGTACAAAATCATAAAATGCCCCAAGGAAAGTAGTTCACAATCTACTAGGCAAGATACCAATAAAAATACACCATGATTCTTTAAAAGAATGTACATTCCCTATATACAAATATATACATACATATATATTTATATACATACTTTAAATATGTGCATATATCATAAAATAAATGATACATAATTGTAAAACAGGTTTCTACTATAATGCCTTTCTACTCTAAAATCTATTTTTAAAGTTCATCTATACTTCGATATAATACATACAGATTTTATATATAATTATATATAAAATATATACACATATACAGAANTTTATTCAAGGAATTCCCTATTCTGATTGATGAATCAGAATGGATGAAGAACAGAAAGAAGGGAAAGAATATACTGACTGAAATTACTGCATTTTTTGTCAGTGTAAAGGTACTAATCCAAATAGTATGCTCCATCAAAAGTATTCCAGAACTATTCACAAAAAAAATTAAAAAAAAAAAGAAAAAGTGTGATAGTTTTGGAAAGTGTCTTTAAAGCGATATTTCCTGTAGATAAAAAAAATTGTGCACATCTGAGCATCCAAGACTTTTTGAGGTGAAATGGGAGCTGAAAGGAATGTTTAATTCAGTGGTGAAATGGGTAACTGAATATAAAATATATCCAAGCAGAAATCTCTGGCTTGCTAAAATTTATCCTAGATCCTCAAGTTTCATGCAGTAAACTAGGGGTTCTTTCATCATCCATCATCTTTCTTGGCCAGGCATTGCTGTCATCTGGAGCAAAATCCTTTGCCCATGTTTTCTACAGGATTATTATCACTTGCACATGTGTTTGTTTGGACATCCAGACAAATATTTTATTTCTCTTCACAACAGAAAGTTTAACTAGAATAAAATAGCTGGAATTATGCCACTTGCAAAGGTATTTGAGGAAATCTGTAGAAAAGATGCAGACCTCTTACATGTCAGTGAAAGCACTAGAATGACATGCACTTCCAGAGCAGAAATAGTTTGCAGCAAAGTCAAATAAAATTAAGTCCTTAAGCCACATGTCCCAGTAAGTGCCTGTCCAGTCCCTTCATGAGATTTCCCACTTATTTTGGGGCTATAGGATCAAGCACTCTTAGAAGAAGAAACATGCAAGGAATTGTAAGATTGTTCTAATACCTTAGGAGGCAGAAATAGGGGATGGACATCTCTCATATGACAACTTTCCCTACTCATACAGACCCTTGCTAATTTGCTCTGGCACAATAGAGAGGTTCTGAAGTGGGTTGTATTAATTGGGGTTTTGAATCACCTGGCAATATCTATAAAATATTATAAATAATAGCTGAACAACTGGGCCCTGATATATTGCCTGAAATCCAGACAAAGTGACTTGTTCTCTGCTAAAATCCACACCATTATTGCCTCATAAAATGGGGCATTCATCTCTTTGTTGTAATTTACTATCTAAAAATGAATAATAGAACAACACCAACCTGTGACTGCCATCTATGGGCCCAGCTTTGCAGCCCTTCTGATGTGTGAACTGCCATGGGATCCAAGATTTAAATACTACAGAAGACCTCGGTACTGCCAAAATGAGATTTATTTTATGTCTGGTTTCAAATACATACATTTGACAGTGCTGAGGCTATTATTTTCCTGATTAAAGGAATATCGTTGTTTATAGAGTACTTAAATCCAGGGCATTATGTTTATGATATCCATCCTTCCCTGCACAAGAAGAGTCAGCTGCAATAAGACTGAGAGAAGAGGGAACAAAGGCATTTTTTAGGGTATATCCTGGGCAGTCAACCTTTGTTTCTTGTGTGATAAGTGCAAATAAATATTTCTCTCCCTTCAGAACCATTAATGAAACTGCTGCAGAGTGGAAAGAGCTAGCAGTGAGTCTTTGCCAAAATGGAAGGGTGTATGCTCTAATCCTCTGATGAGTCTGCTAGTTAACATTGTGTATTTTTTCTATCAGCTAGGTAAAAGTGGAGCATACTTAGTAAGCTCATGGATAATGCTGGACAAGAAATACTTTGGAGATCAACATTAGAATTCAAAATCACCTTGGTGAACTGGTGCACAGAAGAAAGTGATTCAGTAAAGACAAGAACAAAACAATACGATTGAGTTTAGACTTAATCTGACCTTATCCAAAGCACGAAAGCATTAAGTCTCTAGTCCAATTTGGTCATCTGGATCCCTTACAATTAATGAATAATGACTTAAGAAAGCAAATCAACCTTCCTATTTAAGATATCCTTTGAGGTAGTTAAGTCTTTCCGGGATGACCATTGATACCAACAAACATGTTACACTCTACTAGATGCTGGATTCTCACTACTCTGGTGCTGATGGTGATAGAGGGGACCTTTTCCATTGTTTTGTAACTTAATAAAGTACAGAAGTAACACTGGACAGCAGTTTGTCAGCGAAGGATTTGGGGATTAGAATGGATCAAGAGCTTAACAGGAATAAGAGTGTCATGCTGTCACAAGGAAGGGAGGACATCAGAGCTAGTCCTTCCATTCCACTTAGCACTGGAAAGCCATCATTTGGATATCTGCATTCATTGATGGGCACTGAATTTCAATAAAAATGTAAATCAACTGGAGATAGACCAGAAGATTGTACTAGGAGTGATCAAAGGTCTACAACACATGTTTTTTAATGGGAGCACTGAAAGAGAAGGATTTGGTTTTGCTAAAGTGGGGAGAATTGAGACAAAAGATATGATAACAAAACTTTAGTTAGACCTAAATAAAATCATGCAATTGGTACTGGGGAAGACTGACTATAAGGTGACTGAATCTTGTTCACTAGTGATTTTGATAAACCGGGCATCTACATATTCTTCAGCTATGGGCGATATTATTTCAGGAGGTGACATTGTTCAGTGACAACAGTTCAGTGACATTGTTGAGGAATTCCCTTTTTTGGGGTAGTGAAAAAGAGTTTGTCTTATGCTGTGTTGTTAAGGTTCTCTATTAATCCAAACGAATAAGGATGTATATATAACAGAAGGTTCACTCATTACTTTTAAACCTTTTTTCTTCATTCTGTTTAGTTCTTTCGTTGCATATGGGACTAGCATTTAAGCTACTTGTGGTTTTCAGCTCACCTTCCAGTTAACAAAATTCATAGAAACCATGGTCCACAGGCTGGACAATGCCGGTTCAATTCCTCTTGAACTGCCTTTTAGACCTGCCTTACTGCAAGGTCACAGTAAAAAAACCCACAAGAGTCCCTTTTAATCAGTGGCATCACACAGGTCCTTGAAGTCTGCCACATGCTTAAAGAATTTACTCAATAGGAGACTAAAACCACAGTAACTGAGTGGTGAATCAGGCTTCACATTTTATCTGTATATATTAAAAAGTTGAATGTAAAATTCCCTTCTCATGCCAAAAAAAGGCTATTTCTGGACCTTTATTGCATTTTTAATCCCTCTAAATATTTCATCTTTCTAGATTGTATTATTTATATATTACAATCCTTGTCATCCCCTCAAGCTGTGTCAGGACACTACTTCCCCCTGTACAAAATAAATTGCTTATAATTTTTTTTCTTCAGGGGAACTTTGACACAAATAGCAATGTGCACTCCTTCTATGTTACAGATAATAGGCTGATAAATTGTTGTTCTTGCACCTGTTTTGAATTTCTTGCCCTGAAGGATATGCATTCCCCTGTACAATACAAGGTATCTCATTATAAAACATAGACTACTTTAGGAGTTATCTCACCTAACTTTGAACAACTAATTTTGGCATGCCTAGCCTAAATTAGTTAGCTATGTTTCCCAAATGCTCAGAGGAGGTGAATAAGCACTTCCAACAGGTGTTTTATCCCAGCTGACCTGAATTATCCCCTGGAGACACCTGGCAGAGATCACAACCATCTTGGGACAGCTGAAGAGACAGACAGCCTGGAGAAGAGAAGGTTTTGGGGAGACCTTATAGAGACCTTCCAGTACCTGAAGGGGGCCTTCAGGAAAGCTGGAGAGGGACTGTTTACAAGGGCATGTAATGACAGGATAAGGAGCAATGGTTTTAAACCATTTTAAACAAGAGAAGGGTAGATTTAGATTAGGAAGGATTTCTTTACTATAAGTGTAGTGGAACATTGGAACAGGTTGCCCAGGAAGGTGGTGGAGGTCCCATCCCTAGAGACATTCAAGGTCAGGCTTGGTGAGGCTCTGAGCAACCTGACCTAGTTGAGGATGTCCCTGATTACTGTAGGAGGGTTAGACTAGATGACCTTTAGAGGTCATTTCCAACCCAAGGCATTCTATGATTCTATGATCTTTATTTCTTAAAGTGTGATGAGTATGCATCCAAATCTTAAAGTTTCTTCCCTAGCTTTGTCAGATGGTTAGGTGTATGGGGATTGATGGTTGTATTAATGTTTCATGGCTAGCTGTTGCCAGACCAGTGATTTAAATGGGACAATGTCCATTAGGAATCTACCTAATTAATCCAACTTTATTCACTTTCTTCTTCCATGCCTTCCTTTTGTTCAATCTCATCCATCAGCTTATGTATCTACTCCACGAGGAAACAATTTTTCAAGGATAGATCTCCACAAATCAGGAAATGTTAACTAGGCTAGAAAAGCACCCTTAATTCTGCAGTTTCAGTCTTTCTGACTGTTTTTATTCCACAATCATCCACTTTAACCTGACATATTTTACAGATGGGCCCAGATCACAAAATTAGGTATTACAAAGGGAAAAGGCAATAAAAGAGAGGAGAGTTCCTATCAATGCTCCTATTCAGAGAAAGTGCAACCTTTGAGCATCCTTAATTAGAGAATCAATTGCAGGACAGAGCTTTATAAACATCCTAAACATCAGAAAAGTCTTAATCAGCCCTTTATTAGGTAACCAATAATCTAGAATCCAATTCAAGTAGAAAATAGGCTTCAACAGCTTCACAGCTCTAGGCATAGCCTTTTTATGCATATTTGTCCATGTTTATGTTTTGGAGGTTTTTTTCATGTATTCCATGTTTATGGATATAAATAACATTAATTCATCTTAGAGTGAACTCAGAGTTGTGTGTAGATATCCAGTTTCAGGTTTTGGCATGCTTTGAGATGTGAAAATTGCCTCTCTCTGAAAAATATTTTCAAGGAATTGGGATGCTGAGGCATGTTAAATCATGCAAGACAGATTAAAGCCTCATATCAGTGTGGAAAGTATGATAGAGTAAGGACTGGAAAGAGAGACCATATGATGAGAGAACAAAAATTTTCTGCTATTCTTATTGCAGAATTACCTTGATCAGGAGTGTGTTAAGCAAGCAAAAACTTAGGATACTGGTTAGCAAGCTGGGGTGGTTAGGTGCTCCTCGCTGATATGCCCTCTGAGACCTCTCAGTTATGCTATCTCATCCAGAGCCATTTAGCCTTGAATCCCCTTTGCCACTCAACACTGTATCTCTTAATCTTACCCATCTCATCTTCACTGTAGAACTGCATCTCAGTAAGAGTTCAGCACAGCTATACTTTTGCTTCTTTGATCATACAGAGATAAATACAAAGTCCCAAACCACAAGGTTCACTAAGTATTGAAATGAATGTCTCTGGCAACTGAGTTTGCATCTCTGCTAGGATTGTTCTTTGGATGATTTCTTTGGAATGATGGCTTTTGAAAAGTTTAAAAGAGTTTAGAAATGTAAGACCATTAAAAATTTATTGTCTCATAACAATTGTTATCTTCCATCCACCTAGAAAATAAATCATCCACCTAGAAAATAAATATATTAGGGGTCTACTTAAGTTACTGTTGTCTGCAATTAAAACATCTACTGCCTTCCCTGCACCCCAAATAACATCAATTAAATTTCCCTGGAGTAATTCTTTAATACTGCTTAAAGCAAAATACAAAATCCAAAAAGTAGCTGAGGTGATCAATAGCTCTTTTTTTCAGTGTCAGTAGAAGAAGTGAAATAGTCAAGGCTGGGAGAACCCTCTCCTGGCTGTGTATAGATAAGGCAGTGGGTGGTTGGATGTTGTCACAGGAGAATGTTGAGCTGTCAGTGGAAGGAAGAAGTACCCTTCAAAGTTGGCCAGCAGCTTCAAGTGGTCCACCAAACAATAAGAACACACATATAAAGCATGAAGTATGGGCAATACATATCAGCAGCCAGTGTGGGGATATATATACAAAAAAATTTATATATATATATAAAAAGTCTTCTTTATATCTAATATAAATCTACCCTCTTTCAGTTTGAAACTGTTACCTCTTGTCCTGTCACTAGATTTGACAGGATAAGATGTAACATGTGACCTTAATGATTCTATGATTCTATGTCCTGGTAAAAATTCTCTATTTTTCTTGTAAGCCCTCTGTCTATGTGGAAAACCTGCAATAAATTCTCCCTGGAGTGTTCTTTTATTCAGGCTACAAGACCAATTCTCTCAACTTTTCTTCATACAACATCTGTACCAGCTGGATGTGGTCATCCAGCCAACTCCTTACCCCTCAAACCATGTCCAGCCATGTTGGCTGTCTTTACCTCCCTATTGTTTGGAAATAGTGATTGTTTCAATTTTGCATATTTTCTCAACACTCATTTAGAGAGGGGTGTGAAGTGCAAATTTGTTATTAGTTCTTTCAGGTATTTACATGAAAAAATTTATATGGTAATTCCTTTGGTTTGGGTTTTCTTATTTTATGCAAGAAAAAAAAATATTTATTTTGGGAAGATGTGTGGTTTTTTTGAAAAGTTTCACCAGTTCATTTGACTGATTTTTGTTGTTGTTGTTCTCTTTAATTAGCTTCCAACTGAAATGTGAACATTTAGTTTCTAGAAAGCAAACAACAGAACTCTTAATTTTCATCCTTTTAGTGGAAAACATTTCACAATTATTTGTAGTGCTGTCATACTGCCTCTGTTCATAAAATGGTATCTTTCTCTTAATTCCAAGGATTATATCTGCAAATAAAACTGTGTGAGAACTGTTCAACTGGATCAGTCATTGGTCCCTTTTGCCCAAAACTCAGTCTCTGTGAGGAAAATATAACAGATATTAATGAAAATAGTATCAGAAATGAGACAAAGATAGATTAATATTGTCCTATATATATCAGAATCATGGAATCACAGATTCATAGAATGGTAGGGGTTAGAGGAGCCTCTGGAAACCATATCATCCAACCCATCTGCTAAAGCAGGTTCACGCAGAGCAGGTTGCCCGGGATTGCATTCAGGCAGGTTTTGAAAGTCTTCAAAGAAGGAGACTCCACAACCTCTCTGGGCAGACTGTTCCAGGTTCTGTCACCCTCACAGGAAAGAAGTTTTCCTGATGCTGAGGTGGAACTTTGTGTGTTCCAGTTTGTGCCTGTTGCCCCTTGTTCTATCACTGGGCACCACTGATAGGAGACTGACACCCACCTTTCTGATATTTATAAACATTGATCAGATCCCCTCTCAGCCTTCTCTTCTCCTGGCAAAACAGCTTCTCCTGGCAAAACAGCCCCAGTTCTCTCAGCTGTTTCTCATAAGAGAGATTTTCCAGTCTCTTGATAATCCTTGTAGCCCTCCATTGGACATTCTCCAGTAGTTCCCTGTCTCTCTTGAACTGGGGAGCCCAGAACTGGACACAATACTTCAGATGTGGCCTGACCAGGTGTGCTGCCCACACTCTTTGTGCACCCCAGAGAAGCTGTTAGCATCTGAATCATTATGCTTCACAACTACTCATATATCTCTTCTCTATGAATTTCTCAAAACCCTTTTTGAGTCTGTATACATTTGCTTCCCATAACAGCCTCTGATGATGAATTCTATGACTGAATCATGGTGGTTGTCTGTTGTTTTTTTTTTTAATGATGTAAATGATTCATTTTATGTAAAACTGTGTAAAATTTTTCTATTTCTTTCAAGTCTACTACCTGATCACTTGGGAATTTATGTCAAAGTTCTGTAGAAGCTTGCACAGAAAAGAAAAGGGACTATATTCAGCTACATACAAAAAAAGCTCTTGCACTTCATAGTTCAATTTTAATTGAACTCTTAATTACTCTTATGCAACTACGGAAATGCAAATATGACATTCCTAACTCTCAGGATTAGCCAGTCTGTCTGCTGTATAAACAGAAGTAGGTGGGGAAATCTTTTGACTTACGCTTTTTGGTAAATGGTTTATAAACCAAAAAAGTGCCAAAGGTTTCTCCTGGATGCATGGATCCTGGATGGATCCCTTGATCTCTCCTAAGATTTCAGTTTATGGAGCAGTTCCCCTCTAAGCAGAGACACTAATGCATCTTTCTCTTCCATTAGGCTGTTTGTTTTCACAAAATACTTAAGAATATAATATTTCTAAATGCTGCCTCCCTGTTAAATTTGTCTGAAATTGGCCCATATTCCACATATGTAAACAACAGTGTTACTCACATATTACTTTTGAGACTGAGTTCCTGGTCCATGTCTGTACAGTATAGCTTAGAAATCTGAGCTGATATAGCTGGCCTGGGTTAAAATATAATGGGAATGGCCACTGTGGAAATCTTTTCTTACATCATACAATTGAAGCCGTCCCCAATAAGAACTATACCCCAAAGCTGGATAGCTTTATGTGGAAACTAAGACTTGGGAGCTTTACACAGATAGGATCAAAAAGTTGAAAAGGAGCAGGAAAATCAACCACAAATAAAGTTGACAAGACAATTTTTCATCTGAAAGTGCAATTTAATCTAAACATTTCAAAGTAATGTGCCCTGTTTCAGTGGCATTTTTAACGTGAAAGTGATAAAATTAATCATAATCACTTCATCTTTTAGTTTTGACAAAGTCAAAATGTTTTCTTTTCAATAAAACAAAACCACTCTTTTTAATTTCCCTTTACATTAATAACATTTCCACTGTATGTAGCCCTTTTTATTGTGCAGAAAGTATTGAATACAATCTACTGTACACTAATGAAATATAGCAGATGATACTAAATAACATTTTTTTATCTAATGGGGAAAAATACATAATTTTTCCATTTTTAAGAAATCAAACTTTGCCATGTTGAAATTTGGGAGAAGAATAAAAAAAGCCTGTTTGTTGATCTGGTCTTGGTCCTAGACAGGTATGAACTAACATGCATCTGGAGAATACAGAGGAGGAGAAGCAGGATTCAGCATAATGGTCATGCAGATTATCATGGCTACCATTTGGCTGTTCTTTGTGAACCTTCATGAATTCCTGTTTCTAGTGGATGTGCTTCTACCACATCTTACATGCAGTCCTTTGGAAAGCCTTATCTTTTGTGGAAAGCAAGCCTGAACACATAGGCACCAACAGAACATCTCCCTGGAGTGTGTCAGGCTACAAATTGTCAACACGACACTCAAGCAGCTGTCTTGTTATCAGCATGTGGCAAGAAATGTAGCACATTAAGGGTATTTAAAACATTCTCAAAGATTATTCTTTCAAAGGATATAGATACAGCCACTGAGATAGGAAATCCCATTCTCCTCCTCTAAGGTCCTTTGAAATCAGCAATGCATTTTTATTAATTTAGCTGACTTCGGCTAAGGCTTGGCCACGCAAAAGGTGTTTCTCCTTCCATGGAAGCAGTGGAAAGCTCAGTAATTAGCACTAGAAGGCTAATGCAACATGGGCTGAGGTCCTTTGCTTCTTTACAAAATCAAGAGAGTAAAGACATTTCACCTAAGTCTTTTCAGTGTGCACCCAGACCACTCTCCAGCTGTTTTTTTCCTTCTGCCCCTGTTCATTCAAACTGTCAGTGTAATCAAAACGTGGTCCCTACTAAAATATTCCCAGCAGTTTAAGGGGGAAAATTAAGCAGCAAAGACTAGTTTTGCTGGCTGTGTCTGAACAGCAAGCCATGTTTTTAAAAATAAAATAATGCATCCTCAGGCTGTTTATCTGAACATGATTGGAGCCGGGGGATTTGTATGGGTACCCACGGTTATAAATAAATGCACAGAGTTTTCAACACATGTCAGATTTTATAGTCATATAACTGATCCCAGAGCTCTTAGATAAGAGGGATGTTCTGATAAGCAGAGCTCTCACTGTATTTTCAATTTTACCCTCATTATTTTTAGAGAAAGTCCAAAGGAGACAATTGCAATAAATGTGATGAAAAGTCCATTGAGATATAACACTGAAACCAACCTCTGAATAGGCTGGGAATTTAACTAATGCTGCAGAAGATAATTGCCAAGAGTCAACCGGGTGAGAAGTTGGGCATAATTGCTGGGAATTATGAGTATTTTCAGAGGACTGACAGCGCTGGCATGCATAGTTCTGCTTTCACAGTGTGCAGACCTTGCCTTGCAGTCTCAGAGCTTCCTGAACAGCTGCCAAAAGTAAGTGTTATCATGGAAGATATTTTTTTACATATTTTCACTTAACAAGAAGAAAAGTGAATAGCTGACTCCACTGTTTTAAACCCCAAAGAACATCTTGTACATAAATGCATATTGGAAGCAGGGATGCAAAGTTGTGCTCACAGGAGTAATGATTGTTTTGGAAACAAGTCTTTCAGTATGATGAAGACACAGTTATGAAGTCACCTACTAAAGTACCCAAAGCTCTTCTGAGGTGGAAGTTGCATATACTGCAGTAGACACAGATAGTACTGGGTATTGTTGATTGTGTTACTTATCTGTTCCCACATCAGCAAAGCAATGCTTTCCAAAGTTGTGAGGACACTTCCACACCTTATTTTTCAGGTGACACTATATGAAGGCAACAAACAGCCGTGTGAGGGAGAAAATAAGTACTGTAAGGTCCTCTTTTGAGGAACTTCAGACACTTTTCTATTTCTTTACAGACAGTTAAAAGGATTCTCATTTGGAACAGCAAAACAGATGAGAAAAATTAGTATTTGTCACCCCGCTGGAAGCAGAAACGTTGTAATGTAGAGTCAAAGCCAAAGAAGTCTTTAATCAGTCTTCTCTGATTACATCACTGACTGGGACAGGATCACACACGCCATCTGTGTCAGTATGGGAGATCCTTTATGGTATTGTTCTCACTAAGATCCAGCCTGCCTTTCCATCCAAGTCCAAGTGGTATAGAAGAGGAACTTTCAATATGGTAGTACACCCTATTAAAGAGACATAGGACACAAGAGCCTGTTGAGAGTCACTTAGTCCTGGATAAGCAGGAAACTGTTAGAATTCATGTGAGATAGCAGGAGAATAAACATGCCAGAACCTGACCAGAGGGATAAATCATCTGTGCTAGGTAAACAAGGATCCAAACCTACTTCTGAGACAGGTGCCACTCACACTACGTGCCATCCAATGCTAAACAAGGACCTCAGTTCTCTGAGTAGCCAGTGCCTTTTTGTTGTCTGCTATGCATGACCATCTGTTCACCAGCACTTTCTCCAACTTCAGCTCTTCCAGACAACCACCTATGTGCTTGACTATAGGTGCACGCATTGGAATGGAGGGTGTACAAAAGCTATGGACCTCCTCTTGTTTGCATCCTCTTCCAGACTTGCCCTTCAATACTAACAAGCACATTAGTGCTTGCTCTGGGTTTTGTGAGCATGTGGAAACACCACAAAATGACTCAAAATACGTATTCAAGTGATGCAAGGTAGCGTGGATGTTTTATATGCCCTCCCTGGGGAACAGAGGAGGGACTCTGACATTCAATCATTTCTCTCTTCTTCCTGAAAATAATCAGGAAGCTTTTCCCTTTAGCATTGCATTCATCTTATATTAGGTATCTATCTTTCCGTTCATTGGTGAACTGTGTATTATGTGTATTATGCTATGTGCATTATGAGGAGGAAAAAAAGGCTTTTTTTTTAGCTCTCAGTCAGAAGGAGGAAGATGTGGGTACATACAGACACAAACGTGCAAAGCTCCGGGCGGGGAGAGTCAGTTCACACTGAAGGCCATTTGCTCATCCATCTATGTTTGCTAGGTAATTTAGACCTCAGAAGCAGTACAGTTAGCACACGGAAACAGCATTACTTGTTACTGTTCAAGGTGAATAATGTGGCCTTCTAAATCCAGGGTCATTATCTCTCTGAGCCTGCTTGTGGCAAGGTAGAGGAAAGAAATATAGTGTCTATCTAAGAAGACTAATATTTTCAATTCAGATGTGCTTTGTATGAAACAGCATGTCAGTATTTTATGCAGTACAGCATCATTTCCAGCATGTCTTTTATAATATTTACTCAGGACAGGCAGAAAGAACTGATACTGTTGAGCCAAAGCCCTAAAATTGGACAAGTTAATCACAGCAGTGGTTACTCTTTTCCATATCAATCATAGGATATCCTCCAAGGATAACAGGAAATAGTGAAAACAAAGGAGTCCAATATAAGTAAGTCAAAGCCAGGATGATGGTGTTAGAGCTGAGCTTTATATTTGGATATTGTGCAGAAGGACATATCCAAACTGCTTGAATTCAGTTTAAGGAGGATTCATCCACCCAAAATTCAGATGCCTGCAGTGTAGGTGTTTATGATAAACCAAGTTATCTGATATTCTGCTGTAGCTGGAGGACATTGAGTCAACAGAAGAGCAGGAGTTTAAGGCCCAATTCCTATGATTCAGTATGTAGGTATCTACATTAGGAAGACTTGAATTACACTCTACAATCCACCAATTCTGTTGACTACAGAATTAGTTAAGGTAGCTAAGCAAGAGCATCCCCTGCTATTGGAGATGCCCTAACATATCACTTTTGGAGTCAAAGATTTGGTTCTCCTAAAGATCTGCTGTCCTATCTGTCTGATGTCTCTGGTACATTAAAGCATTTCAGAATCACTAAATGCCAGTGCTTAACCAGCTGATTTAAGTCCCACCTCTTCACTGACAATGAAGCTCAGGATGTTTTGTTCAGCTGTAGACAGCTTTCAATAGCTCTTCAGATGGATTCCACTTTCTTACCCACCCAAAGCATCTAATGTCAGACTGAATGCTACTATAAACCCATTTTACTATAAATTACATCAAGCTCATCTTACTCTTCCAGGTTCTTTCTGCCTGTAAGTCTGTCCCTGCCTCCACACTATATCCTCTGTTTTTGTCCTAATACCTAGTTCCTAACCCCCATTCTTTCATCTCCCTCTTCTGGAGTATAATTTCTAATCCAGTACATTTCTATCTAAAGACTTAAAATTTAACTATGTTTGACAATTCATCATTGGAAAACTACAGGCAAATCTCTGTCAGACCTGACCCACTAGATTTCACGTCCTCCTTCAAAAGATTAGAGGTACTAAAATACCTAAATCAAATAGATCTATGTAAATTAGATCATCTTGAGATCTTTTATTTTTTAATAGAGGTGCATTAGGCATAGTATTCCATAATCCTGTTCTTAGGAAAACATGATTTAATTGAGTATGGCAAAATTTTACAAAAAGCTAAACAGAGTTTCCCAAATTGAGAAATCATAATTCTGTGTGACATTACTTGTGCCCTGAATGGAATTAAATATATTAACACTTGAGCTATTCAAGTTCAGCTCCTGAGGCTGTCTCATGTGCTGGCAAGGTGCTGATTTTTAATTCCAGCTGTCAGAAAAATTAAGCCAGCAAGAATCTGCTACTATGGACATGGTTGATTTTCTTGACATCTAGCTGCCTGCAAAAATCTTGCCTAATCCCACAGAGGACTGATGGGTTTGCAGTAAATCACTGTCATTGTCCATCTTAAAACCATTCCCGTAGCTGTTTCAACCCTGAATTCTCCTTCATATATGATACCTGTCATGCAGGTTTCAGTCATACGACAATTTTGGTGTGTGCTTTGTAACGTCAGGAATATTAACTACTTTGGCCCACATTTTTATCTCCATAGAAAAGTATTTGTTATTGCAATAGAGTTGGGTTCATCTTTAAAACTGGGTAATTTTGGATTTTGGGGCAAGCCAGACTATCATACTAGCTTCACAACTGCCATTTTAATGCTCTCTTGAAGTGGAAAAGGGCTGAAAAAAGCCTATGTCATTTTGTCCCCCTTCCACACAGAGTGAACTGCATACAGAAATTCACTTTGCATTCAGCACAAATGTGTCACTCTGAAAAGACTGTGTCAGCAGCCTTAATTGCTTGCCTGGTGCCACAAGACTGATAGATTGTAGGCTCCTGCATTTCTAGAGGAAGGATGAGAACAGATGGGGTTTTGCCAGTTTAAACTTCTGTACATGTTTAATGTCCTATTTATCTCTTCCAGTGAGCCTGAAACGGTAATAAATGAACTAGATTTTTACTGGAATCTGTTAATGTCACAAGAAGTGTTTCCAAAGAACAAAAAGCTCTATTAGCCTACATTGACCTGCAAATAAACAACAGGCTGTGAGGAGTGGTTAGCCACTTTCTAATTTGCTTAATGGCCTTTTAATGAGTGGGCTTATGGCTATTCAGTAAATACACTGGTCTCGTACCCTAGAGGCCTCTATTCATGCTATTTCCTGAAACTCTGAGACACCTCCTCTTATTTCTGTTCTTCTATTTTTCACTCAGATGAGCCTATCAATACATCCAACCAATCCTTAAACTATTTTAGGAACTGAAATACAAATAATTGTACTAAGATTCCTGTTTCAAGCTGAAGGACCTCAGTGCCCCATTCATCTATGTACCAGAGTGAGTTTTCCTATCTAAATATAAATCTAAATCTAATCTAAAACTCTAATGAGTTTCTGTACCTAAAGTGTATTTCACACTTCATCTAGAAAAGCAGCCTGTTTTTGCCGCTGTAGAGATTATGATTTACTAGATGTCTTTGAAGGGTTCAGAGCTGTAAAAACCATAGCATAATGGAATCATTGTTGTCTGGGAAAACAGGCAGAGCAGTCTGCACTCACCAAGAAAAAAAAAAAGGATAGAAACAGTTTGAATTACTTTTAAATTTGCCAGATGAATTTGCAACATGTTTTAAGTTTAGCACAGATACCTTCTGATGCTAAGATGTTTGTTTATTCTAGTTTAAATCCCTTGGGCATGGAAATCACAACAGAATTATCTTTCTGGTACTACTGGGTAAGAAGTTCATGGGAAACCACCCTCCTGTTTGGTCTATAAGAACATCCTCAAGAATCATAAACTCAATTACTTCTGAGAAGGAAAAACAGCAGGGGAAAACAGCTTTATATCAGTTTTCAAAACTGAAAAAGGTGGGATGAATTCCAGATTGAATTTTAAGTGATAAAAATATTTTCAGCAATGGACATGTAGCAGATCTCATAGGTTCTAGGGTTTTATGAAAGAATTACTGCTCACAGTGCACAGCCTTTATAACTGTGGGCAAACACAGAGACAGATGAATGAACCTAGCTGAATCTTGGTGATTCTGCTCTGGCAGGGGGATTGGACTAGATGATTTTCTCAGATCCCTTTCAACCCCTAACATTCTCTGATACTATTGTTCTATTCTACTGAAAGTCACTTTTTTTTTTTTTTTTCAGGATTACTTATATTTTAAAACTTTAACTCGAGTAAGAAAACAGCTTTTGAACCCCTGAAAAATAAAGCCCTGTTTAGATGCCTTGATGTAATCATGTGAATTAGAAAATACTGGCTCAAATAATTTAACAAAGACCATACAGTCAAACAGTGACACTTTCAGAAGTGTCCCCCAGTCTAGTACCCACTTCTCCACACAACTAAAAAGTATTAAAAAATAGCATTCCAATTACCTCAGTGGGTCATTTCTTCCCCATGGCCTTGCTGAGCACCTTTGTTAATGATTTATGCCTGAACACTAAACCAAAAACACTTAGCAAGAGCAAGAAGTCTGCAAATAAATTAAAGAACAGCAAGTTCCAGTTAGCCTCCTAATAGAGTATGTGATTAAATGGTTTCTATTTAAGCAGCAGGAATACCAAACTCTTTTATGCAAAATTGTAAAGGCTAGTAGATTCAACAGGCTTTAAACTAAAGAGAGAAAAGGAAGAAAGGAAGTGTTTTCTCAGCTTAGATAAAAGATATGTATTTCAAACATCGGTGTACAAAATACACTTACCCATTTCCCTTTGCTTTCAGAACAAGGTAAGTAGTAAACTATTAGCACTTATATACTAATGGATAAGGATGAAAAAAAAAGAAAAAAGTAAAAAGACCTAAAAGTATTATTAAATGGTGGAGATGTTTATCTAGAGGTCACTGATCTAATCTACCCAAATGATTTTTATAAATAGAATGCCATTTTATAGGTAGGTGCAATCTTTCTCAGAGAGATAGGGCTGGAAGGAGAGGTAGAAGGATCACGGGATATGACAGTTGTATTTAAAATGTCACAAAATGACTTCTTCACAGTGAAGACTGTCAAGGAAAAAAACTGGAAGGAGGAATATAAAAGAAACCTTTGAGCTTCTCTCTTTGAAGAGCTTGAAGAAAAGAGAGTTTCATTATGTCTGTCTGCCTGCCAACATTTGAAAGGTCTAAAACTGATGGTGGAGTTTCAAATGAATCTGAAGTCATCCAAATATCAGTGGCTGCTGAGAAATTTTGTTTGGTTGGTGTTATTTTTCCATGAGTTCACAGGTAGGATGAATTGATAATTATTGGACTACACCAGTTGTCAAGCTGACATGAAGCTAAAACCAGTTTAGAAATGTAGAGTTTTGTAGGAATTTTTATTCTTAAATGTTAGACGCAGGACAATTTGTACAAGTAGAACTTGTCCAATTCATTGAGCTGATACTTTAGTCCAAGCGCAACTCAAAACAGATGTAGTTCACTGACATTGTACAACCAAGTTACACTATGTGTTAGACACTGCTTCTTCAGGTGTCAAAATTTATCAAAATGTTTTTAAAATAAAAAGAGACCTAACCGTCAGACTTCACACACTTAGGTTACTTATGTAATGTGGGTCTCTATCCAACAACCTGTGCTTGGAAAACACACAGAATATTATTCAGGCAAAGATTAATACCATTTAACTTTCAGTACCTAACTAAATCATCGAGTGAGCAGGGATAGTGATCTATGCTACATCTAAATTAAAAGGAGAAGGATTTACACTTCAGAGTGATTCATATCTTTGATAGCTTCACTTGCTCATGAGAATTATCCAAGTTCTATTTCCATTGACTGGAAAGGAAACAAAAAGGAATGAATCCTAAGGTTAGGCAAGGTAAACCATAAAATACACAGAAATACAAGCCTCAACATTTCCATAATAGTTTATTGTATCATCTGAAGCTCATGATGTATTTCTTATTACTGTTTTTTTTTCAAATTCCAAATTCTAGACATGGTGAGATCAAGCATAATGCATTGAATGTGAACTTGGAGTATGCAAGAGGACTGACTCAAATGTCAGGTTCACACCTTATGGTCAGTAATATCTTAGCCAACAAAGTGAATAGTTTCTAAGATGAAGCCATTCATCAGCAAAAAAATCATCAGTGCAATTAGAGCCACAACAATGCAGAAAAGTCAATTTATGCATTTATAAATTCAGTAATCCTTACTGCTAAAACTGTAGAGATTGTAGACATAAATCAGGAAATTCTGTCATGTGAGGAACATCTTTGCAGTCACTGGAGCAGGATGTCTAGTCTTAAGATATCAAGAATTAAAGTAGTAAAAAATATATATAATCTTGCCAATAATAGAAAGTGTCCACTAAAATATATTTTACATAGTTAAATGAAAATATATTGCTACTAACTTTAAAGGAGACGATAAAGCCTGAGGGTGAAATTCACCCCATATAACTTTATTTGCAGTAATTATTTTCACACTTATGAAATACCTGAGGAGTTGGGATGTCATCTATTTGGATGACTGATAACATGTGATGACACAGACCAATATAGGTAGCGACTGTAAAAATCAGTGCAAGCTCAGGTACTTTGTGAACATAAATCTCTAACAAAGGAGTGCATGTGAATAATACAAGAAGAGGAGAGGGACTAACGCTCTTGAATTAATTGCTGATTTGGGATAATCCTTTACTCTGTAGTGAACAATGAAGAATGAAAATAAATAAAAGGGAATTTTATGACCAACAGCAAGATAACTTTCCAATGGCTTGTTTCATTAGATGTCAGTAAAAGTCTTTACAGCAGAAAGGCTGATTTTTTAATTTGAAATTAGGACAGAATACAAAGAAACATGTAAGTAACTGGAAGTGACAGGAAAAATGGATTAGATCTCAAACCTCCAGTTTCACAATTAATCCCTAGAGTACTGCAAAAGTTTTCTTGATGTCCAACCTTCTGGGGTAAAATTGAAAGATGGATTTGTTTTGTTTTGTTTTGTTTTTTCTTTGCCAAGTTAATCATATACTCAACTCTAGGTGAATATATGGAAGTCGTCCTATAAAAAAA
The DNA here is from genome assembly GCA_013399075.1 of Chloroceryle aenea. Taxonomy (NCBI): domain Eukaryota; kingdom Metazoa; phylum Chordata; class Aves; order Coraciiformes; family Cerylidae; genus Chloroceryle; species Chloroceryle aenea. Next base: position 41,647 of record VWZY01009502.1, read on the forward strand.
AGCAAAAACCCTGTTAGGGCATAGAAAACAGAAGGTGGCTGTGCAGTTGTATGGTGTTGCCTGGACAGAGTGGAAGGATAGGGAGAGTCTCACTGGGATTGTTGTTGATTGGAAGTTTTTGTTTTCTGAAGTAGGACATGCTTATGCAAGATTTGCTCATCTTTTTTTGGCAATAAATCATTGGCTGACAAATAATGGAGTGAAGATTAATGTAGTAAGGTGCCTCTTGTTCGTTTCCATATGTTTTATCTTCAGAATGAAAACCTGAAATAGTGTATGCTATCTGTCTGTTAGCAAAGGTAAGGATTGGATGGCAATGACAAAGACTAACTAAACCTACAGTTCTTCTATCAAACCTTCTTTTTCAGTCAGTTCAGGAAACTGTTATTTCTGACCTCCTAAATACATGCTAGGATGCAGATTTGTTTCAAGTAACTTCAGTAGTCTGAGACAGGTGTCTAAACTACCTACTTATTTACGTTCCTTTGTAGCACTGGAGAGAGGTAACGGGTCTACGGAGTGATTCATCCTACTTATGTTAGACATCTACCTCAGATTGGGATGAATCACCCTCTGGTACTACTGATCCCTCCTGTGTGATCTCTGGGGAACTTCAAATAACTAGTTAAGAAATGTTGTCTTGACTCTTAAGGACTTCAGCCATATGTGTGTTATCTTACTATTGACTGCAAACCTTCCAGGTTGATATGGATTACAGCAACTGCAAAGATCTGGTTTTCCCCCTATCTGATCCCATCCTCTGCTTAGAAATAAACAGACGGCCCATGTGTGATAGCACCTGACAGCTCACCAGAAACTAAATTAGCAGACCTTGTTTGTGTGTTTACTCAAAGAAGTAAGAATTACCAGATATTTTGAGTAAAGCAGGGTCTACCATGTCTTACAGTTGATCCCAGATAATTTTCCCTTTCTGTCCTCTTGGAAGAAAATTATGATTGGAAAACTTGGGAAAAAAAGGTCTCTCATTAAATTCCCTTATACAGCAGTAATCAAACCTCCCAGTTATGCCTTACCAAAGTTTGTGATCCTGTTCTGGACTAAAGTGACAAAAGTTCAGTACAATTTCCATGGTTAGAATCAGAATCTCTCCTGTTTGCTTAGTCCACCAACAAGAGTCTGTACAGGTCTAGGCTTGGTTTGAATAAGATACCTGCTAGTGAGATTTCCTCCATCTCAACTAAGTTTCAGTAAATGTTGCCCCCAGGATCAATATGATTGCAATAAAGTTCTCAAATTAGGGCCCTCAACAACCACCACTACCACCACCACCACCAACAACAAAAAAAGAGAAAAGCAGCTGCTCCTAAAAAAAAGTTCTAAAAGCATTTAATTTAATTTTAAAGAAAAATATTTTTTTAAAGGAACAATATTTAAATATCCTAATTTAAATTGTAACTAATTGTAGAAAGTTACTAACTGGTCAGCCTTCACTGAGGAGGTACTGCATTTAACACTCTATTTTATTAGTTTGTTTTCCATCTCCTCTGATTTTAGCCATTTAGTCTAAATCTGCACAGGGAAAGCATTTCTTGGGATTTTGTTTAATCAAAGCAACCTGATATTGATTAAATGCTTTTTCAGGCTTGCATCATTTTGTCCTTCAGGTATAATGGCAATGACACTCTCATATCCATCCTTTAATATGTTATTTCACTTTAATATGAAGCTTAATTAAGTCTGACTAAAACAGGTATAAGAAAATATCATGAGGCTCCATCTATCCCCAGATTTAAGGAGAGAACACTAATTTAAGACTAGAAATTATTTATACATTTTGCATGGTTTCTTATTAATCAGCATCAGAATGAGACCAATTTGCAAAATTCATGTGGCATCTTTTAAACATTTTCTTCTAAGTAAGTAAATGAAAGAGATTTACTAATTCTGGTGGACACATCATGGATTGGTAATGGGTGAGAGATACTAAACAGAGGGACATATTAAATATTTAAAAAATGCAAAATATTTCTCAGATCTCCACTAAATTCATTTAAACCCTTTGTGCATGTTTTAAGGGCCCTGAGATTTTATAAATATTGATACAATGTAGTGAAAGACGACTGTTTGCAAAGAAAGGCCGAGCATCACAAGAGAAATACCGCTCATCACGACGACATTGTCTCTCCTGGAATTAGACTTTGGGACGTTCTTGGTTTTAACTGTGACTAAATCTGTCTGAAAAGGTCATTTCACTCTATTCCATGGTGGAAGGGGGATGCCTATTTTAGGAATACCTGGGATCTGAATAGGTTTTTTTCTCACTTTACAAGCTATATTAGCTTATGCATATGCAAATGGATCAGTTTGGGCAAGATGTAGAATATGTTTCTAAGGTGACAAGCAGCACTGAGTAATGATTTCAAAGAGAGTTTTCCAGTTTTTTGGACCAACACCATCAATGCTGAAATTTCTTTCTGGATCAATATGAACTTTGGACATAAAAGATCCAGTTAATGAACTTGCTAATGTTTCTACTCCATCATATCCAGTGAAGCACTCTCAGAACACGTATCATGGCTTCATCAAGCATGAGTGGTCTGTGAATCTGGTATTTGAATCATGTTTTGTCCTGTCTGCGACATTGACAAACCTGGGAAAGTCAACTTTTTAAATTTCTTTTTAGAAATGCATACTCAGTCTCTGGTCTTACTTTGTTGACCTGCCTTTCCTCTCTGGTCAAGCTGTCACTTTTCCAGGAAGAAAAGCTCATTCACTCTTATTATGTTATCATTCATATTGCTGTAGCATCCAGAAGAGCCACTGGAGACAGAAAGTGGTAATAAGAAACATGGTCATGGGTAGGTCAAAAGCACTAAACCCTGAGTGGGGCTGTGAGCACAGATGTAATATAGATGCTAACTTCACAGGAAGCTCCACATAAACATAAGGAGTAACTTCTTACCAGTGAGGGTGACAGAGCCTGGAACAGGCTGCCCAGAGAGGCTGTGGAGTCTCCTTCTCTGGAGACTCAAAACTCACCTGGATGTGTTCCTGTGCAATCTGCTCTAGGTGAAGCTGCTTTGGTAGAGGGGTTGGATGAGATGATCTGCAGAGGTCACTTCCAACCCCTACCATTCTGTCGTAAACAAGCTGTGCTTTAATTCTAAAGACCCAGAGGCAATGAGAAAAGGAACCTGTAGGTCGGTTTATAATTGAAGAAAGCAGTATGCCATGCACAAAGGCAGCCCCTGGCTGTATGACAGGACAGTGATGTTCACAGAGTGTTCTTCAGACACAGATGAAACCTTCCTGATGAAACCCAAATGCTGGGAAGTGCTCTCTTGAGCAACTTTGCACACTGGCCCTCAAATGCATAAAAACCAACCAAATCTGGGTTCTACCCAAGTCTATAACAAAATTCCCACAGATTTTGATCCATTTCCAAATTCATTAGAAAACATGGCAGAGTTTTCAGTTCTTGTGACTAGAAAAAACTGCTTTGTAATTAAACTCTAAGTCCATTTGGGCCAATTGGTGACTTCAACACAGATGGAGATCAAAACTTAATTCTTACAAAGATACTGAGAATTTATCCCTGCACAAAACAAGTGCAATGAAAGAAACATTGACTTGCATCTCTTCTAGGGGAAGATGAGGCTGTTATTTCTTTCATCTGTCTCCCCACCTTTTCTTCTATCCCAAAGGATGGAGAGCTGAGTTACTGGTGAGCCTGAACTGTCACAAGCTGTAGAACAGTATTTCAACACCATCTAAAATCAGAGGAGGTCTTCCTGGAATTCCTGATGGTGTCTGAAGCCAGTTATATATATATATATATATATATACTATACAATGCGTTGGGGAAATTACAGCTTTGCGAAAACAACAAAAAAAAAGAAACAAACAAAACCATGTTTCCCCTTTGCTTATAGTCTCCTAAATTTATCTAGGTTTAGCTTACCAGAAATGGACCAAGGATAAAATTTTGGTTTACTTCACTATTCTCTTATTCATTTTATTTAGCTATGCAGTCCTGTGGTGCCAAAACATCATCCTAACTTATGCCTTATTTATTAGTTAATATCTCAAAACAGATGTCTCTAAATAAAATATTTTTTTCCTCTTGCTTGTCTGCCTGAGGGCCAAATCTGAGACACTGAACACCTTCTTGATAGTGTGCAGTAGATTCAAATCATGGCATTTGGACCACCAAAACCCTGTTACAGTTGGACACTGGGACCAAGTCAGTGTTAATATTTCCCAGTTCAGTACTCTTGGTATATCTCCGGCTTTTACTCAGTCACATTGTCCCCGCACACCTACTGATTTCAAGGATTATATATATCTTGCAGATGTGTGTGGCAGAAAGTCCATGTATCGAGAAATGGTCTGTCTGGGTCAGAAAAAAAATATCCCCGAGAAGCAGGAATAAGAGCGTAAGAGCAGGCACAATTCTGTAAATCACCAAGTGCAACATTGTGGAGCTCTGTGTTTTTCAAGCTAGTGCTGAACAGTTCATGGAATATTGGGGTAGGGTCTTTGTGTTTCTTTTTTCCCTACTTGTTTAATTATTCTGTATCATGTTACTGATCTTTCCATTAGGTACTGGTGAGATGGGAGGACTAGCAAAAAGCTTCATAGCAAGACATTTCATGAAGTTGAAATGCCCCGAGAACCCTGTTCACAATCCTCTCCCTACAACACAATGTGTCACTTAAGTCCTTGGAAAACAGGGAAACCAGTCCTCAACTGAAATGGGCAAATTCTATGGAGGACTTTGATGTTCAGAATCAAGGACATGAATGGAGCTGGCATTTCACTGGAGCCAAAACAAATCTGAGCTGTGCCTTCATTTTGTTGATGATGGACAGATCAATGAATTCTGGTAATTGGACTTTCTCCAAGGTGGAGGCTTTACCCTCAGCTTTAATGAACTGTAAGAAGCACATATGTAAGAAGCACATATGTAGGTCAGGACTTCGTTGTTGCCTATGACTACATCTGGACTTTCTGTCCAGATATGAATTAAAATGGACAGTTTTAGGGACTTTCTAAAATGGTGTGAGAGGGAATCTAAGGTTGGTCATTGGTAACTTGCTTACAGACATGGATTTTTCATGTGTTTGTTCAAATCTGAAAGTCAATCTGGAGGGTGAGAAACCCAGAGGGCTTTTTCTTTCTATATTTCTTTAGTTTATCTTTTTTGGTTTTTTTGGTATCATTTACCTTATAGTATCATAGTCTTCACAGAGAAAGTGTTTCTTTGATAGTCTAAAAAGAGCAAACTAGGAGAAAGGTGAGTTTCTTCACCACAGGATCATTCTTACAAGCTCTCTAATTTTGTCTAAATGAGGCTAGAGATGAGGTATTTTATGAGATATTTTCATGAGATATTTTCACTTACATAAAAGAAATTAATCCATGCAAAACTCTGTCATTATATACAGTAAAGAGATCACCCAACCTGAGAAGGTTACAATTAATGGAAAAGAAGGTCATGAGTGAGGCAAAACAATTAGTCCTGTCCCTGTTTTAAAGAATGGGGTTCAAGAAAGTAGGCAGAAGAAAACTACAGCTGCTCCTGTGTTTTTTGCGGGAGCTCATGGTGTGCCTGGGAGAAAGAGGATGTGTGGAGTGCCTGTAGGGAGTGTAGAAAAGATCACACAGTGATTTAGGTGGTAGTGGGCTTATATTCTGAGTGCTAGAAGGATAAAAAGACATCTACTGAATAAAAGAAGAGGATGAAAATACAATGAAAGCAGTGAAGACAGACTAGAAAAATATATACTTTACAATCTACTGCTTTGGTTACCGAAGAAAGACCAAAGTGATTAATTCATGTGGCAATAATCACAAAGCAGATAGGAAGCAAGGTTAGCAGTATCCTGCTGAGTCCATGGCCACAGCTCTAGCCACAAAGCCATTCTGCTCACAGCTGTGCTCTGTATCTCACAATTTGCATACCTTCCCTATAGATTTACTTGCCCCTGCAACACTTGGCAAAACACACATTCTGAATTTCAGGGAAATTTGCAGAAACAGCGAAACACAGACATTTCAGAGCTTAATAGCTAGCTAGAAAGGGTGGAAAAAAGCAAAAAAGCAAAAACAACAGTCAGCATACCTCATCACTGGTAACAAATTATCTAATTATAAAGGAGTCAAGACCAAAGTTAACTAATTGTTCACAGATTTCTTGTCCTTATCCCTGCCAAACTCTAATATACATGCACTGCTAGCAACTACCTCTCAGTTACCTGCACCATTCACAGAATTAAGCAAATTACAAATGGGCCCACTCTGGGCAGCACATGCCCAGCCTGGCTCTCCAGTGAACCACTTAATGCTCTGCAGCATTTGGCTGCTCTCAGCAGGTATATTAGTTAGGGTGTATGAACCTAATCAGTTGGAGTGAATGCACACCCGTGAGCATGCTTGGAAGAGTGGAGACATTTGACTTTCATGAGAGATGAGGAGAAAGAGAAAGTCTGTCTGCTCTGCTTTGACTTCTCTCTCCTCCATCAGCATCTATGCAAAATCAGTCCCATACAGAGTGATGTAGTCTCCCTAGGCTTCTACATTTCTGACTATTGTGTATGGCCAAATTAGGCAAAGATACCTAGAAGGTACCAGAAATAGAGTAAGGCAGTTACCAAGCATTTTCTGCAATAACTGTTGAAATGTTGTAGTCAGTACTCAGTCAGCAGCTGGAGACTGAACCAGCTTGAGGGGGAAATGGTCATAAGTATTTGAAAATAAAAACAACCCAGTTGAAACAAGACAGAGATGTCTATGTTTCAAAGGCTCAATTTCAATACGCAGTCTCTGCTGAGTTTGTTCAGCCTAGTCTGCTTCTAAAAACCACATCTGGTTTGTTTCTGAGCCATCTATTAAGGATGCTTCTGGGAAACTTGAATGTCTAATGTTTCTGGTCTCTTTTGAGAGTTGCATTGTTCTTACTTGGCTTTGTTAGTGGCTCCTCTTGCCCTTCCTCTTGCCTTTCTTCTTTGCAGAAGGCCCAACACCACCACAGAAGAAGAAAAAGGATTAATCCCTGCACCTAGCCCAGCTAAATGAACAGTTGATATTATTTCTGACAATACTCACTTGGTCTTGGGTGACCATACATCCACCTTCACATACTAGAAAATTCTTCAGTTAGGGTGGTGTTTCATCCACAGTGATGTATTTATTTACCCTGTATGAACACTCAGCTTTCTCTGCCAAAACGGTTTAGGCTTAGTCTCCAGCAAGTTTTTGCAACTGGTACAGCTGGAGACAAAAATGAAAAGGTATTTGTATCTTTATGGCATCTGGAAAATATCAAATAATATATTGAGAACTTCAAAGAGATCAAAATAACATATTCAGCATATGCTGAATGCTTTTATGATATCTTTCTGTAGCAATAGCTACATTATCATTTAACCATCAACTAAAATCAAACAGAAATTATAGGAGATGTTGTAATCTCTGAAGCTCCATAGATCTATGTCCCAGGATTGCCCTAACTTGTTTAGAGAACAAAAAGACTTCCATTCCTCTCTGAGGATAGATAATTCAGTCACTCTGAACACCAGGATATATCTTTCTGAAGGTCAGAAGGCAATGTATGGATTGTCAGTTTCTAAATAAATGAATTGTAAATATTAAACCCGAATATTGCACCTGAACTGATGCAAAATGTGGAAGGAAGAAAGTTGCTATGAGAAGCCTTTATAACTACAAGGTAGCATCCATGTAATCTATCTATTTTTTTTCTATCTTAAAGTTAGGTGTTTACTGTTAGCTTGTCAACTGGAATCCTTCTATGGTCAATAGAGATGAATAGGCACCTACAGAGAGTGAGTCATCCTAACTAACTTAGGAAGGGATGAATCACCCACTGGAAGTGCATTTCTTTCTCCAGCTTTGGCTTCAGATCTGAAGAGAAGTTTAAGAAACTGAAAAATGTTTTCAGGTTTTTCCAACTGCATAAAATGCTGTAATAAAAATATTACCTCTCTTTACGAACTCTGTCTTGCTTACATCCTCAAACCATCATGACAACATCAATAATGTTCTTCTCTATAGCGAGAGTTCAGCTTAGCCTAGAGACTTACTCTCCTGGTAGACAATGTGAGGTGACATAAATCCTATGCAAACTGTTTACCAACTTTTGTTTAGAAGTTACTCATACTTTTCCAAAGGCTATGAAGGATGTTTTGAACACTTTCAAGTGTTTTTCAGATGCATCAAGCATTTATCTAATCAGGAGATATGTAGTTATCTTTCTTTGAATGTTGTCTAGGGTACATTAACACTTCTTATCAAGCTTTGCATACAATTGCCATGAGATTCAATCTTATTAAAAATGAAATGTTTTGAAATACCTTTCCTTCCCTGACAGAATGGAACCTTTTTTTTTTTTTTTTCCCAATAAATAGTGTAAGAAATTCAACTTTATTGAAACATTATATAGAGAAACAATCTGTCAAAGAACAAATATTATGTCCAGATATATATTTTAATTAATTATCAACTGTCTCAGACAAGCTTAGGAGAAAACTGAAAGGCTATGTTTCTAGTTGAATTAATAGGAAAGTTATGCTCAGCATGTTTAGCATCCATGGTCTAAATGAATCAAATATTCTAAAGGAAAAATATTTTGTTTTTTTTTCTTCCAGAAATATAAGAGAACATTTCTAAACTCTGTTCTACACTGGAGCTCAAATCAGATGACTGTCGTTCCTGGCCATTAAACACGAGTTGTGAAAATAGTCTCATGACATTTCTGTCTTGAGACTCTAAATCCTAAAGGCCTTGACATGTAAATAAGGCTTCATTAAGGAAAAAAGCAAGTCTACAAGTCCTTAATCTGCCTAAATAGTAATGTACATGGATTTTTGGTGAAACATCTAATTTAGCTAATTGGAGTGAAATGATATACAATTTCAGGTTGTGGATTGTTTTTTTAATTGTTTTTGTATCTATTGAAATTGTCCCTAAATAATGTTTGTATACATGGCCACGAGAGAAACTAGCCTATGCCTGCTTTTCCTTCTGTGATCACAATTTACAGTGTGGACTGAATTTTTTATCCAATTGCCTGTGGTTACCAGTTGAGTAGATATCACAGGTCAGCTCTTGCTGTGAATGGTCAGGAAAGCATATTAGATCGGTATGAATTCAGAAATCCCAGCACATGGATGAGAGTTCAAATTCAAATTTCAGACCTGTTTAGCATAACAGAGGTGCAAGGTAATTCACTGTAAAATTATGACTCTGTTTCCTTAGCTTGGGTTGGTTTTTTTTTGTATTATAAGACAAAAATGAAGAGAGTTTGAACTAGCAGTATAGCTAAGTTCTTTTAGACTTGTTAATGGAAATCACGACAAGGTTCCGCTGGTGAAAAGTGACATATTTCGGCTGGCTCTGTGGGTGTCACATCAACATGTACCGGCTGAAATTCTGGCATAACAGAGATATTTAGATATGTCCTGTTCTTTCCTGACTAAAGTCAGTATGCCAACCCAATGAAAATCTGTGGAACAGCCATTAAAAAGCATTTTAGCACTTTGGAAACCAAGAGACCACATTAAAAAGTTTAAGTGGACTAATTACTTGAATTACATTACATTACAAACCTAAGCTTAGTTTTTACAGCCCTGTATTTCAGTCCTTGCTGTTTCTTGCTAATGAAGTTAGCTATAAAATAAACAGGATGATGCTTTGGTTTTTAGTGACCTGCCAAACATAAAGACTTTTTACAGCTCAGAGCAGGGGCAGAATGTAGGGGATGAGGACTGAGTTAACAAGCTCTGTGAAAACTTGTGCTCTCCAAGCTGTAGGGAGAAGAAATATTTGTACATATCACAAAAATTTGGCTCATCTCACTGTCAAATCTGTCTGTCCTCCAATCCAGCAAATATGCAAGTCATGTTTTGGCACATGTCTCAGTGCCAGATGGTTACGCACGTGACAACACTAAAAGCAGGATCGAAGTGATATCTTAACAGTTAGAATAGGGAAGGTTTTATACAGCTACGTGGTGACACATTAAAGTTCACTATATTTGATAGTACACACCATAGGAAGTTCTGTTCATCTACTGATATCGCGATATAACAATGCAACACTAGTGATCGTTGTGCCTCTTCTGTCATTCTGATGATCCCGGAGTCATGTAAATAGAGCTATGGTACTAAATTCAGTTGCCCAAAGCATAACTCCATTTCTATCCATCAACATCCTTCCAAATTCCAGGGAGACAAATTTTACTGAGCACAATAAAGAGTAATACAAGGCTTCAGAGAGTCCAGAGTTCTTGTGATTGGAGACTAAGGGATGACTCTAATTCCTCGGGTATTCGAGAACTTTTTAAAATGCAACTGAATTAATAAGGTCTTAGCTTAAAACTATCAGAGTCAAGTAGTGTAAAATTCATGCCATCCTTTAGTGGACGAGAGACTCTTTACAACAGGTTGATTATCATTGTTGGATGTTTGTTACCCACAGTGCTGTAATACACAACACAAAAGTATTGGAAGCTTCTTATTCCAGTTTTCCCATAGAAAAGCTAAACCTCTTAATTGCTGTGTAGCATTTTTGCTGTATTCTGCTAAACAGGCTTCAATTTTGTGATTAGAGTGATTTAAAAAAAACCCCAAACAACAACAACCTGATGGAATCTGCTTAAAAGGTGGAGAATCCACTGACATCAGTATGCACATGCTGTGACACAGCCAGATTGTTTTACCATCATGGCATTCATTAGCAGACTTGGATCGCTGCTGGGTTTGCATGGATGGTGTATCATTTATGACACATTGTGCGTGGTAACCAGAGTGCTTTTCTCTTTAGGAAATGGCAAGCTTTTCCTCTGGGCACAGTATAACTGAGAGCACTCTGCAGCCTGTAGTTTCTGGATGATGCTTCCAACAATCTTAGAGGAAATGCCGTGAAACCTCCTCATGACATTTACTGAGCTACAATTGTTGCAAGTGCTCATGTTCCACAAAAAATGCATAGTAAAATACGAACAAAATGCCCTTCAAAGAATCCTTAAGAGAAATTCAAAGGTAATTTCCCAATTATGATTTTTCTGATTGTGTCATAATTACATTCATTTATTTATTTATTTTAAATTAAGCTCAGGGCACCAATTCAAGGCTTTTGGCTAAGGAAGCTGTAATACTCCACGGGATGCTTTATAGTAACCACTGCCTTAACTATAGGATGGATACTGCGATACTGCTGTTAGCACTTTGAAAGCAAGTTCTTATTACACAATTTTTATTGTAGTTTCTCCATGATGTATTTTATGCCATACTTGTTCCTGACCATTCCTTAGTGGTTTAGCATAGATTCAGAGTTTATCCACTTGGCCTAGGAACAAATATATCATCTAGTGTTGTAGATTTTACTACAATGAGGAAAGGAATTGTTACTAGTCCTTTCATACAGCAGCAGAAGTGAGGTTCAGACAGACCTGCCCTTTTTAGAAGTTGCTGTCAGTGTTTTGAATTCAATGTGAAAAGCTCTTGAGGCAGTCACCCAAGCACTTAGAAGGAGGAATTTGCTGACCCCATACTATGTGCCCACCATGCTTAGGGATTTCCTATGTATTTGAGTGTTTTTTCTTTACATAGAAATATTGCTGGACTGTGTCCAGTGGGGTTTGTTTTCAACAACACAGTGTTAAATTAGATGTAGCACTGGGGTTCAGAGTATTTGGGTTTGTTCTCTTATTGATGTCTTACTATTTAATTAAGCCAGTATCAGATCAATGATATAAGAGAAAGAGAGAATGTCACAAGAGGAACAGCAGCCAAAACAACTTGTCCTGGAGAAAGAAATGAACTTAGAAAGCAGTGATAATTTTTCATCTTCCAGAAAGTTTGGGAATCAAGACCATGACATTTGCTCTTGAATTTATAGGCAGCTTAGATGAAAGATCTAAATTGTTTATTAAAAATAGAGAAAGAAAGAGAAATTTTATTTCTCACTCTCTCTGAATAGATGATTTAAGTTTGGGAAGGTATCCAAGACTTTATGCATTTTTCAGTCTTTGTGAAAGGAAATTTGCTCAAGACAGACTGCTTGTAGGATGAGAAGCAAAGCAATAGAATAGGTCTTGTAGTAAATTAAAGGAATGGTGTGCAGAAATTATTGGAGGGATTAATACTTGAATGGCTGTAAAAACGCATACAAATGCTATTTTTCTTCCTTGGGCTGCAATGCATAGCAATACAGCAAGCCACTCATGTTCTGGTGTTCATTATCTGCAGACAGTTAATTTAGTTGTAATGCAGAAAGTAAAAGTAACTCCAAAAATCCCCAGAAAAATAAAGAAAAAAATTTCATATGTTGTAATTTAGCAATGAAACAGATACTACCTGAATCAATACAGTTGAGAAACACAGGGCTGGGTGATGTGAGACCCTCTTGTGGGTTCACCACCTCCAGTAAGAAACACTGTCCTGTCTTTATTTGGATTTTTATGCATTCTATCATCTTCACAGATGTCTTGCTGAACAGGCAGCAACATGACTAAATGCCTCTTTGCCTAATGATCATGTTGGGGTTTGATTAGAAGTTGTCTTTGGAAACATACTTGAAAATCATATAGATGGGATATGCCTAAAGACATATGCATGATGGTATTGATCACTGTAAACACCCTAATGGAGAAAAGCAAAACAGTAAGGGCTGTCTTCTTGAGTTAAATGCCACTGCATATGCTACAGTGAATTCACAGTTCACCAGTATTGAACCAGAATGTGAGGGCACTGTTCAAACCTCAACGTCTCTCTTCTGAATTCCTGTAAGCAAAAGCTCTCAGACTCTTTTGGCTTCATGGCTGAACAACCCTATGCAGCCATACTACAGCTGTGTCTTGCCCTAGCTTTCAGCTGAGAGAAATTAATGTTCTTGTCTTGCCTTCAAAATTGCCGAAATCCTAAAAGTAATGCTATCCAAGGACAGTTTCCTACCATTAGCTTACCAGAAAGGATGACCCCATGGGATGGCTTCTGTGGAATTACCAGAGGTTCATGAGGAGGTTATTTCAGGACTGGCAGGATGTATTCTGCTTAAAAAGACAGTTGATCTAAACAGAAAGAGGTTCAGAAGCTTAAGTACACTTTCTACTTTTTGCAAATTTTTATTTTTTTCCCCCCTCAGGAAAATAACTGACACTTAAACTCAGATAAGCAGCTCAACAACTCTGCTAATGTGTTTCAACAGACATTTCAGAGGAATGTGAAAAAAAATATAAACACCTCATAGTGAAAACATTTGCCCTGCAGGAAAAAAAAAAAAAAGGAATAAGCTTCAACATTTTGGGGCTGATGAGTTTTTTCTCCATATTTATTTTTTAGGTACTGATTATTCTTCTCAACCATTTAATTGTTAATCCATTATTAAATGGGTTAAAGAGGCTTAGAAAAAAATTCATGACAGACTTTGTTACTGCCAAAATAAGACTCTCAGAAAGTGTTTTTGGAAGGAAGGAATCTAATTAGTTCATTGGTTAATGAAGTAAATCGAAGGAGATTGGCTATGGAACCAATCTCATTCATTGCTTTCACTAACTCCTAAAACAGGGTGGGTTGTTTCTCTTCATAGTCTGCTTATTGTCCCTGTGCAAAGCAAGAGAATGCATTTAATTAGTGCCTGGGATAACTGGTGACACATTTTGTGACATGCTGCCCTGGAAGGTATGTTTTAATATAGTATAATGCTGTATTATCCCAAATGTAGTATGACATAGCCCTTTATGTTATAAAGGGGAAAAGGAGGAAATGCTTCAGTTTCCATTGAATTCCAGTTATAAAAGGTTGCTGGAAGAACTATCCTATGATTACATTTGAAACTGTTTTTCTGTATTTGTGTTAAATTGATTTCTCAATATGGATACTGCCCATTGACTTCTGTTCTATGTTTCTGATAATTAAGAATTAGAAACAATGTGCAGGCTGAATATTTTTCTTATCTGAGCAGGCTTAAAGATACAATAATTCAGCTGAGTCCAAATGAGGATTAGATCCATCTTCTTTTGCTTAAACAGTCCATATTCAGACAGTCATCTTCCATCCAGTAATAGGCACCCTCCTCCAAAGTATGAGTCACACGTGTAGATTATAAATCTCTCATTCACCAGCTAGTGGAAAAGCTGTATACATTGGTATCATTAATTTTATCTTTCATCTGAACTAGGCTATGGAAAAAGGGTTTGGCCAGATCAGCTGATATTTGGCACTGCACATATTTCAGTATGGATGGCAGGGGAAGCCCAAGATGATTGATATGGTATCAACCACTTCACTCTATTATGGGCTGTTGTATACAGCAGCAATAGTCAACTGTTTTATAGCTCAGTCTAAACATAACACTTAATTAGAACCTTTGATATGTTTTTAGCAAGAGAGGCTTCCTGACCACTTGGTCTCATTAAACATGAACTAATGTTTGCTACTTGGGAGTGATCCTTTCTATCACAAGGTTGGAGTTTCGGTCTGAATATAGCTGTGGGTAGGATATTAGTGAGTAATTTTATACATAGATGACACGCACATTGGAAATTTTGCAGCCTAGCCTCCAGAGGATTCATCAGACATAAGTATTACTGAAGTCCTGCATTTGAGAGAAAGGCCAAAAAAGGGAGCATTTATCTTATCCCAGGATATTGACTTTCTTGCAATATTGTTGTGCTACTTTCTGGAGATGTAATAACACAATGTAGTGTTTGCATAGCAACAAGGTAAAGGTTTCTTTTTTTAAATGCATGATTCTGCCCTGAAAAAAACCACAACCTAACACCATGGCAACACATAGTGATTCCTCCATCAAATATACTGACAAAAAGTGCTCTGCTAGATTTAGGCATAATTGCTATTAAAAAGAAGAGAGATATTAACAAGCCTGCTTCCAGGTTTGGGGTTTTTTTACATTCACAAGCATTATTACCTCCACCTTATTTTTTTAGCTAAGTATTTATATCTGCACAGACTCCTACAATATTCTTCCTGCTAACCCTCCTGCTCTTTTACCATCTGTCACTTCAGTTGCAACAGTAAAACTGAATTTTTTTTTTTTAAACCTGATAAAATACTGCTAAAAGCAGACAAGTTCCACCCATCTGAGCTTTTAGTTAAAAAGCATGTGCAAGACTTTCTGAGCATATCTAAGAATAAGGTAGACAATATGTGCACATCTGCACCAGGAAGAGCAGTTCCTCCACTATTCAATAAGTGCTTCACCTTCCCACGCAGTCTGTATGACTGCAGCATCTGTGCATCAGTTTGTGAAATGGTCTTAAGAACTGCTGAGGAAAACCAGCTCTTCAGCTCTTTCAAAAGACTGGATGTCCCTCCAAGTGCCTGACTTCAGAAGCTAGTAAGTCCACTGTTTCTCAGACACTTCCAATCAAAAAAAAAACGCCCCCAAAAACTCCAAACAAACAAAAATCCCCAACTCCCAAACAAATAAACAAAACCAAACTCCAGCTGTTCCTTTTTCTTTTTTTAAATGACAAGAAAAAGTCTGAAAGTGATCTCATTTAGTTAAACTTTAATGACTTAATTACTTTTACATTCACCCAAAAAAGGAGGTGTTTTTTTTCTCATATTTAGCATGCATTTCTCCCCTCTATTTGTGGGGGGGGGGAAGGCTTGAATCTCTTTATGTACTGGTTGGCTGATTTTGGCTGCTATGGACTCTCCTTGAATACCACTGGTTGGGTATCACTGGTTTTACATTCTGATGATGGGGAATCATACAGACAAGTGCAAAGCAGGACTGAAGAAGAGACCTTTCAATGTTTCTCTGACTAACTCTTCAAAAATGTGATCTCCCTCACAGTGATTTCCACATTCTGCAGGTCAGAGTCTTCACGACAGTGGCAGGTCTGTCTTCATCCAGGCTTTCCTGATGATCTTGACATCAGATCCAGCTTCACAGCTGATGCTGCAATCCGATCCGTGATGCCTGCTGAATTTTCACCATTTTTACTGACAAGTGATTAGAGACCAAAAACCAAAGACAGTAAATAAGAAGTCATTGAAAAATGCCCCTACTTAAGCCAGCATTTCCAAGCCTTTCAAGAAATAGTGTCATAGTATTTAGCTTTTCTTTGTCTTCCTACCCCTCCTCCGACAGTCTCAGCTTTGAATCACAGACAAGGCACAGAAGGGAAAATCTCCGTTCTCCAAACACCAAGAAAAAAGAGAAAAGGGCACTTAAACCCACAACGAAACAGTCTTTGTTTAGCAGATGCTCTCCAAAGATAACTGAGTTAAGATGAACTTGTTTAGCCCATGGTGGAAAGAGTTTAAGCTACAATAGAGCTTCTTGCCTTTGCCTGGCAATGCAACTGCCTGCACAGCCATTTACTGAGATTAGAAGAGGTGTGAGAACGTAACACACAGTTAAAAAGCTTGATTGTTAGTTTGTTCTATTTCTATCGCCTTCTGCCACCTCGCAGATAGGTGGCATGCTTCCCTAGTGAACAACAACTCATGCACTAATAAACACTGATGGAAACTTCTATCATTTGCATTACTGCAAGTGGCAGTTCCTACCTAGGGCTTCATGTGTCAGGCTGTCTAAAAACTGCACAACTTTTCACTGAAATTTTTTAAAATAATTTCTTCTAATGTCAGAGACTGAATTTCAGAGTGGACTTACTCTTCAGACCCTCAGCATGTATACACACCCTGCCCCATTCATGGACCTTTGTGACAGTGAAGAGTCTGATAACGAATGGAGTTTTTTACACACCCGTCAGAGGAAATTTCCCTAAAACTATTGAAAGAAAATCTGCTCAAATTCTGAACATCTTTTTTGTAATCTTTCCCCCAAGAAAATTTAATTTCTGTGAAGTTAAGCAAGCCATGCAGGCATCATGGCATAAGAAGAGATCATAAATAAGTTGGGGTTTTAATGTCATCCCTTTAGAAAGATCTTTTATGGGGCATTCATATCACTGCTTAAGGCAATATTCTTCTGGTAGGTATAGCTATAAAATACATATATGGTAAAAGCAAAAAGATAGAATTATCTCTGATAATGAGTAGATTAATTGGCAGTTTCAGCCCTCATATATGTATATGATCAATGCTTCCAGCCAAGACTGAGGAGAAAGCACCTCCAATTAAATATCATTGGTCAAACCCTACCAGTGATGAAGTTTGGAGTCTTGTACTCAGCTATTGTAAGGAACTCTGAAAGGCCAGAATAAAACTGGTCTCTAACTAAACTTCTCAAGCAGGAAGCAATTCCACATTTTTAACCCAAGCTGTATTAGCATTTGAATGCAGTTGTTCAAAATGTGTAATTCTCCAGAATTCACAGATTTCTGTAAAATGAAAGATTTTCCGGATTTCTAGAGGGAATATTTCCATGGGGTTCATATTAAAACACTGTTTAATATAACACCTGGCCTTTTACCACAAAAAATGTTTTCATCAAAGTACTGCACATTCAGTACATTTGTAATTTTTAATAATTTAGGTTTTTTCCTGTACTAAAGTTTTTACTCATCTAAAATGAAAAAAAAATAAGAGTGTGGGAGTTGTAAAGAGGATTTAGCCAGTATTCTGAGTCTGGTTAGAAAGTATCATTCAGAGACTTTTAGGAGAAACTGTTTTTCCAGAAAGATTTTATTCTGTAATGCATCGCTTCATTTCCCTCCCTCTATCTTTAGGTATGAGCCACCTTCCTCTCCTTCCTTTCTCTTAAGTAAAACAGGACAGTTTTGCTTTATTCTAATCATGCCTGTCATCTTGCAGTACCTTCACCAACCTCCTGACCTTGCCAGCTGTAATGTAACCTCACATGTATATAATACAGATATTTACACTTGACCTAGTCATCCCAGGTCTATTTTGTAATGCATCAGAGAGAATTCAGGGTGCAATTCAGCTCTTTCACCCATCAGCTTTAAACCACGATGCGTCGCATCTCATTGCACTGTACCTGTAACAATTAGACCTCTCTGACCTAAAAGGTTATCAGATTCTAGCACACACGCTGGAATCCACTCTTAATACAAAGAATGTGACCAGAGAGAGGAAAGGACCAATGGGCAGAAAGTAATTTTCAGGTTGCAGGTGTGGAATAGTGGCCGGTATAGATCTGCTCCTTAAAGGATTTCAGTTATCTACAGTAAATTAAATGGGAGACTTAAAAAAAAGGAGAAAGAGTGAAAATATGTGAGCTGGTTTACCTCACTGCTTTAACCTGTGCCAAAAGGATTTTTTTAATCCCCTCGAGGGACTAGTGATTCCATCCCTGGGGATTCCATCCCCCTAGGAGATGATGGCTCTCCTTCATACAGATCCATGTGGCGTACCCAAAGGAAAATCACAGGAAATAGGGTGAACAAAGTGTTAACTAACACTGGGCAGAATGGATACATTTCTACCTAAAACTAATACTGTGTCCACCACAGCATTTGTGTTTCCATTTGAGAGCTGTGGATTCTCTGATGTAAATCAATGTGACTTCAGCCTCTTTCCTTCCCACACAATACAGAAGGTAAGTTCTTACTTCATGGTTAATTTATTGGAGCTCTTCACTATTCTGCTTTGCTATGATAAATTACCTCCTTAAATCTTTTCTTCCTTTTTTACATCATCAGTTGCCAATTCTGAAAACACAGCATTGCATCATTCTCAGTGCCAGTGTTTACCAGAGCTGTGTACAATACTCTGTGCCACTCCTGATAATTTCAGTGTGGTATTTGCCTTAACTATTGCCATCTAGCAGCAGTATGTGTACATATCTATCTATCTAAATATGGTAGTGAGTGCTAATAGAGCCTAGCATAAACTCAGCTTCATGAGTCTTTTGGAAAAAAAAAAAAGTCAAAACAAAACAGTACTGTGCTGTTCTTTCAAAGCATATGCAAATATAAAATTTCTGCATTTATCTTCCAATTTCAAATGCTGCTCCCATCCAAAATCGGTGCCTAAGTGAGGTATAATCTTCCTGATGCTCGGTAAATAAGCAGAGCACCTCTTATTCTGTCTGTCTTTCTGTGCTACCAGGTTATTCAGCTCAACTCTGCCTTGGCCTGACTTTTAATTTCCAAACAAACAAGGTCAACAAAGCTGGCAGCTGGTAGTTAACTCCGTATAATAAGATTTTGATTGCTTTCCTAGAGCAGGGAGTATACAGGGAGACAAGTACATTATGCTTTTGAGTTCAAGCACAAGACCTATTTCAAGGTCTTTTTTAAATGTATTTATCTTTAACGATTGGAATTTCAAGTAATGATTAAGTAAGTAATGAGACCTTAACTTCACACACTGAGCTGTAATAAACAAGCAGCCAGCAAGAGGGGTTACTGAAAAGTAGATGTTTGGTTTTTTAATAGGGAAGTTGATTAGCCTGTTTATTCTGGAACAAAATATTGCAGAATAATGCCTTGTTTTGTCACTGTAATTAAAAGTAAAGGCAACTTATTCTGCAGTAGGGACAGGGAAGGCATCCTCCCTACCTACATCTGACTCCACACAAGGTCTCAACCAGTAACAATCATTGTACCCCAAGAGCTGCTACTGGAGAAAATCCTGATCAGTATACGACTGATGGGATAAAAACATGGGATGCAACCTCAAGAAATGTATAGATTATATTAATTTAGAGGGAACAACTGACTCAGCAAACAGGCTTTCAGCCATTGAAAATTTTGAGAGATTCCCAAGTAGGGCCCATTTTGGAGCAACTATGGACTTAATCCACCATACCAAAAAGCTTGATATTTATTGTTTATTTTCCTATGGTGTCAGCAAGTTTTCTTTTGTAAAAGAGTTGAGAGTGTAGCTCCTTTGAAAGCACTAATCACTCACAATAACTGTGAATCAAATGAAAATGTGTTTGCTAATTTAAAACCAGGGAAACTGAGGCATTTGCAGGTGAAGAGACAGCAAGAAGTGTTCCTCACAAGTACTGTCCTGTACTAGGGCTCAGGTAAAATGATTACATTTTAAGGTAATTAAACATTTGTTTTTTTCATCATGATGGACAATGTTCATGTCAGCTGACGTGAAAAAGACCCTAGTGAAAGCAAATTAAGATAGCAACATATACTGCTGTCAGTCACACAGTGCTCACTACAGAAAATCATCAGTTTATACCTCAAAAAGCAGTTGGTATATTTTATAGTTAAAATTTAAAACAGTTTAACAATTTATTTCTAACAGGTTTGTAAAAGCAGGATGTCATGATATTTAGGCACAGCACCTGAGGAAAGCATCTGAGACCATTCTTTTTCTACTTTATTTGATCTCTTAACATACTCATTTTTCTAAGCATCACTTAGTCACTGAGTAATACATCTGGGTGTAGTTCCTATTGGTTACAGAAATCAAACATACATCAGCACTTAGCATCCTATTACCATGCGTTTTATTTTATTACACTTTAACTCTGCACTTTGTTACTACAAAAATCGACGACAGCAAACTACTCAGACCATCATAATAAGAGGATTTCATAATGTTCTAACCAACAAACAGGGTTTCTATGATCTTTGCTAATAAAGTACATATATTGCAATCTGCTCCTGAATCTTTCCTGCTTTCATTGCTGCAAAATTTGAAGGCAGCTGCTCGATTAAAACCTGTGTTCTTGCCAGTTCCCTTTCTGCCATTCATCGTGGAAACATGAGACAGGGTTTGTTTGTAGAGGTGTATTGTTATTATTAGGTCATGTTTTCCAGAGCCTATTTCACCTGGTATTTTCATTCTGTGGACAATTTTGGGAAAAAAAAAAAAAAAAAGGATTTTTTTAATCTAATTTGAACTGAAGGAAGGCAGCAAGACAAGGACATCTTTCAACAAGACATCCTGTTTTTCAAGTCAGCCTGCCAACGGGCACAATATCCCTTGTGGTCTTCTTTGGAATAGCCTGC
Organism: Chloroceryle aenea; assembly: GCA_013399075.1. Taxonomy (NCBI): domain Eukaryota; kingdom Metazoa; phylum Chordata; class Aves; order Coraciiformes; family Cerylidae; genus Chloroceryle; species Chloroceryle aenea. The sequence goes on from VWZY01009502.1 coordinate 62,507, forward strand.
ACCATTACAGTTCCTGAGGGAGGCAAAGGAGAAAGAAATAAAATAAAAATAAAATAAATGAGTAATGTAGGGTCTCCTAACTTCTTTCTTTCACAATTACCATTTGTCATCTGAAGTTTGCCTTAGGCTTTTTTTTTTCTATGAAGACAGGAGCCAAATTAGACTATGAGAAATATAACAAATCTTACTTTGTTGATATCTATTAGACTTCACTTGTATGTAACTCCTTGGAGAGTTGCAAGTCGACAAAGGAATACTTAGAATCGGGCTTTGTTTTATTTTACACCATTCAAAATCCAAACTCACCTATAGCCTTCTTTCAGCTGAACTGCTGGTTAATGGAGTGGTGGATAGGTTAGAGACCTGGGAAAGGCAGATGCAACAACTTCTGCTGCATCTGCTGCTCCTTACTTGGTGCGTAACCTTCAGCAAAGGGTTTCAGCTTCCTGTGACTCAGTTTCTGCTCTTTGTAGTGCAAGATCTGCAAGGTAGGATCTTTTCTGTATTTCTGCGTCAGACAGAACATTGATATCCCATTCCCACACCAAGCCTCCAGATAATACACCGTGGTGAATAATTGAGGGTGTGAGAGAAATCAGCCCCGAACTATTTTTTTTAAAAAAAGCTCCAATACTTCATTCTCATTTGTTTCTGCAGTTTAGGCAACATACGTTCCACAGCATACTGAGCTATTTCTAATATGCCCAGCTGTGCAGGTTGATAGGCTAGAGATAAAATGATGCTGCTAATGAAAAACAGCTGCTCATTAGTCAGGAGAAAACTGGGTAGGATGTTTAGAGATACAATTATTTTTACTGTTCGTGTCGCTTTTACGCTTATACAGAAATTATATTATTATCAAATCATGTTAGACGGCGTCTCAGGTTGAACATTTTAAAAATGAATGTGGTTCATTAACAACATGATGAATATTTAAGCAGGATTACGGAGCATAATGAACTCCTTTTAATTTTTTTGAAATAGAAAAAGCCCAATAAATTTGCTAATATTTCACTGGCTAATGTTGTAATTAGGTGTGCAGCATCTTTTCCCATCTTTCTGAACATCTCTCTTTTACTGCTGACTCTGAATTTAAGTCTGATGCAAAGGGCTGAAAAGCTGCATGAGTTTTTTTTCCACAAACATATGTCAGAAACAAGATGATACCTTAAGCATAATCTAAGAGCTAAGCAGTCACCTCACCTACAAGAAACCCCTGGTAAAGGAAAGGAAATAGAACCAAAGAGTCGCTTCTGATGCTCTGTACCTCAAAAGTAAAACAAAATTGAATCCTCACCCTCTGAATAACCCTTTTTGCGATCTTACCAAGTTTCTCACGGAATTGACTAGAATTTCACAATTGCACAAGACTTTCATATTTAAGATTCTGCCACTTCTAAAAAAGAAAAAAGCCAAGAAAAACAAGTAGTTGAAAGAAACAATTGGATATCATTATTGTTAACAATTCCTTTCAAGATCTAATGGCTTTGTTACCAGAGCCACGTTTACTTAGGTTCTTGACCCTTATGCTAGAAGGTTGGTTGTGAAAAATTGAGTATTTCTGCCATGAGTGGAGTGGGTTTAATGCTTTTGAGTCTGCTCTGATCAGACAGTCTTCAGCTCAATTTGCTCAGCAAGCAAAATCAGCAAAACAAAAGAAAATAAAATGAAAATTGATTGAAAATCTGCTTAAGTCTCTGGAACCAAATCCTTCTCTTGTGCTCTCTCCCTCTCCAGATTTACAGTTTGAAGTCAGGGATATCCCAAGACAGAATCAGAAGTCCACATTGTGTTTGCTCAGCAGAAAGCTTTTAAAGGAGGTAAGCCTGTTTGAAAAAAATTGTTATAAAAAGTAAGGTTCGGGTAGGAAGTTGAGCTAAACTGATACCTCACAGCAGGAATTGTCTGACTGTGGTGGTAGGGGAACTGGGGAGCTCTCTACAATTACCAAGAAGTACTGCAGTGCTGTTTGGAGACACCTGCTTCTCATGGAGGGCTGATAAGAACAATTTTTTTGGGTGTATATTATGGGAGATGCCTAGGGAAAAAATTCCCATATCTAAATGTACATGAAAAGAGAAAGTACGTGCCTTCAATTGCCTGAAATAAACATAACGTGCTTTGAAAACAATATTTGGAACTTTACCCCAAATTTTATTATTTGATTTTACAAACCCTATTTTTTTTTCCCAATAAACAAAACCTGGTGAAATGAGGAAATTATTTCCCTGACACTTACTGAAGATGAAAAAAGGTTATTTCCCAGTTATCACCAATAGCAAAGCAACACATCAGTAAACATGCACAGCTCCTCTGTCTGCTGGCAAGAGCAGAACTGGAAAGAGCAACTTCATTGTAATGCTAATTCATTTATCTGGAACAATTGGAGTTTACTAATACAGATCTGCTGTGGAGAAACAGTGAAAAACTGTATCGTAAGAAAACTTCAGTATCAATAAATGGCTTGAGGCAAATCCTTTTTTATCCCTTGTATTACAGGTTAAAAAAAAGAGAAAAGATACATTTTCTGTACTAACACAATCCAAATCTTGGGACTGAGTCTTTGTGCAAGTTGTCGTACAAGTAACAAATACAAAGAAAGTTACAGTCCTGGATATCTCATAGACAGAGTAGTTAATAAAAGACAAAGAGGTAGAGGTGGAGAGCAGGTAAAGATGAGAAACTATTGTTTAACTGGAAAAGAAAGACTTGTGCTGACAAGCTACCTGGTGTCAAGTTTTTTGTGTTGTAGAACAATGGAGAATTTTGAAGGATGAAGAAATGTTTTTTCAAGAGCAGAGAAAGTATTATTCCCTCAAAATGAGTGCCAAACCAGTATCAGACAAATCTGAGATGGAAAGTAGTACCTGTATGGCATTGTTAAATTTTGCCATGGCTGTGGCTCAGACTAGCTCTGTGTTACCAAGATGGATGATGCATTGCTGGAGTTATTGCCGTCTTTCACTATATGTGCACAAGTCCGTAGTCTGGAGCTGTCAAACTCATCCTGCAGCCTGAAAACTGGCTAAGAACACTAGTAGACTGTAACCATCCTAATGAATAAGATACCAGAGATTCTCTGACATGTGGAATACTATCACACAATAGCCAAAAGAAAAAAAAAAAGCAGATTACTGTAGTTTTGCATTATGTCAGCTTGGGACACAATAGCTCTGCTAATTAGTAAAAAACTTCATTTTATGTATGGTACTGAGTAAATTGTAAGTAATAACAACCTACTCCAAGGCCATTCAGACTTTTCCTTTCCTCTGTGGTCTAGAGGAGCAGTCAGTCACCAAGTTTCAACCTTAGTATGGCAATGACCAATTAGAAAAACAAACAAATAACTCTGCTAACTTCTAGTCTCCGTGGGGTGGGAGACTTCAGCCTCGCTTTGCAGAATTATGCTACCTAGTTGAGACAGGTTCCTTTCACCTTGTAAATGAGACTGATAATCTCTATAACATTCAAAGTAATAAGCAGCAGCTCTGATTAAACACTGTAGCATCAGTGGGGGTGGGTGGGAAGTCATTGTCAAGTGGACTTCAATATTTTTGCAAGTTTGTCATTTAGTGAATTACAGAGTTAAACTTGTCTGTACAGTTTCACCATTGTCTCAGTCCTGAGACTTCCAGGAGTTCTGCAGCTCAGCTGTATTCCTCATTATCTAGTCCGTAGTTATCTGCCCCAGGTTTTACATCAGGCCTCTATCTTGGTACCTTGAGTTCATCTTGTAATAATAAATTGACTCATCTAGTCCTAGACCTTAGGTACCTTTCAGATAACTCATGTCACGTTTTGCCAGTGCTCTGAGGGTTGGAGTCAGTCTATCTCAAGCTGTAGCAAGCCCTTGGGGATGCAGGGGATGCAGACTGAGGATGAGAGAGAGGTTACCAGACTCTGCAATATTTCAGGGAAATCAGCAGTGAAAGATGGGACAAAAATCCTGGGGAGGAAATAAATGCGCCAAAAGCAGAAGATGATTGTAGGAAAAATGATTAGGCCCTGGAGAGGAGCTGGCAAAGCTCTGTTATTTGATCTCTGTTTTGCCATTCCAGAGATGAATTTTCATAGGTCATGAATGCTATCACGAGGGAAAAAAAATCTTAACTTAGGCTAAAATAACCATAGAGTGTAGGTAACCTGGGTTTTCATTCCATCAAGCAGCTAAAATTCAAGCTGATGCTTCCCACAGGCAATAGCTAGAACTGTTAAATTGAATTCAGATTTACTAGAGTGGTGCCAGGATTACGGCCCTTTTTTCTTCCTTCCACGAAGTCTTATATTACTTTCCCCTATTCATCCATCCTCACAAATCACTGTCTAGGGGCAAAGGAAGTACAGTAACTTCTTCGCTTTGAACATGACATTATGTGGAAATTTCCTCTTAAGAAATAACTTTACCATTGTGAAGCAAACACTTTAATAAGGCTCTTTCAGTAGTCACATTTGTAAGCAAGAAAAAGTCAGAAATATGAAGAGCATGGGAAGATTCCCAATTTGTTTATTTACACATCTAAAATTTTGAACATGCGGACTGGGGAGAACTCATGAAAGAACATAACCTGATTGGTAAAAGAAGTGGCAGGTTTGCAAAAGGACTGCTAAATGAAGCTATCAGTAGAAATCTTTTCCCCAGGTGGATTATATTGTGCTCCCAGAAAGGGAACAGGATAAACCAGTCTTGAGAAGCACACTTCACATAAATGGTTTTCAATCTGATTTTAAATACTTCTTCCTGAAGTAAAGCAAAACTGTCTTAAATCATAAAATGGGGACATTCCAAAAGAAATACAGGTTTTACTCTTTACTGTAGCAGTGGTTTTGATATTATAATGTAAATGAAAGGCCAAGAAAGAGATGTCTGAATATAGATCCCTGTTTTGTATTTAGTGTAAGAGTCTGAAGTGCCTATTGTGTAAACATGAGGGCTATTCATTATAGCTTCAGTCTGCAGTGAAAGGTCCATGTGGCTGAAATGGCTAAATTTTACATTCAAAAGTGACTTAGGACTAAACCTTTAAGGGAACAAAATAGGTTTTTGGCTTGGTAATCTAGGCAGTTTTGATGTAAATATGAGTTTTTAGGCAGCGAGGCATGAAATTCTCCTTGCAATAGTTTTGACTTTTGCTATGCACATAATAAGGAATTGGTGACAAGACAGACAGAACTACCAAAAACAGACGCTGATCCAATTTATTTATTTATTTCCACCAACGGATACTCAGGTTGTCTTGCTAATACACTAAGGAAGAGTGTTGTTTCTGCCAACTGCTTTAACAAGGATGCAGGTTTTCACCCCTAAGGCTCTCCCTGGGGGTAACTCTTCAAGAAACAGGGTCCTGCGGCTTTTCTCTCTCTCTCTCTTCTCTTTTCCCCAACTATTTTCTTTGCAATTATCTCATAGTGGTCTCTAAAGATAATACATTTGGGTTCTGATCCCTGTCCCACCTCAGCTGCAAGCTGAGAAGGGTTTAATATGTCTTAACTTTGCTATCAAAGCTCAAGAAATGCTCCAGGAAGCAGATGTCTCATAGTGGTTTCTTCCTTCAACAGACATGCCATACCTTCACCATGCAAGCCTCATATGGCACTGATACAGCTCTGAGATAGCTGCTTTGCCTCTTACAAGACCAGAAAAGGAAAATCTCGGGTTTCTCTGGGCTGCCCTTAAATTGCCCACAATCAGAGGCACTTTGGTTACTTCAAGTCTCAGTCAGTCCAGCTGAAAATGCTGCTGCAAGGAATTTTGCAACCAAATACCTGTCTGTGCAGCAGCTGACCATCCTCCTTGGGAGAATAGAATTCCAACATGAGTTTTATCTTGTGCCACACAAGATTTGTGTGGTTGGTTTTTTTTAACACACACTTTGTACATGTCTTTGCAACAAATCTCTGGATAGCAGTGCTTCCTATTCTAGCACCATCAAAACCTTGCCTGATGGAATAATTTTGACAGGTGATAAAGGGTTAAAAAGTTCCCTAAGAAAGAAGCCCATACCAGTGCCAGTGTCCTTTCAATAGTTCAGGGAGAGGCCTTCATTTTGAAACTAAATCTAATTGGAGTTTGGGATTCAGCTCTCCTACTGACTTAACGAGCTGCTGGGAAGTCTAATAAATATTGACATGATCCTTTTCCCTTGGGCAGGGCCCTGTAAGAATTTCACTCCGCAGCTCAGTGATGCCTCCCTGTGTTGCCTGTGTCACAATGTATGGTAGAGGAAAAAGACATGGTCAGCACCTACTTCTACATGGAAATTTAATGAGTGTGCTTCTAAATTTTCTCCAACGACATCAGCTGGAACATTCATGAGCTTGCTTTCAAGCAAAGAGAGATTCAAGCCCCATTTCATGATGGATGTCTGGCACCTGCTTGGGTTTGACCCTTCCAAAAGGGGAGGACATGGTGTAAATTACAGTTTTGAATTGCAATGATTGCACTTTGGTCTGTGCCTACTTACTCAATATGCTTCCTATTTTGTCAGAGCTAATTGGAATTGAACATTAAATTAACCCTGGTTACAGCAGAAAAATACTTGTCTCTGAGTGGGTCTCAAAGAGTGGAAAGAGAGAACTGAGCAAAAGAGGGAGGCAAGGGTGAAAGACAACAGTTTGTTTTGAAGCTTAAACCAGTTTTATTTGCTGATGCTTTGGAAGGTAAAAATAACATGCAGCAACAAATAAATCCATAGATAAGAATAAGTTTATACTTTCAGATAAAGACTATTCAGTGTCAGTTTAAAGGGGTGATGAAAGTTCACAGAATAATAAGAAAGAATAACCAGAATGAAATTGAGGTGAGGGACAGCTTGGAAGAACATTTGCTGTATAATCTTAGGTGCTGATTTAGGGGGAATAAAAAGAGTAATCGTATACCATTTTACAAGGTCTGGATAATTCATCTCTTCTGCTTTCATATGCATCCTGAGCTACATTCTCACACTGCTTGTTCCTTCACTTCTCTACCTGCCAAGGTCGCACTCATCCCTGTGCCTCCAGTCTGTGTAGTATTGTCTTTGGGGTCATAGCTGTTGGGCGAATAATTAACCGATTCCTTGGATATGACTGGAAGAGGTTGGGGATGTGATCTGCATTTAACAGTTCTGTCCTCATGCATCGTCTTTCAGCTGATTTCATATGGCTTTTGAAGGAGTTATTGTCTTTGCACTTAACTTGTAGATGATTGGAACTGCATTAGTGGGATGGAGAATACCTGGCCCATCACATCTGGGCAGAAAGGGATGGCTTCACAGAATCACAGAATCACAGAATCCTAGGGGTTGGAAGGGACCTCGAAAGATCATCTAGTCCAACCCCCCCTGCCAGAGCAGGGCCACCTAGAGTACATCACATAGGAACATGTCCAGGCGGGTTTTGAATGTATCCAGTGAAGGAGACTCCATGACCCCCCTGGGCAGCCTGTTCCAGGGCTCTGTCACCCTTACAGTAAAAAAATTTTTTCGAATATTCAACTTGAACCTCCTATGCTCCAATTTACACCCATTCCCCCTTGTCCTATCACTGGTCACTACTGAGAAAAGCCTAACTCCATCTCCCTGACACTCACCCCTTACATATTTGAAAACATTGATGAGGTCACCCCTCAGTCTCCTTTTCTCCAAACTAAAGAGACCCTGCTCTTCCATGAGCCGAAGAGCCCAGTTTTGCAGCACAAAGTCAATAGCATGTGTCTAAGTTTTCACATACTAGAACAGGACTAAGAAACAAAAATGAAGTGATGCTGCTGAAATTTTGCAGCTTTTAGGTGAAATGTGAGCCCAGGTCACGATTAAGCATTGCTTCTTCTCCACAGTATGTGTGAGGATGGTACAAACCTTGATGGCCTGGGACATAAAACTCTCCCCCATACCATGTATTTCCTTACCCCAGAAAAAGCAGCCCAGTTCCCCTGTGAACCTTGCTTGCAGTGTGGCCAAAGCAATATGAAGCTCTTTGAAGGCAGCAGACCAGCAATGGAGAAAAGTTACATACACATTTATCTCTAGGCTTATGTAGCTACACTGCTTGCAACACAGCACAGAGCCTTTCCGAGGAGCCTTAGACTTACCCAAGGAGAACCTGCAACTCAGACACAACCCCAGTCAGATGCCTGGGTGCTGATTCAGCCATGGTCTCATTGTACAGTGAACTATCTACAGAGGAATAACTACTACAGGGCACATCAGCGGCATGATTGCCCCCTGACACCTAAATAGTTTCAGTGAGTGTGCTTTAGCTCTGGTAAGAGTGCCTATAACAAATGACAGATACAAAGCACAAGAAATGAAATTATATCTATAATAAAAATACATATAACAATTATATATTATATAAACAAAATAACAATAAATAAAAACACTTTATTCCCCATTCAGTGTTTTAGAGGCATTTGGACAATGTGCTTAATAATGTGCTTTAACATTTGGTTAGCCTGATGTAGTCAGGCAGCTTGCCTAGATGACCATTATAGGTCCCTTCCAACTGAAATTATTCCATTCTATTCTCTTCTACACTGTTCTGTTTAGAAGACACATCCCATGGAAATGGTAGGAGGCCAATTACTGGAGTCATTTAATCTGGGACTGAAGAAAATAGTTTGGAAAGTGCTCAAACACTAGCAGGAGAATGGCCTAGATGAAGCTAATATTTCTTTTTCATCTTTTTATAACTTTTACTTTTTTTTCCTGTCCCTTTATATTTATGAGGCATCATCAAGGCACTTAGCATGCTGCAGATGCAAGAATGTAAATCTGCTTGTCAGGTGGGGACGTGCAAGCAAAGCTCAACCCAAAAGAAATCTACACAGCTGCCTTAGAGGGGCCTGACTATTAAGGGACAAACCCAAGCTATTCTGCCAGTACTTCATGCCAGCCAGCTGCACAATATCTCTGATGTCACAGCAGTGAAGCCACAGCAATGGTGTGTTTCGGAGTTGGTGGGTTCACTGTTTGCCATGACTATGATTTCTGTACGGGCACTCATGCGCATCCCCAGTCAGCCAGCAGGGTGAAGAGCACATCAGTAGAGGTTTTTGCTTTTAGCAGAAGCAGAATCTTTTTGGAGAATGCTTGTAGGTTGTTCCCAAGCCAGTGAATGGAATGCCAGGATACGGCACTAGAAATCAGTTTACGTTTTTGAGCTGTAAGAACAGTCACTGATGTGCTGTTGGTCTGGGCACCATACAGTACAACAATGGGGAGCAGTGCAATTTTCAGGCCCCCCACCCTCTTATTCCAAAGCACACCAGCAACAGGAGTCGTCATCTTGACTCCCAACATCTTTCCTGAAACCCCAACTCTTACCTAGGAAGTAACATTAAAAACAACACAGGAAATTCCATTTAGGTCCTTCTGGGATGTCTGGATTAAATATTTTATTTAAAAAATGAAATGTTCCTACATCCAATTTTACTCTTTATGGATCTTTTGTGACAAAAGCAATGTAAATTCTTTTAGCAGAAGGCAAACTGGATCCACTCTCAAATCTCCTGATTGATATTCAATTAGTGCTTTGGTAACAGGGGTAGGTACTAGTTACACAAGTTGTCAAATCTCTCATGTTCTTCTGTGGGTAAAATGAGGAGCAAAAAAATCAATCTAGAGACTTTTTCTTGCATAAGGGTAGAAACCCATGTCTTCAAAGAATTAGAGACTGTAGGGTCAATAAAAGGAAACAATTTAATCCTCAGAAGTGCCTGCAAGAAGTACATCTCACAAAGTTACGTTGTACTGTTACATGTTTGCAACCATTTGGCCCTTTTATAGCACACCATCCATTTTTTGTGTCTTGATCTCGTAAGTATTGACTCTTGGTCATGAATTTCCAGCTGAGAAGGTGCTTGTGATAATCCATCCACCCAGCCCACTGCTACTTGCACATGTACACAGGCAGAACAGTGTCTCCTGTCCATGGATGTCTACCAGCATATGGTCGATAGTTTCCCATCCTCCCCTGAAATACTTAGTCTTGATGACCTTTGATCATTTCCAGAATACACAGATGGCCCAGGAGAAGCAACTCTAAGATCAGCTGACTTCTGAAGCAGTAGTGCTAAATAAAATGACTGCTGACAAGCTCAGCACTTTATCCTCTTCTCCCCACTCAGAGGGGATGCGTTGAAGTCCCTCTTCCTGACCTCACTCCCACTCCTTCCTGCCTCACTCCTTAGCCTAAGTGTAACTAGTGGGACTCACAACTCTTCTCCTAACTATAATTCTCAGTCCAGCAGGTCTCTCTGTCTCTGCTCCCTGGAGATGAGTGTTCAGAAAACGTACAGTGAAAGCTGGAGTCAGAGGGTACTTTCCACTCTGTCCTGGATGACAGAAAAAAACTGATAGCTGTGATGGATCACTTGGTTTAATGTGAGTGTGAGGCATTTTGTTTTTCAAGTCCATGAAGTTAAGAGCTATTAAAAGGCAGCTGCTTATTGACAAGCTATCAAATAAATTTGGAATGCATCCTGCTGTGTAGCCATCTGATGAAGCCGAATGGGAAAGCTAATGACCCTAGCGATATACTTGCCATAAAATATGGCCTTTATTTCAGCACTTGAGGTTTACTCTGTAGCAGGTAAGGAAGGCAAATGTAATGTTTCCCATTTTCCTCCAGCATAGAATTGTACATGTACATATTGGTTACAAACCATCTAGACAACTTACTGTTTATAGCCTACCATGCACTCCTTCTGCAAGCCTGGTATCAACACTGAGCTAGCAGTCTGTAGCAAGCAAAGCCGTTTACGATTTCCTTGAATTTCAGTTATTTGGAGTTATTCCTCAAATATGGAATGAAACATCGGCTGGGGTATATCAGTTAATTAGCTCTGCCAGTTTTCTCCTGCTGAGAAGCTGACCCAGTTGTTATAAATAATTCAGAGCATTTTCATGTTTTGTGTGCTGCAGCGGTGTAACTATCTGTAGAGTTTTGCTGATAGTGACATCTCGTACAGTCATGTGACTGGTTCAGATAAAATCAGACATTTATTTTGATCAGCATCGCTATTTACATGGCATTGCTTGTGTCCTCTAATTGGATGAAAAGAACTTGATTTCCAATAGTGAAAATACATTTGGAAATAATCTTTCAGTCAGAGACTACTTTTTTCTCCTTTGTCTGTACAGCACCCAACACAATAACACATTAGCCTAGTCCCTGATAATGCCTTTAGTGTTAGTAAAATTCAAATAATAATTTCACAGTAAAATACACACAAGTGCAGAGAGTAATCTGCTGTTTAAACTCTCAAAGTGAAGGATGTAACACATTTGTTCATGCAATGGGATACATTACATGTGTCACAAACGTTCTCCACTATTTGCTGAAGTATTGACTGTTTTCTTTAAAGCTGCTGCACAAGGTAAGAAGCAAACACAGTGAAGGCATCAGGCACATTTTACTCATAGACACCTAACTTAAGCTGACAGCAAGAACAAACACTTTTCTATGTGTAACTGTTGTACATCTGTCTCCAATCCTACATACACAGTCAATAATACTGGTACTTAAGATCGCATATTTCTGATTTCAGAAGTCAGCTCACTAAAAAAAATCACACCGTCCATTAAAAATGACTCAACAAGTGGACATATTTTTATTTTTTATAAATAACAGAGCAGCTGATGACAAGGCCCCAGAGTCAGTGGAAGAGATGTCAAACATGGAAGGGAGATGGGGAAACGTCATTCCTGGGGAGCAGAAAGAGAGAGGAGAGATAAAATCCAAATTCTTTATCTGTCCAAAATCCCACTCATTCTTCTTAGCCATAAATCCACCTCAGCTTCCCTCATTCATATGAACTTCTCTTTAAACCTAATTGTTGTTTTGACAGTATTCAGTGTTACTACCCCCTGAATGCAGATGCAACTTGTGTTACTGTGCATCTTTTGGATGACAATAATCAATTTACATCCATGTCTGGATGCAAAAGAGCAAGCATGGTGGAGGGCAAGCTCATTAGACTCTTCTAAACACCATGGGCTGAAGGGACTCAAATCTCAGCAAATCTACAAGTCATTTGCATGCAGGTCCTGGGAGCCTTTATACCATGGAAGAAATATTACACTCAAAACATGCCTTCCTTCCTATACATTTTTCCTCTACATATCTATTACCAGCTACTGTCAGGGATAGGCTGAATATTGCACCCCGTATGGCCATCATGATGTCATACACTCTCACATTATGCAAAGTCTAGTTGGTGCTGAATTACATGGTATTTCAGCCTCTGTAAAATTCATCTCAGCCGGCTATGGCCCTCTAAGAAGACTTTTAGGACTTTGCCTATTTCTCAAATGAGAAACAGTATGTGGTGTCTACAGCATAGGCATCAGCATCCACAAGCCACCTTAAGATCCAGCTATAACCAGCTGGAGACTGCTACCTATGTCAGTAGAGATGAGGGAGAGATTCCTGATTTCACTAAGTAGTTCTGTGTGTTTTAATCAAATACAAAAGCACAATGACTGTGACTAAATCTCTTATAACTACAAAGGCAGCTTAGATTTAGACACCTAAAATCAGGTGACATGTTACCCTTAATCTAATATAATGAATAGAGTATTTCCAGAGATCAAGTCATCCTATCTTTGATGTCTTGTGAAGAATGGAATGTAGATGACATATTTCTTTAGTATCCTAGACTGATTTTTAATGATTAAATATATTCTTTTTAATAATTAGTTATATTCCCTTTTATTAAAATAAATAACATTATGAGTCTTACAGACATATGTATCACTGTACAAGTGAAAAACAAAGGAGGTTAAGAAACAAAATGCTCTTTAAAACTTGGTCATTTGGGTAATAGGATGAACTGATGACATCTTTCCCTGCATATTGAACCTTCTGTGTCACATCTAAAATGAAATGCATAACCTTTTCTCTAAAAATTCTGCTTTGGGCTAATTTAAAAGTCCATTTCTTGGGAATTCAGAGTCTAGTTTCACTTCATCACAGGCTGGTCAAACACATGTCAAGCCTTTTCTGGGTTCCCTCCATGTTACCATTGCTATGGCCCAGTGAATATGCCTGGCTGAGAGGCTCATTTCTCTTCTGTAACACTTAAGTGCTACAAGGGTGAGTGCAGGCTCCAACTGATGTCTGCACTGTGTCAGTGGTCATCTCATCCCTGGAGAGATCATTTCATGTGCTGAAAAAGGCTCTGTCATGCTCTGTTTGAATGCTGTGCTCTGGGTTGCACTGCTTAGTGTCCCAGTGGTAAATCTCAGCACTGTAAATGCGTACACCCCAACACTTGGCTTTTATCTCCCAGCAGGCAGCTGAAGAACAGCAAGCCCTGAAGGAAGAGCACTTTCTAACATCCATTGCTGGAGACTGACTTTTGCCATGAAGCAGGCACTTGACAGCCCCTCCTGGTCTCTGGGGGAGTGTTTTGTGTCTCTGCTTTGTGCCATTTCCAGCTGTAAAGACTTTGCATACTCTAGCGCCAAGAGCTGTAGCTAAAACTGTCCCCTGCATGCATCTAAATTAGTAACCATATTTTTTCTGATGAGGCAACATCTCTGCAAGTAAATTAAGGAAGGCTGAGAACATTTTCCACCACTGAGGCCAGCAATGACCTGTGTTTATTCAATTAAGCTCTTTTAGTTTGTAAAGTGTTGTTGCTGCATCCCAACTGCCTATTTGTAATGGTTTTGGGTCTGTGCCAGCTATCAACTGGCATCCAGAAATTTTAAGGACAGTGCCCAGGCTAAAACCACACTAGAGATCATTGTAAAAAATTTTATCAGCAAATTCCAGTGCTCAGCAATGTTTCCTGGCACAGTTTTATTTCCTAGTATAGCAGTAGTCCACTTACAGCCTCATTGTAGGAGGACCTGGGTTCTGGACCCAGGTAACAGGTGACCTATAAGATTCCACATTTGTTTAAAAAAAGATGTTTACAGTAGTTGCAACAACAAGCTGAGCTGCCACAAGGGCTGGTGGCTGCCTATGAATCCTGAAAAACTCTGGGTTTCAGGAGTGCCCTGATGGCTGTAAACTCTGCTGGGTAAATGACATTTTGAGGAGTGAGGAAGATGATTTTCTTTCACAGATCTTTCATATATTGGGTGTTGCCTTCATAAAACACTCACATTTCCACATAGAATATTATGTGATCAAAGCATCTCAAAGCAAATGGATTCACAAGAACACCGGGTATGTTGCTATGCTATTAACATGCTGAAAGCCCTTTCTATCATCAGTTTTGTTATATCTGATAGGAATTAAAACCATACAAACTTTGAAAGAAGGTGACTGTTTATTTCTATTTTTTCCCCACAAACTTTTGTTCTAGAAAATCTCACAGTGATAAGTGTTGAAAACCGAAAATATGTAGCAATAATTCTGCTCTCTCCTGTGTGTTGAGCTTTATATAGCACAATATTATGAATATTCTATGTGATTTTTTTTTTTTTAATGTGATGGAAATGTGAAGTTATCTTTACAAAGCACAGAGTCACACATTGTTATTTTTAACCTTTATGGGGAGATGGAGCAAATAGCCCACCCACTCAGAAGGAAATAACAATACGTCTTATTAAACATAATTGTTTCCATGGGATTGTAGGGCTGAGATTATAGAGACAATAAAGTTCCTAGCCAAAACGTCACTTCATCTTCTTGCTTTATAATCACCCATTGTACAGCTGTTTTCCTCACAATGCGGGTGGCAGATCTCTGTAATAGGGCTTTAGAATCTCTAATTTTGCTAATGAAAAGTATTTAATCCCTGCTCGCCAAGACAAATCTTTAATTGGTAAGTCTGTTGGTGTTGCTGTGCTGCAAGCATTATGTAAGAAGACAGGCTCTGTTCGCACGCATTCGGACACCATGGTTACCAGCAAAACTATGCATGAGGATGAGGAGCACAAACCCTGAGCTTTCATCACCACCAGAGCTGGCTGGATAATCAATGATTTCTATCCTTGTTCCAGAAGTAGGCTTCCATCTCCTCGGTGAGGCAATTACTAAAATACCAACACAACCCTTAGAAATGGAGCCAGTTCACTCCTAGTTTAGGGGCTCATCATTACACATGCTGTCTCACGACTCCTCTTCTGCTGCCTTAGTCACATCACAGAAAGGATACAGGATGTTTAGATCATGCTGGAAATTAAAAATCCTGCCTGTGAAATGGAAATTATCATGTGTTAGAAGGATCATGAATTTCCAGCAGCAGGATGAACTGGAAGGTGCAAGTTTTCCCCTGAGCATTTCTGGGAGGAAAACAGAATAATAGAGGCTCTGTAAGACTTGAACTTTTTGAGAGGTCTTGTACATCCTGCACCATCCATTCAGGGCTTGCTTTGTTTAATGAAATGACACAAGACATACAGAGGAGGAGGGAGACTCTTTAACTTGCACCTCTGTGAGTTGTTGTTTCCTTCTGATTGCTCAAAGAGGTCTACTGACCGATGGTAGCTGCCTGCTGCTACTGAAAGACAGCAGATCCTTACAAATGCTGGGTAGGAGACCACTGGTCAGTCCTGATGCTCCCAAAGACAACTGGTAGTATACCCAAGCATATGCTGAACTCAGTTATCAATGATCTTGTGAGCTACTTCTCACCAAATTTGGGATTTCACCTCAGAACTCTGTGAGAAGCAGTCTCTTCAGGCTGCCTTATCTATTGAGTTCAGTAATAGACTGGCACCCAAGCTCGGAGACACATCTCCAGTTTTAATATCTCTTTGCAATGTGTTTCAGGATTAAAAGCATCAGTGACGAGTAGGAGCTCAAAATGAGACGTGGGGAATGGAAGAGGTGTGTCTCTTTGCTCTAAATGCAAGAGTCTATTTTATCATGAGATGAATTGCAGTCCCTCCAGTCTATAAACAAGATTTCTACTGATCTTAATAGCAGTCTGGACAACTTAATCCAGATGCAGACATTTACTTTATAGACACTTAAAACCAGGGGAGTGGATCCTACCCCTGTATCTTCACAGCAAAACAAATGTATTAATTTTTTGACCCCTCTCACCCTTTTTCTTTTAGACTTGGTACTTAATGTGAAGCAGCTCTGCCAGGAAGGGCTGTGGGGCCA
Source organism: Chloroceryle aenea (assembly GCA_013399075.1). Taxonomy (NCBI): domain Eukaryota; kingdom Metazoa; phylum Chordata; class Aves; order Coraciiformes; family Cerylidae; genus Chloroceryle; species Chloroceryle aenea. Next base: position 78,554 of record VWZY01009502.1, read on the forward strand.
GTATCATAAAATGCTCAACAGCTTTATGAGGACTGATCTCTTTTCAGAGACAGATGTGAATTCAAGTACCCATGGGTAGAAAACAGTCTGAATCAACACCTACTGCACACGCCATGAACATCCAAATTAGTAAAATAGTAGACACAGAAATCTCCAGATTTTACTTTTATCAAATAAAGTTTGTCACTGTTGCAATGATTCATTTAACATCGATTTCTTTAGCATGTATTTATTTATTTATACATTTAATTTAATATTTACAGATATTTACCCAAATATAGGCGATCAGATAGTTGAACCCAGCTCCACATAATCTTGATGAAATGTAAGATCAAGGTGATAAAAATGCAATGGATTCAGAAATGTTATGCTGGATTGACTAGCTAGGAATAATCAGTGTGCTATGTATAGAGATGCATAGATATAGATGCAGCTACATTCATTCCCTTACCAAAAATGATCAAGTGGAAAATAAGGCACGCTTACTCTTCTATCACAAATAGTATTTTCTTTTCTTCCTTCAGAGCTCAAGAGAGTATTTCTGTGAATAAACTGGAAATGATAAAAAGTCCCTTTCACTCTCTGATTACTCTTCACTGACACTGCATCTAACATAAAAATAGCCCATAGCCATTATAAAATTCAACAAAGTGCAGATTTTTGACAGCAATCGTTTCTGAATTTAGTAATATTTTCCTTTATTTACAGTCAGGAGTGAACCAAGGCAGAAAAAACCCCCACCAGTCCCTTTTATAAAACCACAAGACCAGTCCCTTTTATAAAACTACAAGTTTCACTGCAACAAAATTAATTGATACAGATTTGACAGAGGACCAAAAGACATGATAACAATATATGTGCATTTTTGGGGATGGGGGGAAATTAAAGAATGAACTAATTGCATTTTTATCTTTAAAAGAAGTTAATAAATTACCATTTCAAAGTGGGATTTACATATTCCATCATTTTGCAAAGATTAGCTTTTTATTTGATAGTTTTTTCTTTCTCATTTTATTATTCAGCCTTTTGGATGAGATACTAAAAAAAAAAAAATTAAAAAAAAATAAAAGAAACACCAAAGACCATTCCTTTGCAGTCATTAAAAGATCCTGTGGCACTTTCCACAAGAGCTGAAAGTGTTTTAAACGTCAGTATCCTGGCAAAAGTCCAACTTGGGTAATTACATTCTGTCCTGCCTTAAAGAAATCCTTTCCTCAAGCTATAATTTCATTTGGAGACATTGTTCCACACTTCTCTGCCTGGAAACGATTGCTCCGTGATCTCAGCTGCCACATTGCAGAGAGGAAATAGCTGCATTTTAGTGCAAGTAAGTGTTTTCTATAGACTCACTGCCATTCAGACTTCCACATTGTGTACTTGAGTCCAATACACACTCTACAAGCTGCCTGCTCACAGTATGCACCTGGGTGAAGCCCTCAATATGCTGTATACAGTTGACTTCTGTAGGAAGTATACAGAATATTGCGCTATAGTTCACAAAACAGCAACCGCAGTCATTTGTCACTTGCTCTATATGGGCACTTTATGATTGCCACAGTCTGTAGCAAGAAAGTTAGAGGTAAATAGAGTTGACAGATTATATCACTGATTTCCTTTCTGATGAAATGCTATAATGACTGATTCAGAAATGCAAAATGTCCATAGAGATTTCAGAGAAAAATATTTTCCTATAAACACTAGGTGCATCATGATGCTGTTATGGTTTCCTATGGCAAGATCTGAGTCCACTTCACATTGACCATGACAAAAGGAGATCTCCCAGTGTCTTTTCAGATTGTCTCCAAGGAATTCAAGGTGGAGGTTACGTTCCTCATCTGCATAATTTATTCTCTCATGGAGTGGGAGCATCTTGTCTAACATTAAAAGATTGTCTAACATTAAAAGACAATTAAAAGATCTACACCTGATCTAAAGTAGATTTCAAGATCCACTCTGCCATCAATGGAGAGCAAGCATCCCACAGGTAAACTATTCCTTCTTAAGATGGGTATCTAAGAATATGAATATATTGTCAGATCTTGAAGTCACCATAGATAAATTCTGCAAGATATTAGAATCCTCATTAGAGATATTGGGTGAGATAAGCTGTACCCAGAATGGAGAAAAACTGAATGTGAATCAAAACACAGGGTGTTAAAATAAAAAAAAAAGACTCTGCTGTAGCACAGCATGAGTAAAAGGTAAAAGCTGTCTCCCACCCTGAAGACAGAAAACTACACAGGGGTACAGACCTGCCCGCTCCAGGTGCCTGAGTCACAGAGCATTTTTATGAGTCTACTTAAGGGAAATGGTCCACTGATTCAGCAGCAAAGCTTGTGCCCTCTGATGCTTAGGTCCTACATCTCAGCAGAATACCTCTGGCTATGTCAATCCTCAGCTTCCAGAGGTTTCAACGGAGGACTGATGGACTCAGAGCGAAAAGGATTTCGCACCTAAATCAACCTATATAAGCAGAAAGATTTTTTTTTTTTCCACAGTCTTCATCAGGTGCTACATCAGGACCTAACTCTTAGCTTCATATCATAAGAGGCATTTTTCCTTTTGCTGGATGGGACTATGCCAGGAGGATTAAACTCTGATTTCACTAGTTTAGAAAGAGATTATGTCCTTGACTTGATGTCACTATTTTCTTTCCTCCTAATTAAACAGAAAACGTAGCACAGGGGTAAGAACGAGAGAGAAAGCAAGAGAGAGAAAAGAATTAAGAAGAAGCTGACCAGAAAAGCCAAACAGTTCAAGTCCTTTAATTTAGTATTTAAAAGCTTTTCTGTGAGTCTGCTTCTCAGAGATATGACTGTTAAAGAAAATGGATTTTCCTACTTCCAGCTAACCACAATATATGTACATACTTATACACGCCCACAAGCACACACGGAGAAATGTACAGAGAGGAGGAGGAGAAAAATTTATTCTGAAAAAGATGTTGAAGTTGTATCGAAGGAATAAGATGCAGAAAGAATCTTTTCTGAGAAAATCCATTTTGTGAATCCATGACTAATCCCTGCAGAACACACATACACACACGCACAGAGAAAGGTAAAGAATGAAACCTCACCAAAAACCAACACAGGCATCTTGTGGAGTGGTGGGGAGCTAAAAGACCAGGACAAGCTAGAGTGGGGAAAGAAAGCTCATTGTAGAGGTTTATCAGACATTCATGGTGCCATTTACAGCTTGAATCTAAATACAGGCTTAGAACCTTCTTCTCACTCTCTGTAGAAGGCATCATTGAGGGAAGGAGAGATATGCTCAAGGGGTAAAGAATGGGGAGGTGTCAGAAGAAAAGAAATTTGGGGGTAATTATTTGGCTGAGATTTGGGTGCTCAGGCCACAAACTTGGCTATTCTCCAAGAGGTCCCAGTGGTACTTGTCAGTCCCTCCAGCTCATGCAGTTTTCTGAAGGTCCCCCTTGTCAATAATACAAATTTCATTGATAAAAAAGCAACCAGAGAATCAAATAGTTTGGGATGCAAAGGATTTCTGGAGGTCTCTGATGCAATGTGAAGTAGAGCCAGCCTCAAAGCTGTACGCGGCTCACATCCCTCCTTGGTGCATCTTGGTTCCATGAGACGACATAAATACAAGCAGGAGGAAATAATCTCTCCCTCTCCTCTAAGGCATTGGGATATTTAATACAGCTGGTTGATTGCAACTTCTCCAGCAGAGTTTTTAAACAAATACACACTTTCATACATCAATGTACATACACACAGACAAAACTTCATATGTCTTCTGAGGATAGATGGTCATGTGTGCATGGAGAAATGAATACATAAATGTGATGCATATTCACCTCTTCTTACATACATTGATAAAACAATTAACTTTTCCACAGTTTGATTTTCTGTACAAAAGAAGCCCAGTGCCCAGATCAAAGGGCCACTGTGGGACTGGCTGCAGTCCAGGGTCACCAACAGATCAAATCCCTGTGGATTGATCAGGCTCACATTGGTAGGTTGGGAAGGGCGGCACTGAGCACAACAGGACCATGCAGTGCAGTCACTGCAATTGTTCACACAACCTGGCAAAAGGTCTCAACCCAGTTTTTTACCATTTGCAAAATTCACTTATCTGTGGCCATACTGCTTCTCCTCTAGGAGGGATCAGTTCCAAAATCCGTATTTTGTTAAGTCATCTAAACCAACATGATTTCCAGAAATGAAAAACAGTGAGTAAAAACAATACAGCACCTTCAGCAAAGAGGGACACTGAGATCTGGAAAGTCTGGATTTTTCAAGCAGGTCTGAAAATGTAGGTCACCTATTGATGGGCTTGGACAGCTTCCATCCCAGCCCTTTTTCTTCTAACTTTTTAGCTATCCCCTCTCTTTCTTCTTTTAGATCTTGCTTTTTCAAGCTCCAGCCCGCCTCTTCCCAGCCAGCTGTGTATATGAAATGACTTTGGGACATGCTGGCAGGGAGTGGGTTTAAAAATAAACATGGTGATATTCACCAGGAAGGCACTGCAGGCTGCCGACTCCTATCTGGGCGATAAAGATTTAATTATTGCATGCTGGCCTTCCTTACCATCTCCCCAGCTGTAACAGGTGCCTGAGTTTCATCTTTCTTACAGCTTTTTCTCAAGGTAATTAAATCTTTATCCTGGAGATAGGTATATGCAAGTATGTGAGTCTCTTCCTGCTTTAAAGGGAGACATATTTATTTTTTATTAACTCTACTAATCAGCAGAGGAATTATATGTAAAGTAAGCTAGAGAGGCTATGGGGAATTAAATGTTTTATCTGGTACTGTGTTTGCCTGTAAAATAATCCCATTCTGGGGAAACCTGCTACAGTTTTGATTTTAAGCATGGGCTGTGTTCATTTTGTGATCTTGATAGCTTTATTCCATGCAACCCTGGGATTTATTTCTAATCCTGAGCAAAAGGATTTTTCATGGGAGAGAAAGAGGCTGCAGCAATGAGGACAAAGCATCGGCCTGCAGCAGGATTTTTCCTCAGGCTCATTAAGTGGCTTGGGGCATGACCCTCCATGGTACATTTTATAATGGGTCTCAAGTCACTTTGATCGCAGTGCAATCAGATGCTCCTAATGACTCTGTATTTCCTACCACCAGACATTGCACTACGTGGTTTGTGAAGAAGTACAGAATGTAAAACAGTGCCATTAAGACATCTGGACTCCAGAAATGTGAATGTCACACGTAACACTTTGAAGATAAAAGTGAATGTTTCTATGCTGTCTAATGGGGAATGTCTGAAAGAAAAAAAAGTTTGTTGGGAGATTCACACTGAGAAATTCAGGGCAAAGACTGAGGCTGGGATTTGGGTACTGCGTTACCTTAGCCATGCCCTCTTGATATACATGCATTGTTCATTCAGGGAATGGCTTGATACAGAATGTCATTCAAAGAGATATATGAGCTTAAGGGGAGAGAGTAGATATGTATGAAAGAAAAATCAATTTGAAATAGTTAATACATTACAGAAATCACCCTCAATCCAGAAAGTTCATGAGACATGAATTACTATTCCCTCGAAAAACAGAGGTGGGGTGATTTTTGACAGTTCATTAAGCATCCTTATGCTTTGAAATTCTGTGTTCAAATTGTTAAGAACTTTGACAAATGAAGGCAAATGACACTTACTTCTCCCCTACTGTCCCTTGCTTGGGAAAAGAAGTAATTGGTAAAAAAAAATCATTGATTTCAGAGGCAACTGGCCTGGGTGGGTAAATTATGGGATTTGAAAGTTTCACACATAGAGTTGTGAAAGTTAATTTATTTTCTGTATCAAGCCACATTTGGTTTCTTATGTACATGTCAGTAAGGTGACATTTGTACTGGCTACTGAGTTAAGACAAAGCTGCAGATCAATAAAGCTTCAAGGTAGCATGTTCCATATTTTAGTTCTTCAGTGTAGTTGTTACTGGGTCTGTAAACTCTAAGTTATAGAATCAGATCCTCAGCTATTGTAAATGGGCTTATGTGGATTGTTACAATTTAACAGCTGCACTGAAATTTAGTTCAGCTGATGCACATTCCAGTATCGAGGTACCATATTGTATCACCTTGGTTTGCTTCAAGAGATCTTTCTGTGTGAAGTTTCTAGCAATTTCCTGAGACCCTTAGGGTAGCAGACACTAGTCCTGTTATTGCAAGCCTGTATCACCTGACTCCTTGCAGACATTTATCAAGCTCCATGAAGCCCCATTTTGGCTTCTTTTTGCCCCATTGTTCCTACTGAAAATCTGTTTCTGGAACTGGAGTGTCTTAATGATTAGGAACATTCTTCTAATTGCCAGCCTAAATTTATTCATAGGCAGTTTATTCCTCATTTGCTCTTCTATAAACACTGTCTCTGCACTTACTTTCTTGCTATTACCCCTTCTTGACTTTGTATGTAGTTCAGACCTTGTAATGAACACACCCTCTTGTTACACACATCAGTTACAGAAACCTTCTTTGAGCAGGAGCTCCACTTTGAGCATACAACTGGGACTTCAGCAGCTGCTTAGGCACTTTCTGAATTGGAGTTTTAAATGGTGGGGTGGTACCAATAAAGGTAAGAAATGTTCTTCACTAACTGTTTCACCCCAAAAGGGGAAAGAAGGTGAAATAAAACAATTGGTGCTTGGGGAAAAGAATGAGCTGCTGAATTTCTTGCTCTCTTTCCACTTTCTCTTAGTTTAAGTAACTGTGGTCCAAGTTACTGATTGCTGGAAGGTTAAACAGCTTGAGATCTCCTGTCCTTATCATATCTTCTGAAGCTGCTACTACTGGCCCACTTTAGAAGAAAGATACCAGACTAGATGAATCGTTGATATGATTTAAGTATGGTCATTTTTGTGTTGTTCACTCATATCAGCTCACATAGTTAAACCAAATATAGGGAAAATATTATTCAATTTACAGCAGAGAAGATATTTAATTAAAAAAAAAAAAATCAGTTGGAAGTAAGTTGTCCACTTTTAAGGAAAAATGAGGCTTTGTTTGTTTGATGCTATTTATGCTTCCCAAAAGAATCATAGTTTGTAGGCTTGGTCGTAAATAGCACTCATTTGAGACAATGTTTTATTACAGTGTAGGGAAAGTTGTCATCTTCACATGAATTTTTCTGCAGAGGTGGCTGGGAAATAGAATTTCTGTCCTCTGGGAAATTTCAGCCTCTCAGAAAGCAGTTTTCATTTGTCAAAGAAAATTTCAAAATTTACTGTTTAGGGTAAACTGCCCATCAAAACTGATTCAACCATCAAACATTTTCAGTTTTGAAGCAGAGTATTACAACTAATCCAGGAAAATGAATGGTGTTAAACGTAATTTTGAGACATAATTTGAATTATTAAAATAATTTAGTGGAGCCAGCCTTTATGAAAATAAGTAGTATAGAGTTTTGATCTGTTTTTACAGTTCAAAACTGCAGTATTTCAACAAAAGTGGTTTTTTTTTTAGGTAAGAAAAAGTGCTCGATCAAAAAAATTTCAGCAAGCTTTTTTTATGCACATGGGGACCAAAAGACAAATATACATATTCCAAAATGGGATAGCACTGGGCATGGTCACTTACAGAGAACTACAGAATATTGTTGCCTTTGGCTGGGTCCTCATTGACAGTTTAATTTCAGCCACACCAGGGATGATGGATGACCCTCAAGTCCAGCAGTGGAGTGTGCTCATGTCCTCATCACTCAGTGAGCTTTTTGCAGAGTACACTGGCTACTTCACACTGATGATGCTTGAGTTCAGGTCTCCCCTGAGTCCTTTGATAGACCTCTTTGGTCTACTTGCATATTTGATGTGGTTTTACTTTCAGTCCACCGTGTGTAAACTAACTTAACAGTAGTGTTATAGCACACCACTGTCACATATCTCTACTGTGAAACTGAAAGCATGTGTCAGGATGTGTGGCATGAACTTGTTCCAGAATAATGCTGGGTGAGCCTATCTGACTGTCTCCTACAACATCCTACATCATCCTCTCCCTGGCATAAGCCCCATATTTTCACAGAATCATAGAATCCTAGGGGTTGGAAGGGACCTCGAAAGATCATCTAGTCCAACCCCCCCTGCCAGAGCAGGGCCGCCTAGAGTACATCACATAGGAACATGTCCAGGCGGGTTTTGAATGTCTCCAGTGAAGGAGACTCCACGACCCCCCTGGGCAGCCTGTTCCAGGGCTCTGTCACCCTTACAGTAAAAAAATTTTTTCGAATATTCAACTTGAACCTCCTATGCTCCAATTTACACCCATTCCCCCTTGTCCTATCACTGGTCACTTTGCCTGCATCCCTTCAGGTCAATCAGCCTCAGCCAGATAGGATCCTCAGGCAAATGTGTTTCATCTTCCAGCTGCACCATTGTGTAAGGAATCATGATGTGGAATCTTTCACAGACAAGCCTTTGTAACCTTTTTTCTGGCTTTTTTTTTTTTTCTTTCACAACATCTACACTGTATTTCTTTTCACTTGAATCCAGCAAATTCCTGTGAGATCATAGTTAGACCTGAATGCTTTTTTTTTTCAATTTGTAGGGAGTTCACCTTTCTCCATGGGCTGTTGCTTAAACAGAAGCTGGGCTGCTCAAAGCAAAAAGTATTACTGGCCTGAGGAGTAATATTGCTGAATAGCAGAATAATAGAATGATACACTAGCCCTCCAGCACTGGCAGATACTGATGGAAGAAGAAAGGCATGAACACAGCCTTCTCACATATTAACATCTCCCTGACACATACCTGTAATGCCTCATTGTAAATAATAAAATCTCCCTTAATAAAACCTGGCAGACATTTAAGAAAGACATCAGCATTCTGATATTAGACCTGATCTCTACATCAAACCCAGAGCAAGCATTTTACATCCAGCAAATGCCATGTGGAAAAACTTCAAGAAAGGTGACTTCTAGGCAACATTTCTGCAATTTTTATCCTCATTTTTGAAAGATAATCTTAAAGCTATATACAAAAGCATGAGCTCCTGAGTTCACAGAAACCTGAGGAGAAAAGAAAAAATACCTCAGTTATTATTTTTCAAATCACTGTGCAATGTGACTGCTAGTTCTGACATAAGGAGACACAGGAATGTCATATTTTTTGCCAACATCGGGCAGTTAAGCAGGTGGAAGGACTTCCTTGGTGTCTTTGAATATGACCATCTCTTGCTGCTCATTTCCTCCTCTCCTGCTCCATTCATCCTCTATGGCTGCTGGCTGAGCTGGCACAGACAATGCCAATTTGGAAAGGGGCATTGTCTTTTTCTTACTTTTTCATTCTGGATTTCTAAGTATTCGGGTTGGTAACCTTACTCTCTTTGGGCCACCAATGAAAGCCATCAGTTGGTTCTGGATCAATCAACTAAACACCAATCTGCATTCTGGTGTATCTCCTCCCTTCATAAACTGCCAGCACAGAAAATGAGCCTTGGTACTAAATATGTCCAAAATCCTGTTGGAAATTCATAAAACCTACTGAAAACCTGCTCTGAATGCCACCCATTAGGGAACAAGCCTATTGTCAGGTCCTTATTGGGAGCTGTCCTAGATATTTCGACCAGAGCTTTATGTTATACTTACTTTAATATCTCTTATGTCTGGGAAAGTGCCTAAGAGATAAAAAGCAGTTTTTAAACCCCAGAAGAAAAACAAAAAAAAAACAAAAACAACCCACACACAATCCTTTTAACTCTCAGTAGAGGCCAGTCTGTGGTAGAGTGACAGTGATGCTGCAGGGTAATGATCCCTGCCTCTGAAACCAGAGCAGATATCAGTGGCATTTCCTCAGGTGGTGTCAAGCGTGGAGATTTCATTAGACTGCTTTTGCCACGTTCCTCCTTCAAGGAGAAGGTCTTCAGATGTCAGTCTGATGCCTCTGTCACAACTCTTTTCTTTTACAAACCCTTTTATTCTCTTAGACAGAAACATCCCATTCATATAGGTGGTTCAGGCTTCCTCAGCAGAAAGTGGAGGGGATGCAGCTCATTTGCCTTTCATACAAGTATTGGAAGCAGCTGGAAGCTGTTTGGTGAGAGTCAGTGTAGGATTGCAGCACACCACCTTTGAATGTGTCTTGGAGTACCAGCTCCAAGTGAGGAGGACTTCTTACTAGCACAGCATGAGGACGGATTGTTCATAATTCACGGCATTTCTGCCTGTTTTCCACCTGTTGCATTATGCTTTCTAGTCTGACAGAACTACTTCTAACTACAGTGTGACCATCATTCCCAGAAGTGAAGAAGTTGTTGCACTGGGCAAAGTTACACAGGCTTCTAGGGCAGGACAAATCACACTCAGATCTCCGTGGTTTCCAATGGAACCATTCAATCACTAGAACATCACTTTGCACCTCCATTACCTGACTTACAAGGTGACCTGCCAAATCTTTGAACAGTTCAAACAATTCAGTGAAAATGAAAATGGATCTCTCTTCCATGCATGTCCAGCTAATGAGAAGCTGGCCTAAGATACATTAGCACTGTCCTGGGAGGACTTATGGATGGGTGGTGGTAGCCCAGCTCCCTGTTACTCTTCTGACAGATTCACATGCAGTGTCAGCACCATGCTTACAATAAATCTGCTTAGACTTGAAGCTACAGTTCAAAAATGTAATTCAGCAAGTAGAAGAAGTAGATGAAATAATTTGAACCTAAGCCATGCTGCACTGTAAAGACTGACTCTGCAGACTCCTGCTTTCCCAGGGGACTTGAGATGCTACATGTAATTTCATGCACATTTTAATATTGAAAGGGAAGCTTTCCTTCAAAAATATGTGTATCATAAACGTCAGCACTTTTTCCTGTGTAGAGAGTGTTGAAAGTACTCATCGGGCTCACTCCTCAGTCAAAACAATTTCTGGTGAACTTTCTAGGGAAAAAGATTTTTTTTCTGGCTCTAATTAACTTTCTGTCAACCCCTAGTAAGGCAAAAGGATAAGTACCTTTTTTTTTTTTTCACCATAGATAAGGCAGAGAAACTGAAAACACAGCTTATGTTGACAGGCGTTAGGCACTTTTAGACTGTTATAACATCCTGAGTGATGATGGCCCTATGGAAGCAGTGAAAACATCACCGCTTAAAGCATTTAGAACTGATCTAGACACAGCACCAGAGAATATTCTGGCTGAAAGGATCCCAGACTCAACTGAAGAATGAAGTAGATGGTCTAGTGATGTTGGTGTGGGGTCTTTTGCTTTATAGTGATTTTTGTGTTTTTCTTTTCTGTGTGTCTAAATGCTGGGAGCCATATCAAGAAAAGTACTGAGCTCCAGCACCTTTCAAAGAAAGACTCAGAGCACCATGAATTTGTACCAAGTCCACGAACTAAGGAACCCCTTCAACATGGGGTTAACTTAAAGTGTGTCAAACATCTCAGTGGAGGATGTTTTATTACCAGAATTAATTGAGTGTGTCACAGAGCATTTACTAAAGAAACTGAGAAGAACAGACAGATTAATCACTCCAATGGTATCTGGAGCCAGTTTTCAAAGAAGACTTTAACACGTAAAAGCCCTGCATGCACACTTTCTAAGCATTAACATGTTCACATCACATCATTCCCAGGCACAAAAAAACATCACTTGCAGTGCAACTGGAATGCAAATTTCTGATTTAGCCTACATAAAAAATATGCAGATCAGAGGAATAATTAACACTAGTGCCTGAAAACTCTATAGGCAAGAACAGCTACCAGGAGCACTATATTTCTCAAGATTATTATGATTATTTTCAAGAGAGTCCTAGATAAACAATTGCCCCAATTTAGCTCTAACAGTATCAACTTCGCAATCTCATTTTGGTGAGCTCTATACTATTGCCTGAAAGAAAGGGAAAATGAAGAAGGCAAAAGCATTTATCAGGTGAGGAGTTTTGCTTATGAAGGCAGGCCGAGTTAGCCTGAGGGCACCTCAATACACTCCTGTATAACATGATAGATGTTATTAAGGCAAGAAGATTTTTCCCTCTAACATTCACAGGTTTCTTCTCATCATCAGGCCAGTGATGCAACTGGATGAATAATCCATGTGGTTTTTATCCTCTGACTTCATTGTGGTAGTGTTGAAAGAGGCATCCTAAACAGAAGGCAATGATCCTTTTATCAGTGCCTTGGCTGCCTTTCAGTCAGATGAGAAAAATCAAGTCAAACACTGACATTTAATTAATGTGCTCTCCAGGGCCTGAGGAGATACAACCTTTATTTGTATTATTTACACCCGAGGAACCTAAGTGGAGTGTGTATATTCCAGTACTGGAGAATGAACACTCTGAGAAAAGTGGCAGCACACTGCTGGGATACATGGCAATGTATAATTACACCTCTTAGTCGGGAAAAGAATCTGTCCTATCTTCTGTCTGCAGGAGAAACCCAAGTCAAATAAAGCTTCTGATTACGGAGAAGATAGTTTGCAAGACTGCAAGATGCTGATCATGTTTTTACAATTTTTAGATTAATTTCATAGGCTCTAATTCAGATCTTCCTTCAGTAGCTTTACACCTTTAGGCATTTTGGCATGGTTGTTGTTACTCAAGTATATAAATGTTTTCCTAGATCAGGATTATAATTTAATTTAGTATTGATGTATTGTACTGCTGTACTTTCATTGCTTTTTCCTTTTTTCAAAGCCTGTGGTCACTGTCAGCCAGAATATTTTTAATGCTAGATGTGTAAGTCGTAAAACTCAAGTTAGGTTTCTGCTGTTGTAAATGAAGAGACAGTCATGACCCACAACCACAACCTTGGGTACTTCCTCTGCATAGGGCTGCAGGACTGAACAAGTTCATTTTATCATTCCTAAAGTTTCAAACTTTTATGGCATTTCCATTAAAGCAGCACATTTGGTCTACCAGCCGCATGATGGTACTGGGTTTTGGATGACAACAGCAAGTTCCAGGTCAAGTGCACAAGACATTTTAGTTATTTCAAAGAATCTGGTAGAAAGAACAAAATTCTAGTACTCTCATTTTGAAGTTAATCCTGCCATAGGAGTACAACATGTCATAAAATTACTTCTATGATGATTTTAGTCCCTTCTGAAACAGCTATGCCTAGAAACAGCTCTCTAGAACCATTGGAAATACTCAAGGTTATCTTTCTTGACTCTTCTCCCACTGGTGCCCCAGAAAGAATTTTCCCCTTTACATCTTCTCTTCTACCTGCCAGCCCTTCAGAGATATCTCAAATGCCCTAAATTGACTCAAACAAAATGCTGATTTCAGGCAGGTGATTACAGCTCCTCAAGGAAGGGTTGGTAGGTCCTGACCTTGTGAGAGTCTTTTGAGTAGGAGGTACTAAGATTCCTAAATAGAGAACCATAAAAGCAGTTGTCAGAGCCAAATTTCCACCGTCTTCTCAGGGCTGTGTGCCAATAGCAACACCTGGAAGGATCATAACTCAGATGCTATGTACAGTGGCAAGGCTGAATGCTTGCCTACATTTATTACCTAGCTCACTAAGAGACATTGTGCTTTTTGCATGCTCAGCAATTAAAGAAAAATCAATCCTTCTACCTCTTCTGTTAGCACTGAAATATCAAATACAAAGGTAAAGTTCCTCTTACATGACACCAGGGGAAACTCCATACACCTCAGCAGCTGTTTCTGGTCCTGAGCTCACAAACTGAGCCTGCTCCATCTGTCAGACAGGGGAGGCCATATATCCATAGCTTCCATTTATCCACTTTCTGCTCGGGCTTTTGCCAGCACTAAAGCAACAAAGCGTTACCAAGCATAGTGTCATCAAAAAGCAGATTTGTTGGCAAAGAAGAGACACTTTTGGAACTGCCACAGACAAAAGCAAACAAACAAACAACCCAAAACCCAATCAAACAAAAAAAAGCCAAGGGTAGAACACCTCAATGTTTTTGGAGGGCATAGGGTACAATTGCATGGTAAATTAACCTTGTAACAGCAATGTTCTCTCCTCCAGACTGGAAAGCAGCACCTTTCCACTAAGCCTTTCCATGGTGCTGCTGCCTAGGAGGTGATCTTTAGCAGTATCCCCTTTTTACTGCGTTCCTCCATATATTGACTTGAAAGCACATAGAACATTTAGCAAGCAGAGCATCGATAAGCACAAGGTCCTTAGAGTATCTTCATGGTTCCTTTTCAAAAATGGCTGAGGCTCTTTCATGTCCTCAAGGTGGTCTAAGTTTTTGTCCTGCTCTTTGCCATCTCCTGAGAGTAATTTGTCATACCAGATTGAAGGAAATTAAGGGGTAGTGGAAGAGATCTCAAATACTCTTTCATTTGACTTTCTCTGACACTGTGAGATAATGTCTAGCTCTACTCAGTTAACATGTAGCTTACCTATATCACTAAAAAAAGCTGTGAGTATAGGTCCACATCTGACTAACTCTCATATTAAAAGACCCGTGTCAGCTCTAGACAAAGTTATCTGTAATTAAAGGCAGATAATAACAAGATGACAAATTTATGGAAAAATACACCATCAATTTAATGTTTGTTTATAATCCGAGAAAACTAACAGAGCTTAATCTACAATACCTGTTTAAATATCATCTGACACTGCTTCGTTTAGAAACAGACTCCTGGGCTAAATGGACTGCTAGTATTAGTATCACCCCATAGGATTTTTTCCCACATCTTACACCTAACTCCTATAAGACATTTCATGGTAACATTTGAACAAGAAAGTGGAAAATCCAGACAGCATCATGGCACAGATCAGATAGAGTAATTGTTGATCAGCAGATAGTTCACATATTGCAATTATAATGCAAAACTATTTCTAGCATGGTATGCTTTTAGTGGAGTCTTAAAGACTTTCTTTCATGTTCATTGTGCATTGACCTAGAAGAAATTCTTACTGATAAGTTTGTCAGAGGACACATGAAGAGTAAATGATGAATAATGTGGACTCTCCCCAGGGAACACCTGAGTCTGAAAGAGATTTGTCCCTACCAGACAGGCTGAGGAAATAGTAGCAGAGTCCAACCCTTGCCTGTCTTTTCCTTCAGAGAGGACTATTTCAGACCACAGTTTACTCCACCAAACAGCTAGGATATGTTCAGAGTTTCTAACCTCTCCAAAAACAAGCATGCTGGCTAAAAGAACAAAGGGTTCCTTGACTGCTCAAAGGGGGTTTCTTTTAGGATTAGAAAAGATCTTTAACCTATTAATTTTTATTTACTGTGGTTAAAACTGGAAAATCTTTTGCATTTACTAATATTTATTCTTCAAGGATGTTGCTCAGTTGGATCAACCTAAAATATTCTATGATTCTACATTTGAAACAAAAAAAAAATATTTCAATGAGGAGTCTGATCTCTGTTTTGTCAAGACAAAATGGGAATGGCAAAATTCAGATGTGGACAAAAGTTATTATAATACTATCTTCTACAGAAAGGATAATACAACAAAATCCAATACCTAAAAATGTAGACAAGGCAAATATGACCTTAAAATAATTGGCCACTGGAACATTGTACCAAATGCTCTAATTGTTAGATATTTTAATCTCTAAATCTGTTTCTTGATGTGGTGGGCTTTTTTTCTCCTAAAAAAACCCAACCAAACAAAAAAAAACCTGCTACAGGCAGAATCAATATACTGGAATCAGGGTTAAGTCCAGGCAAGTCATGTGTTATGGAAGTGGTCAGAATAGATAGTCCTGGAAATTCCTCCTGGCTTCTAAATAAAGTTGTTTTCTGATTATCTTTTCAGCAGCTGCACCTCAAAGCACTCTATGAAGGAGGCTGGTTGCATTAGAAATGGTGACATGCAGAGGAAAGGAGTTTCTTCCAAAACACCTAAGAGTACAGCAGCAAAACTGAGCATGTGCCTTGATCTTGTGCATCCTGAATGGAGTCTTGCTCTATTCTATCTGCAGGCTTCAGGCTGCTCATAGGAAGCCCTAGTTACGATATCTCATGCATGCCTAGTCTTGTACACTATTAACAAAGGAAAATGTCTCTGCTCCAGATGCTGACAGACAGAATGTAAGGGGGAGGTAAATTAAACAAGATATACCCACACTGCTTTGACAGATCCTTGTAACCCTAGGGAAAGCACATACATCTTCATATGTATTACTGACTTGCAACAGCTTTGTGGTTATTTTCTTTAAAGCCAAAATCTTCATCAAACAGGTTCAGGAGTTCTGTTTGGATACTTAGAAAGTTGAACCTCATTCCAGAGGAAAAATGAGATACTGGTCATGTAGCCCCACAGGAGATACATTTGCATGGGACTAATACAAATGTATAACAGTGAATGCTAAACTTTGATACAACAGGCCAAAATATAGAAATAAAAACCTGAAATGCTTAGGAAGTGCTCAAATCAGGAGATACAGATTTATTTTTTTTTTCCTGGGACTAGAAATAGCCATTACTGTTATGCAGTGCTCAGACCAAAAATAAGATGTGGCATTTTGAAGTGCATACAATCTAGTAAAATATTTAATAAATATGTAAATTGGTCAAGCTGCTTCCCCAAGGAGGAAAGCATCAGTCGTGCTTTACAGCCCTCATTCACTTACGCAAATACTTTAAGAGGATCAAGGATGGATTTTAAATGAAGTTAAAGTTTAACGAGAAATATATAATCCTTCAAGGAAGAGATTTTGTCATCTTCATTTATAAATTCTTGCAAGTTTTGAAAGAAAGCTACTTGAAGGAGTAGCTTTCTGAGGCTTTGTGCTTGCAAACTGAAACAGTCCACCTGAATCCTGCAGTCAGGGGTGTAACAAAATGTAGAAATAAGATGAACTTTTCCATTGCTCAGGGAATTCTTGATTTTCCTAAATATATAAGTTCACTCTTCAACACATTCCTATAGGATTCCTCTTTGGATAAACCAGCACATTGAAAGGACATCGTAAATCACCAAGACCTAAGTGATGCGTCATAGATCCCCTTTTCAAATCACTTCAATTTCCATCTTAGAGTATTTAAGAGTTCTGTTTTCCAGAAAAGCCGAATCTTATTCCTCTAAAACCTCATTTATTTAGCAGTTAGGAACCATATTTAAATTTCCAAATCAGACTGATTCATATTTAAAATATACCCATATATACATCCTCCTTAAAAATAAAATTTTCTGGGATAGACAGAACATAGGAGAGTTTAGAGGAAGTTTTCCAGGTTCTTAAACCATTCCTGACATAAAACCTGATTTTATAATACATTCAGTTTCTGGAAACTGCTTAAGTGTTAAAGATTCATACAACATGTACTCATGAAACAAGTTTTTTAAAGCCAGTAACAGTACTGAAAAAACTGTGAATACTAAAGAAGCTATTGAAGGAAAAAGAAATGTCTGGGGAAAGAAAATAAGAAAGAAAATGCCTTTGAACTGGGGAAGACCCCAGCAAAGGGACTTGCTACGTTTATATTTTGTAAACTAGTCCTGAGTTACAGGTCAGGATAAAAACAATAAATACAGATTGAGAACTGTTGAAGCTGGAGAGTGTTTAGAACTAAGGAAAGGTTTGTCTGGGGGCTGATATCAGAAGGCAGAAATTTCCCTTAACACATGCTTTGCTCTGCATACTTGCGTGTTGTGCTGTTAATTTGCACCTTGTTTCTGACAGTAATTTCACACTAGAAATAATTTTCTTCTTGCTTCGTGTGCTCACACTTTGCATGCTGGAAAGGCTGAAGCAAGTTGATAAAGCACTCAAGAGCCTGTGGGATTCAAAATACACTTCTTTCCCTACAAGGAAAACGATTATCTAATGCTTCAGTGATGCCTGCTCAGAGACCAGCATTCTGCTACAGGTGCCCATCAAGTTGATGAAGGTCCAAAGAGGAGTTGTGGTGATAAGAATAATGGAGCAGAGTGAGAATAGTTTATTTGAAAACCAAACTAAATCTGCATTAGCATCACATCACTCACACAGCACAGTATGCAGATTTTCTCATTGTCTCTGACTTCATCTTTGCTGCCCATGCAGAGAGAACAGTGAAGAGAAGGATTATGAGAGGGGAAGGTCTGGGAGATCAAAGTCCACAAGGATCTTTATTTTCCTTCTCAAAAACAATTGTTTTCTAGTATCCATTTCAGTGTTGTCTTGATCAGGTTATTGTGATACAGTGCAAGGTTTTCTGGTGTGTGTCTTAAGTCCCACGGCAATACAACAAATACCAGTTTTCTGATGTATCCACCATAGCCAGAATCACTCCTTCACCACCATGTAGACATATTGCTCATCTCTCTCTCTGAACTTGGTGGGCAGACAATTTCTACAGCTCAATGATGCAGATGAATCTTGGTTCTCCTCCAGGTGTAGACAAGGCTATTACTGCCAAATTCACTCTCCCTGCATAGAATTCATACAAACATTTCGGTTGGAAAAGACCACTAAAATCATCAAGACCAACCGTTAACCTAACTCTCATTCCCACCACTAAGCAAAGTCCCTAACCACCTTATCTGCACGTCTTTTAAATACCTCCAGGGATGGTGGCTCCACCACTTCCCTGGGCAGCCTGCTGCTTAACAACCTTTTCAGTGAAGAAGTTTTTCCTAATGTTCAAGTCCTGAACCTCCCCCGGTGCAACCTGAGACCTTTTCCTCTTGTCCTATTGATTGTTAGCTGGGAGAAGAGATTAACACCCATCTCACTAAAACCTTCTGTCAGGGAGTTTTCGAGAGTGAGAAGGTCTCCCCTGAGCCTCCTTTTCTCCAGGATAAAATCCCCAGTTCCCTCAGCCGCTTCTCNGTCCTGAACCTCCCCCGGTGCAACCTGAGACCTTTTCCTCTTGTCCTATTGATTGTTAGCTGGGAGAAGAGATTAACACCCATCTCACTAAAACCTTCTGTCAGGGAGTTTTCGAGAGTGAGAAGGTCTCCCCTGAGCCTCCTTTTCTCCAGGATAAAATCCCCAGTTCCCTCAGCCGCTTCTCATAAGACTTGTTCTGTAGACCCTTCACCAGCTTCTTTGCTCTTCTCTGGACACATCCATGACCTTCTTGTAGTGAGGGGCACAAAAATGAACCTGGTATTTGAGATGTGGCCTCACCGCTGCCAAGTACAGGGGCATAATCACTTCCCTAGTACTGCTGGCCACACTGTTTCTGATACAGGCCAGGGTGCCATTTGCCTTCTTGGCCACTTGGGCATGCTGCTGGCATGCAGGTGGCTATTAATCAACATTTCCAGATCCTTTTCCACCAGGCAGTTTTCAGGCCACTCATCCCCAAACCTGTAGCGTTGCCTGGGGTTGTTGTGACCTAAATGCAAGACTTGGCTCTTGGCCTTGTTGAGACTCAACCCAGCAATCCAGCCTGTCCAGCTCTCTCTGAAGAGCCTCCCTACTCTCAAGCAGATCAAGACTCCTGGCCAGCTTTGTATCATCATCAGACTTACTGAAGGTGTTCTCAATCCCCTCATTCAATCACTGATAAAGATATCAAAGAGAACAGATCGCGGTACTGAGCCCTGGGGAACACAGCTTGTGACCAGCTGCCAACAGGATTTAACTCCATTTCACTGCAACTTTTTGGGCCCAGCCATCCAGACAATTTTTCACCCAAAGAAGGGCAAACCCATCCAAGCCATGAGCAGCCAGTTTCTCCAGGAGGATGCTGTGGGAAAGGGTGTCAAAGGCTTTACTAAATTCCAGGTAGACATTATCCACAGCCTTATTCTCATCCACTCAGTGGATCACCTTGTCATAGAACAAGATCAGGTTAGTCAGGCAGGCCCTGCTTTTCATAAACCCATGGGCTGACTGGGCCTGAACCTTTAGTTATCCTTTATGTGTCTTATGATGGCACTAAGGATGATCTGCTCTATAACCTTACCCAAGTTCAGACTTGCAGGAATGTAGTTCCCCAGATGTTTCTTCCAGCCCTTCTTGTAGTTAAGTGTCACATGTGCTAAACTCCAGTCAACAGGGACCTCCCTGTTTAGCCAAGACTGCTGACAAATGATAGAAAGTGGTTTGGTGAGCACTTCCACTAGCTCCCTCCCTGAGTACGTTTTGGTGGATCCCATCTGGATCCATAAACTTGTGCGTGTCTAAGTGGAGCAACAGGTTGCACACTGCTTCCTTTTAGATTATAGGGACTTCATTATGCTCCCCATCCTTATCTTCCAGCTCACTGGACTGGGTACCTGGAGAAAAACTGGTCTTACTATTGGAGACTGAGGCAAAGAAGTCATTAAGTACCACAACATTGCTGTTTAGAGCTGACATTCCCCTTGCCCCAGCTCCCTCAAGGATGTGTGAACAGTTGACTACAGATTTCTGTTTTGCTTTGATTTGTTTTTTTTACTATTATTATTGGGTTCAATTTCCTATCTTTTCACTCTTCTTTTTCTTTTTTCTCATGGGGTGTGTTGCAGGAACCTTCATCTCTGCAGTCACTGACCATCTCCCCGTGTCTCAACTGTGCCTGTGCAGAGCAGTGAGACTTTTTTTTGATGTTGCTGTAGCCCAACAGGAACATGAAATTAGAGAGAGCTGTATATGCAGGTAAACACTTACTGAAAATTAGTTACACAGGCTGGCAGTCAAGCAGTTAAAGCAGGCATGGAAATGGTTTGCAATCTGTTCCACTAGTCTCTCATGTTTTCATTGTCAAAGTGGGATTATTTTTTAGCAAAACGGCTGCCCTCCAGTACCAGCCTTGGGAATCAATGTAATTAAAAGCAACAACAAAAAAGTTATATTGTTTTTAAGTATATCTCTAAGCTACAGGGAAAGGAGAAGGAGAATTAGAATATTTGTCTTTACTATTCATGCTTCTTAGTCTGCATCCAGTCATGAGTCAGAGAAGTTGGTTTTGATCTCTTCTACTTGAGACAGTCTTTGCTGTTTAAAAAGGAATACATCCTCAGTGTTTATTCATAGTGACAACAAAATGTTCCCCACCACTGGTAATTGCTGGGACACTGGGAAGGGCAGAAAGGGTGCAGTTTTCCTTGGATGCAGGAGCAGCCTGGACTGGGTGCTTCTTGAGAACAAATGTCACAGCTTTTAATGATTCTATCCCATGACCTTCCTCAAGGACACCTCCTTGCAGAAGGGAACGCAGATGCTGTTTTCCCTGTTAGCTGTGTGTAGGGTGCTTCTTAATGG
The DNA here is from genome assembly GCA_013399075.1 of Chloroceryle aenea. Lineage (NCBI taxonomy): Eukaryota > Metazoa > Chordata > Aves > Coraciiformes > Cerylidae > Chloroceryle > Chloroceryle aenea. Next base: position 99,567 of record VWZY01009502.1, read on the forward strand.
GATTTCATGTCAGACTAGAAGTCTGGGGGAGGTTTAATAAGCATAAAAGGCTAACCTAGCCCCCTCCACCCCCCCTACTTCACCCCAAAATCCACCTTCTCAGGAGAAGGGCAAACTGCTTTGCTCTATGTTAGCCTGAACACTCAGAACATTCAGGATGATGTCTCTGTGACAGTTAAACCCTGTCTTTCAAAGGGAATTGGCAAGCAAATGACATGTAGTGAAGATAGAGGAAAAACTCAGAAAAAAAATTTCAAACTTCAATTTTACTTCAGTCACCTTCCATCATATAAAACCTTCTGCTGTGTACACATTTCAATGTCCTTTTTACTATCTTTAATGTCTGGCCTCAGAAAACAGGACACACTAAGAAAAAGAAAAATCCCCCAAGATCCACAGGATGCCTCTCCTCAGACAATCTAAGTGCCACAAGTCACTAGAAATTGGGAGGCTGTTATGGGGAAATAGCACATGACTGACCTTTCCTTATATTCCTGTCTAACCATCTGTAACTGGTCAAAATCAGGGACAGGATGGTGAAGGACAAGATGAAATGGTCTCACGCAGTCTTTCTTACGTTATTTTTCAACAGAAACAGGTTCAGTGTGATGTTGATTTTTGTATTAGTTCTGCAGAAATGCAGCTACTTCTAGGAGGATGTTTTAGGGCAGTCAGTAATGTCACAGCACAGCTTGAATAGGAACTGAGGAATATTTTTATGCTATTGTAACAAGAAATGGGAAATCAAATAGAGGCAATTAAATCAAGCAAAGTAGATTTAGTGAGGATATGAAGGCTGCAGCTTCTGATTCCAACAAGAACACACCATCACTACTGAATTTGAATGGCCAAGGTTATTGGAGTAGATGTCCTTAGTTGTGGGACTAAAGTGTGACTTTTTGGCCAAAAGGAAAAGCAAAGAGCAAAAAGGAGATGTGAACAATATCTGAATAAAACACCCCACCTGTGTCTCTACACAAGAGAGCAGGGCAAGATAATTCATCTGGTGAGGCCAGAAACACCTTGTAACTGGAGCTGGCAGTTACTATGCATTCCTTAAAGTTTATTGTTATCAGTCCATATCCAGTTAGCCATCTTTCCTTGACTGCCAACCAATGTCTGCATGTGTGCATAGTGAGGTAAGTCTCCCAATCACCGAGTCATGTGCAAGCAGATGTTCCCAATACCCCATCCCTGCAGGGCTGAGAGCAGTGATCACATTAGCGCTTTTGGCAGCACAAGCAGTGTCAAAAACTCCCATCTCCCTTCAGAGAGCAGGCAGCAGCTTAATTCCTGTCTCTTCATGGAGCCATATTTCAAACTGAATTAACTAAACATGTGCAAGGGAGTTAAAACAGACAAAACCCCACCAACAAATCCCGTGCAATGCATCAATCTTTTATTTTTGTATCCAGCTTATTTCATTGACCTGTTTTATATAGCCTCATTGACTTAAATAAGAAGTAAGTAAAATATAATCTTGGATGGGAATAAATGATTGGGAGCAGAGAAAGATGGAAACTGCTTATATCCACTTTGCCACAGAAAACTTGCAGCAAGGAAGAAAACCTAATTAAACATTCATGCCTTGAGAATTAAGTCCTTATGATATTACCAAGAGCAAAATGTTACTCTGGCTTTGCTCATGACAAAATAAACTTCTTAGACAAGTGTTTTCAAAGAATCCGAGGGGACAACAGCCACCTCTCTACCACCTTCTTCAGATAGGCGTGTTTTGGTTATGTGTGTGCAACCCTACTTCCCATATAATTTAAAGATATATTAGTTATGACACAGCCTCCCAGCCTGCATCATCCTGGACATTTAGCTGTGCTTGTGGAAGGAAAATAACAGTGTGTAGATCCTTCTGGATAATCGTCCCTCAGATTCCAGCTCCCATTTGGATACTAGCTCTGATTTCACCGACGGATGTGGGTCTGTACTTTTAGTACAAGAGCAGAAATTGCTAGCTGAGACTACTCCTGAAGTAACCCACTGGTGTTGTAGAATGGTTGGGAAACAGATGCCACTCTTCTTGTCAGTCTCTGAGAAGCCCAGGCAATAAGTATTGATATATATATATAGACACATCATAATATAATATATATTACATACATATTACATTATATATAGCACACATTTATGTGGTGTCCCTGTGTATATTTGCACATTTATATATTGGAGATTAGTACTTATAACTTCAAGAAATTTGGGAATTCTCTGGGATAATCACCAGCATTTTCTCATCATGCTGGCTTTTGATGAACAGCATTTTATAATCCCTTCTTTTGACTTGTTTTAATGATTCTTTCTTGGATAAACGGAAGAACGCTCCTACTCTGAAAGCTGAGTAGTGTATTAGTGACAAAACACCTATCAGGAAGTTACATATGGTTGTCCTAAGATTTCAGTCTGAAAAATTTGGAAACAACAGATTTCACTTTACAATTCTTACAGTATTTCTCAATATTTCTGGATTCTGCTAACTGATCTGGGTCTTAGGTTCAATGGAATGTCAGAAGGAGACATGCTGCCAGTCAGGCTTGTGTCAAAGGACCACGGCCCCAAGTCACGTGGTCTAAAAAGAGGTGACATGGCTGTAAGAGATTCATAGCAAGGCAATGCCCATGGCCAGGCATCCAGCAGGTGTAAGTCGCCAGTTGAGAATTTGACCCTGCATGTGCAAGTTAATATGTAATGTCAATATATGAAAGTATTTCATGACTGCCTCGACTAATTGCTAAATGAAATTTAGGTGAAAAATTGAAATGAAAAGGAAACACCACTATAAAGTGGTTTGTTTTATTTTGTTTAGTTGGTTTTTTTTTTTAATTATTCTTTTTCTTTGGTTTTATTTGGTTTGGTTTCATGTTTACATACATATTTATTTATTTGTTTCTGAGCTGCTGTGAAGGTGTTCGACACTCTGGAAGAGAAAAATGTTTGACAGCAAAGAATATTTATGTTGGCAGTATCACTTGATCCATGTTTCAGGAGCCAAACTGAAAACATATTTTCACAAGGTACAGACACAGATCATTAGAAGGAGCCAATTCTGTGGGTTGCACAAGTACATGTGAGAGAGAGCAGATGTGTAAATTAAAATACACCCCAAAACCTGACAGAAATATATTTGAGGATGGAGAAATTCAGTAAGGGCAGCAGGTTTTTGTGTTGCCATTTCTGCTAACAGTCCAGGATTGATTCTGTCTACTGCAGCACTTATTATATAGTTGGGCTTTGTTCTTCCTTCTGCAGTGAAAGCTGTACCCCACCTTTTTTCCCAATGCTTGGTTTCCCGCTGTTAGTAAAGAATAATCTTATAATATCCAGCCCCATGGAGAAGAACATGGGGGTGTTGGTTGATGAGAAGCACTCCTGGCAGTGTGCGCTTGCAGCTCAGGTGGCCACCTGTATACCGGGCTACATCAAAAGAAGCATGACCAGCAGGTTGTGGGAGGTGATTCTCCTCCTCTGGTCCACTCTTGTGAGACCGTACCTGGAGTACTGCATTCATGTCTGGAGACCCCAACATTTCTTATTTCCTCCTTCTTGGGCATGTACATGTTGGATGGAGTCCAGAGGAGGGCCACCAAGATGGTCTGGAGCACCTCTCATATGAAGACAGGTTGAGAGAGTTGGGGTTGTTTAGCTTGGAGGAAACTCTGTGGACACTTTATTGCAGCCTTTCAATACTTAAAGAGGGCCTATAAGAAAGATAGGGGCAGACATTTTAGTAGAACCTGTAGTGATAGGACAAGGGATAATGGCTTTAAACTGAAAGAGTGTAGATGTAGATCAGATATAAGGAAGAAATTATTCACTAAGAGTGTGGTGAGGCACTGGAACAGGTTGCCCAGAGAAGCTATGCATGCTCCATTCCTGGACATGTTTCAAGGCCAGGCTGGATGAGGCTTTGAGCAACCTGGTCTACTGGAAGGTGTCCCTGCCCATGGCAGGTGGTTTGGAACTATATGATCTTTAAGGTCCCTTCCAACCCAAACCATTTGATGATTCTTAACAGTCATTCATCTCTCTGGAATCTCCCACTTTTCTCAGTTGCTTTGCAGGGCTCTTGCTACCAGTGGCCCATAAGCAGTGCAGATTCCCTGCAGGGGAGGCAACCTGATAAATCTTCACAGTGTCAAAATGAGCCTCTTGAACTCATGATGGTGCTGCCTCAACAAACTGATGAAGACCAGACTTAAAGGAGGTTTGAGCATCTGAATTTCACCAAAATAGACAGTGCCATCACAGTTCAAGCAGTCCTAGTTGCAACTGTCAAGAAACTGCATGAGTATGGAGGGAACTTTATGGTTGCTGTATTTATCTATTTCTCCATAAGCATCTACTATTAGACATGACTACAGACTAAATAGTGCACTAGGAATTTGCCTCTTTTAACAAAACAAAGGTCTTTGCCACCAAATTACTTTCACAAAAGTGACAATAGATGACAGGAAAATAAAGAAACAATGGCATAAGAAAAGGATACACAGTGCATAGCCTGGAGTCCTGAGCTGCTATTGTAATTTAAAGGACTAATTAATTTAAACTGCTGTCCTCCCTTTCTCTTTTCATGAATGTCAAAGTCCAAAGCAGCCTGAAGTAAAATCTGCCCATCATTTTTCCGTACTCCATTTTCAGTTCTTTAGATAGATAGCACTGCGTTTCAAACTCTTGTTCTCTGTCTTGCTTTCCTTCTCTGCTGGAACTCCAGCAGAATGTGCATTTATTTCCATTTTTGGAACCTAATCTCCGTGCCTGATTGTGATTTATCACTACAGCTGTTCCAACAATAATTGTTCTTTTTTTTAAGCATACTTTTATCTCCAGCAGCATTCACTTAATGAAAACAGTGACTTTAGGTTTTAAATATGTATGGGGGATGGATACATAATGAATATTTATAGATATTTAAAATATTTAGAATGTTCAGAAATATGTTTGTTTTTTTTTTTTTCTCAGCACAATTGCATTTTTATAGTGTTTTCAATACTAAAACATTTTTGCTCTTCTTTGGCATTCATCTTGCTCTGTTGTTGTTTTGTTTCATGTATCTGTTTGACTAGACCTTTTAATAGTTCAAGTCAAAGACTCCTAAACAAAGCAGAAAGGCTTCTCATCTCATAGGCACTCCAGGAGGTAATAAGGTCAAATGAATATTGAGGTTCCTTTTTTCTTTTTCTTACAAAAGCATTTATTTATTCTTAAGAAAAATCTCCATGTATTTCCATAAATGGCCATGGAAACCTGCAGTTCTCAAAACCGTAGCACATATATAGTAAATATAGACTAAGATCAGTATTGAGAAAACTGAACTCCAGATGCCTAAATTCAACTAGTTTATTAACAGCAGGTGGTGATTACTTTAAATAAATTTTTTCTTTTAAAAACATGTGGAGTTTGGAGTTGTTTTTTTTCCTAATGCATGGGCAGGATTTTTCTGACCTCAGCTTAGCTCTCTGAAACTGAGACATCTCATGTAATGTAGCCTTGCATGCTCATTTGTACATTTTGAGCACAAAAGGATGCAGCAGATTGTGGTCTGGAGATGTCTTTGGCTCTGTACTGAAGGTGTGTGGACAAGTAGTTGCAAGGAAACGCTTAACTTTTCAACAGCCAAAGTGAGATAACATGAGTCCTGCTGAGAGCTCTGATCCAGAATTAATGTTCTCAGGGATTTTAAATATTCTATTGATTTTAATGAAAAGTCTACTTTCTAAACAGTATTCTGACTTGGTTTTAACTGACTTTTTTGTTTGTTTTTGTGATACATGATACCGCAAATGTAATAAACAGTTAAAGCTGTACTAACTACTTTATGATAAACAGTCCAATATCAGCAGAACTACTTTTTCGATTGAACAACATATCACATTCTAGCTAAACCCAAGTGAAATGCATTGTGGGTGCAGCATCTCAAGAGTAAGGTTCTTTATCTATTAAGGTATTTATTAATATTAATTTTGACAACTGTATTAAGTATATATAGCTTGTACTCTATAGTGTATTGCACATGGTTATATAACTTATAATTAGCTAATATAGCTATGAATATAAACATTAATATGCATATATCTCATGAAGGCAGATACCTGACTGGTTACTTCAAGATTACAAAACATTCACCAAAATCAGTTTCACTTCCATGTATCCATGGAAAAGTTCACATGAGGTCTTAGTGTGCCTGAACTGAGGAGTCATACTGCAGAGGTAAACAGCACTTTCACAGCCCGACATGCAACTGCCATGCTCATCAAATCAGGTTAGGAAAGGAGTGAAAGAAACTCACCCTTACAGCCAGTGCAGACTGTGCAAGGCAAGCAACCAGAGATCTTTGCAGCTGGCTGAGAAGATGAACAGACCTCTTGTTGCTACAACCTTTTATATCAACTTTTTTTCGGACATGCCATTGTGTCCTAATTAAGAAAATACGACAAAATCTCTATGCAGCAGAAGGGGATTTGGACTAGAGGAACAGTGGAAGCTCCTGTGTGATCTTTCATATCTGTGACTTTGTTTACCCTCTTCCACCACTCCTTTGGATGTAATGATGGTTGTTCTGGGGGAAAGAAAGAGATCACCTGGTAGAGCTGTTTATGAATGAATGCTGCCCTCTTATCTGGCCACAACTGCTCATCACATCAGAGAAAAAGGAGACAAACGGCCACCAGGCAGAAGCAGTGACATCTCTGCACTGCAGCAGAGATACAGTGGAGAGGATTTAGCCTGTAATCTGTTTGTCTCCACTGTCATTGCCATTAATCAATCCATGCTTAATGCCATTTCTTTCGATTCACTAACTCTGGGCTGCCAAATTAATATAACCCTGGTCTCCAGACAGACATTGTCTGTTTGTCTCCACACTTCACCTCCTTCCTGACATCTATTTTTCCCCTGCCCCCCTCTTATCTCCAAAAAGCCATGTGGCATGAGTTAATGGAAAACTAAATATTTTATATAAGAATTTAAAACATTGGTCTGGACATCATACTGGAGGCTCCTTTCGGGCATGCAACACATCTTCTTTTGTGACCATCATCACAAAATCACCTTTGGCCTTATGCTGTCACGAGCCTGAGGCACCAGCCATCACTCTATTAAGTCACCCCAGCCTGTTTGAAAAGATCAGAAATTTTCCACTTAAAAAAATTGTTCTACTGAAATAGAAATGTTCTCAAAGGAAAGGGTGATTTTTGCCAAAATTTTCCATTGAGAAAGCTGAAATGTCTACTCAAATGTACCAGAAAGGTTTGGGGGGAGCCCATTGAAGAAAATGATTCATGGGGCTCTAGTTTGGCCAGGATATATGTCTTGAAAGGAGAATGACTGAGACGGACTACAGCTTCTCTGAAGATGATAGCAAAGAGCAAATTGCTCTGTGATTAAAAGTTCTGTTCTCTTTTTTTTTCAACATTTATTATTCCATTGAAGCCTTTAAAATACTGGTTTTCTTTCTTTCTTTCTTTCTAGCTTGTGGTAAATACAATACAATGTGGGGTTTGGGTTTGGTTTTTTTTTTAAGATATTTTATTATTTTTTAAAATCAGTTCTAATTCAAAACCAGAAATCACAACCTCACAATTTTCCATCATATGCAGATTGTTTTATCTATATACTGTAGATCATGACTTCTCTATCGAGGATATTCATAAATATTTGCTTTGTACTATGATGTTTCATTTATTGTAAAGCTGAGTTGCATTCAAGCTGCAGAGACACAACAGCATTGTATGTGGAAGTACCAGGATGTGCCATCTCTGTTTGTAATGACACTTCAATAATTGCTTGTCATATTTAATCAAGGAGTCTAAAGTGCTGATGGGGCTGTTACTGTGGGTAGAGAGAGGGAACATTTATTTACAGAAGAGTAGAAAATGACTGACCATAATGAACTCGTGTTGTGGTTTAACCTCAGGTGGCAACTAAGCCCCACACAACCACTCCTCCCTGGTGGGATGGGGGAGAGAATCAGAGGATTAAAAGTGAGAAAACTCATGGGTTGAGATAAGGATAGTTTAACGGGTAAAGCAAAAGACACACACACAAGCAAGACCAAACAAGGTATTCATTCACCATGAGCAGGCAGGTGTTCAGCCATCTCCAGGACAGCAGGGCTCCATCATGTGTAACAGTGACTTGGGGAGACTAATGCCATCACTCTGAATGTCCTGCCCTTCCTTTTTCTTTCCCCTCCAGTCAGTCGGGATCAGCTGTCCCAGATGTGTCTCCTCTCAACTTCTTGTGCCCCCCAGCCTGCTCGCTGGTGGGGTGGTGGGGAGCAGAAAAGGCCTCGACTCTGTATGCACTGCTCAGCAATAACTAAAACATCCCTGTGTTAGCCACACTGTTTTCAGCACAAATCCAAAACATAGCCCCATACCAGCTGTGAAGAAAAATAACTCTGTTGTAGCCAAACCAGCACAACCAGTCATCTATACATGCAGGCCTAGGAAGTCCACTATGTGCTGCTGTAACGCAATCTATACAACTGCCAAGATGTATACTCAAGACCAAGTGAGCAAGTACTGATGAAAGTGAATAGTTTGTTATATTGAAAAGATAAGTATGCCTGGTCTTAAAGTATTAATCTTTTATTTTTTTAGCTCATATATTATTCTTTTTCGCTAAGGCTACCAAAAAAAAAAAAAAAACCCACAAAAAAACCCCACGACTTTTCTCTTGTGAGGTTTTGCTTTCAAAACAAATTGGTGATAATTTCTTACCAGCTTGTAGAAAATGTCATCTTTGTTTTCAAGACTAATCTAACAGATCTGATCCTTTTCTTTCATTAGAGAGTAATCCAATATACAACATATTGGAATTAAATTTGCAGCTAATGATGGGAGATCTAAAAAGAGCTTAAGAAAATCATTCAGTCATTGTAGAGGGCTCTTCTTTCAAGAAAAGATGGACATTGTTTTAAATTATATAAATATCTTTCTTCAAAAAAGCAAATGGAATGAAATTTCTCTGGTGTCATTTCAGGATGTCATAAGGACATGAAACCCTAATAATGCTAGAGTAATTAAACAAAAAGCAAAAATAAATAAGAGCAAAACTTGTCTGTACTGCCACATTTACTAGAAGTGATTGTACAGTAGTGAGATAGAATAAATAAACAAATTTCAGGTTAATCAGTGTTCGTCTGTTCACTTGCCTGCTAAGACATAGACAAAGAATTGAAGAATTTAGTAGCAGAATAGAACTATGTTTTAAGAACACTGAAACTCATGGAAACATCCTTGAAGATGCATTGTCAAACCCATACTGTGAGGATAAGAAAATAAGGAAACCTCCTAAGTAGAAGACCTAGAAAAGAGGGAAGTTAATCTTTTTAAATAACAGTAACAGTGCCAGGAAGAAAATTCCTTTAGACATTTACATGGAGGTGAGATGACAGGTGAATTTCACACGGGTAAAACCATCTTGGTCTGAAATTATAACATTCAGCAAAATTTGCAAAAGTATACAGAGAAAGCATAGCAGAGCTTCAGATCACCTTCCAGCTTTTCTGTTAGATATCTATAACAAAATATTTTTCTTGACAAACAAGCTGCGTTTCTGCCATGAATTGAGGACCTACTACTTATTTGCCACCATGATGTTAACTCTTCCAAAATCTCACTCCTAGGAGATTATGGCTTTTGTTTCTTACCCAGAATAGTTTGTTGGTTTTGTACCACCAAGTTCTTGTTGCCTTGTGGCTAGGCCATGAGTTGCTGTCCCTATACAGTTCACTGACCAGCAGCAGGAGGAGGGAGGTCTTTTCTCCAAAGCACTACCTCCCCATCAGGATAGAGAAGAGAACTCAGCAGGAAGGAGAGGAATATAAATGATCATTCCCTGTTTTAGTTTTATTTGTTCATTATTTCTTTCCATTTATCTCCCATGTCTATCTCTATAATGGGTTCTGGTTCAATTTTGCACTCCAGTGCTTTATCTCTGACTGCTTGCCATGCATCAGTCACACGCTTGCAACCTCCAGGGTTGTACTCTGTAACTCTCGAGATTGCTCAGTGGAAAAGAAGTTGTCTTCTGCAGCAAGAAAAGCTCTATGTAAGCACATGTCTACAGAGGAGGAGGTTGAAGGCAAATGCCTCAGTTCCCCCAGTGAGGTGACACTTCTGTCTTACTTTCTTCACCTGTAAATTGGAGATAAGAATTTGGTGTGCAGGGTTAATCATAAATGTTTAATTAATCCTGTCCATTATTCCCCTGTCAAATAGTGTTGTTTCTAATTACAACCTTTTATCTTTTCTTCTTCCTTTTTAAACTTTTTTTTTTTTTTTTGCATGTGTTTATTGACTGTTGACAGCATCCAACTTGCCTGCTTTTAGGAACACGTCGCTTCAAGCCAGCATCTGCTCAGTGTTTCATTTTTAGCTCAAGAACATATCACTCTTCAGATGAAAACAAGTGATACCCCAACATCTGAATCTATTTGTGGAAAAGCATGCTGTGGAATGAAGCTCCAAGAACATCTTTCACAGGGCTTAATTAAAAAACAAACTGGTTTTGGATTTTCTTTCTTTCTCTCTTTCTCTCTTTCTCTCTTTCTCTCTTTCTCTCTTTCTCTCTTTCTCTCTCTCTTTCTCTCTTTCTCTCTCTCTTTCTCTCTTTCTCTCTCTCTTTCTTTCTCTCTTTCTCTCTTTCTCTCTTTCTCTCTTTCTCTCTTTCTCTCTTTCTCTCTCTCTTTCTCTCTTTCTCTCTCTCTTTCTCTCTCTCTTTCTCTCTCTCTTTCTCTCTTTCTCTCTTCCTCTCTCTCTTCCTCTCTTTCCCTTAAAGTCACTCCCGAAGACTACTATTGTTCCTCCAGGTCAGCAGGATGCTTGGCAAGTATCTCTGCTGATCTCCACCCTGATTAAACAATATCCACTTCCATGCACACATATGTTAATATCCCTTCCTCCTTGCTGTTTCAATTTTATGTCTTTATCAGATTTCTGAAGACTAATTTCAATAAATGTTGGAAGTTATCCCTTGACAAATGCCTAAATGAATTACAGGCTGATAATATGTGGCAAGTCCAGTTAAGCACGCTGTGTATGAGCAGGAGAGAGTGAAGCTTCTTCTGCTGGCCTCATTATTGTTCACCATGTTAGCTCTGAAAGGTTTCTCTTCTGACCTTAGCACCCATGCTGCTGGCACACACGTGGCTGCTTAAAATAGACTGAAGCAAATTCTTGTGCAATTTTTAAAAGAAGTAAAAAAGAGAACAGAAGAAAAATAGGTATCAGGGTAAAGCAAATGGAAATGTTGCTACAATTCTAATTTCTCTGTTTCAGTCAGTCCTTAGTCTTTTCTGGACAGGTATTTTTAGGTTGAGACCAGAGTCTCCACCTAACAAGTTAACAGGGATTTAGAAGATCTGGTTTCTACCTCACAGGTTGTGCTCCATGTTCTTAGGTAACTTTAGTTGTCATGTAAGTGCAGAGTCTAGGAACTTCCACACACAAAATGAGAACAGTAACTATGTCCCCAAGTGTCAGAATATAAACATAACAATGAGCAAGTGATATCCAGATACTAAGAAATATGCAGGCAGCATTGCCTTCTGACTAATCAAAACCTGTCTTTACTCGTGTCAGCAGGTGATGACAATGTGCCTCTATTGCATTTTTTTTTTTTGGCAAGACATAGGAATGCCTCAATTCAAGACCAGGATTTTTCAAATGCAAGAACAGAGCCCAGCCTGTGTCTTGTCATGTTGACCAAGAAAAGACTTGAGAACATCTGCTCCATGTTACTGTGTTCTACTGCCCATCAATTACTCTTTCTTACCTTACTTTTTCTTACATTAACCCACTGATCAAATGAGTCACAGATAATGTGAGATAAACAGTTTCTAACCCTCATCACCACAGAAGACAGCCTGCATCACAGAATTCATGGTTTTTGATGTTATGTCTGCTTTTGTATGTTCTCCAGACCCCTTGTTATGCCTGGAACTTGGACAAAGTCACTCAGGCTTTAAGGAAACATATAAAGGGAAGGAAACTGTGGTGGTAAAGAATTATTACATTTTTTAGGTAGAACTTCCCACATGGGATTATATAATTTCTTCTGATAGCTAAGGCAAGGAGATAAGCACCTTTTCATTTCTTTGTTCCTAAACTGTTTGACAAGAGAACTGAATCAGTTCTAGCAACAGGAGTTTAAGATAAAAATAGAAAGCATTTTCTCTAGGTGTAACTCTGAGATGCTGAGGCATTTTCCCAGCATTGAAAATAGGATTTCTGTTAATCACACATGACTTGTGTCTACCTTGCTCCTTCTCCCTTTAGAGATGATTTAGAAAAAGTGCTCAGGTAGGTGAAATTTACAGAAGAGTTTCAAGCTGCAAAACACTTAATGGTGAAATAGATATATTCTCCCTGTGCATACATCTACCTCTCCATCGGCAGTCACCTACAGATCAGTTGATCTTTCTGCTTCCCACCATGAATCCCCAGAAAACTTCTGTGAGATTCCTAAACCCACTACCCTATTGTGGAAGGATGAAACATAGAACATGTAAAATTTATCTGTTAATGGCAGATTTTAGCTATGTAGAAAGATGGGAAAGAAAATACCCACTAAAAATGTATAGCTCATTAAAAGTCTGGAAAATGAGGCAAATTATTTTGCTATCCAGGGTTGACATTAATTGAGTGATGATACAGAAAACTGCTTTTTCTTTCCTGGATATTTATCTTTATGCAGGTAGATGGATAGATATTACAGTCAGCTCCTTGGGGATATCGCATGGAAGGAATCAACCCAATTCTTTAACAATTTGTCCATGTTTCTTGCTATATCCTATTAAAACAAGTGAAAAACATCTGTCTGGCTTTTAACTGTCTTGGATAACTTCATGTGTATGTAGATGCATGTTTTGTTCCCTAACATCAGGTCAAGTCTATAAGTGCATTAATCCATCACATCTCTTAAAAATTTCTCTCAGCCTTTGTTCTCCTTACTGTACTGCTGATTAATTACAATTTACATAATCCAAGATGGTAAAACATTTAGCAGATACAGGTGGCACATCATTGTTATTAATACCATCGAGGCTAATTGGACTGATGTTGCATTCTAATATTATCTTGAATTTGTCATCTTCTTTCAACTCCAGATAAATAAGTAGATGGATTGGATTGCAGTGCAGGTAATGAAATAGCTTTTCAAGCCATGACTCCAAGCACTTCTTTATCCTACCACCATTGAAAACTAAAAGGAAATGTTTATTTTCCTTTCTTTTTTGTCTTTCTGCTTCTGTTGTTTTTAAAGTAGGGTTTTGCCTTTTTAGATTCTTAGGAATATAGAAGCTGGAAATGCCTTTCAGTTCAATGTTTTAAAGCAAATTTCTTATGTACTGATAATATATAACAGATCCTCTCTCCAGCCTTTACCATTCTCCCAATTGTTATTCATTTAGCACTCTGTAAAAAGATGTCATTTTTATTTTACACTTCTGTATGGATAGTCAAAGATCCAATTCAACGCAGCATATGAACACAAGTTTATTTAACCTCTTTCAAGCACAACTACATTGAAAATGTACTTTGTTACACAGGGACCAGAGTACAAAACAAAAAGTAAAAAGAAGACTTACCAACAGAAAGGTTTTGGAAAAATGTTGGAAGAGTGAGTCAATTAAGGTGTTGCCATTAACACTTACGTAGGCTGCCTGCCTTTGTGCCATCACTGCCTCACGTACTGTTGTACTAGCCCATCTAAACCCTTCCAAAGAAGTGTAAGGTGATTACATTTGAACTTGTATTGCTGCTTTAATTTCCACATACCATGAATTTATTTAATTTCCAAATTCCTTATTTTTGCACATTGCAGTGGGGTGTGCATTCTTTCACCGGTTCTTCTAATAAACATAATTTTCCCCTCTTTAGGTCTTTGAGTTTTGCTCATGCTGGCAGTTCTGAAGGGAAAACATTTATTAAAAACATTAGTTGGTCTCAAGATGTATGAAAACCCAAAGGACTTTGACCTAATATATTTATTTTAAAGGCGTAAGGGACCAAATGAGTCTGAGATAATTGTAACATAAAACCAATGATAAATGCTCTGTACTTAAGAGCATGTCCCAGATATTTTGCTTGTGCCTTAAGTGATATTCTAGGCAATGTTCATTTCAGTGCATCTTTTCTTCCAGCTCTTTCAATTTATTTTTAAATATTATTTTATTATGGGGATTGTCTTCTTTCCTTTTTGTGGCGTCAGATCCCTCTCTTTAACCACCTTCCTTAAATCAGTCTATTCAAAACCCAGCAATTATATAAAAATTTTATTCAGAATGAAACATTTATCCTTAATTAAATAAAAATAAAAATTAGAACTGCTTTATAACAGCAGGAACCTCCTCTTTTTTATTTGTTTGTGTTTGTTTTTTTGTTTGTGTTTTATTTTGTTTTCTTTTGTTTGTTTCATTGGTTTTGATGGGTTGGTTTTGGTGTTTGGGTGACTTTTTTTTTTTTTCATTTGTGTTTGTTTGTTTGTTTGTTCTGTTTTGTTTTGTCTTTTTGTTTTTTGTTTGTGGTGAGGTTAATGTTTCCACTTGCTTCTTAGTTGTGAATTTTTTTAACCCCTATTTTGACTTATGCTCTCTTTATACCAACTGTTTTTTAGCATAACATATAAGGGTAGCAGGACTTATGTGAATATGAGTTTTCACAGCTGGGTTAGTTGCAGCACAGCATAACACAGGGCTTGAAGGGGTAGTCATTTAGCACTAGCCAAGAGCCTCTTCCACTAGCCATCTACAAGGAAATCTGCTCCTGTGCCATCACAGTGTGACAAATCATTACCAAACGCGGTTTGTGATAAATTCACCTGGCTGCTAAACCAGAGCAGTGTAGAAGCAGCTTCCTAACATGTCAGCTTTTCTTGTTGTCGGAGTAGCAAGCACTTTAAGCAAACAAATGCAATCTGCTCTGGCAGTCAATTCCCAGCACCCATTTCGTTCCACATCATTCTAGATTACCAGAGTGCTTATTTGCTGCTGACCTCAAACAAGGATCATAAGTCTTCTTCCTCCTCAAATCTTTCTGCTTCTGTTTTTTCAGTTTTGCTCCATTAGTACTGATATTTTAAGCCCAGCCTTTTGTGATGTTAGCATACTGAGCAACTCTGTCTGTGAAAGGAAATTTACCTAGCCTGGATTAAATATGCACCAGAAATTACTCACTACAAGCCTAATTCTACTCACAGTGACAGAGCTGGTTGCCAAAAAATTGAAGTCCAGCCCTTCAAACCCAGGGATGCCCTCCTTGTACATCAGCCTAAGTAAAGAGAACAGCTTTTTTTTTGTCATCTGGGCTACATCTCTGCCTTTTTTTCAGGTCTTCCAGCACTTTTAACTGAGGGAAGAGTGGAAAATCGGTGTCTACTGGGAGAAACAAAAAAGCAATGGAAATGCCTCTATGATGGTGTCGATGCTAGCTCTGCTATCCTGGGGTGATAGAGTTGTGCAACATCTTTTGTACTAGGTAGGATGACAATGCATGCCATTTACTGTAAACAGTGTAATTTTGACATTGTGCTTGTGTTCATTGACTTCTGCAGACTGACAGGTTGGATAATTCTTTGTTTTGGGCACTCTGCTCCTTCTGAGTAATGACTGCAATATTGCAAACACAGACCTTCTCACATGGAGATAGGCATTACCATTATATCCCCCAGCTGTGCTTGTCATTGCTGCTGAACCAGTTCCTAAAGGAGAATCTACTCTTCAGAACAATGATAGTTAAAGATAAGAGTTACTGAAAACTTGTCTAGCATCTCTGTTTTATCAGTTATAATGTTTCAGAAGGCAAGAGGATATTTTCTGGTAAAGTGCTTAATAAAACACTTAATGTGGCTTCACCTTCTGCAAATCAGGATGGACACAGTAACAGTAATGCTGAGGCCTCGAGCTGATGAGGATATCCATATAAATTCACACAGCCCTCTCAAGTTTATGTGCTAGGAGTCTAAATAAAAGCGATATTTAACACATCATCTGAATCCATTGCTCTATCTTAATTTATTTGTTTAGTACTTCAGTAGTTCCCTTGAAAAATTGCATGTTTAATGTCCCCTGCTTGATTCTACTTATACAGGACAGAAAATCTGACACAAACACCAGCTTTGGTTCATCAGTTCACACTAAGAAGACATGAGTTTTCCACCCTGGAGATTGTTTCTGCCACAGCTGCTCCATCTGTTCTCATTCCTCACCCTAAAACCAGCTGTGGAGGAACTGTCATATACAGCATTTCACTGGCACTGCCTTCCAGCAGCTGAAAGATTCTAGGGACAGAGACAGCTTCTGCTGGAAACCTTTCTAAACTGAAATCTTTGTAAAGTCAAGGCTGAAATCTGCTGCCCTGGAGTAAATCCCCCTATAGTGTCTCAATTTATGGAAAAAATGTCATCAGATTTTGCATTTAGGAGAGAATTAATTTGCTGCCTGGGTTGAGTGATAAAAGGATCCTCAAGGGGGAAGCTGCAGCAGGCAAGAATAACAACAACAAATCTTTATAAAGAATCCTTAGGCCTTCTTTTGATTAGCTTTGGAGACACAGGTATAAAAAACTGTTACTTTGCATGTGGACACTGTATCCTGCCATAGTGAAGCACAGTGAGCTAAGGAGCTCATGTCACTGTATATAGTACTTTTTCTGCTCCAAAATACATTTGAGATAACCCATGGCTTCATCTGCTCACCCCAACCACCCAATAGTAGAACCTCTTCAAGCTGATTCATAAAGCAAACTGTTTAAACATATAACTCCTCTCTTCCTTGTGCTGTACTTGTTGAAGGTAAATGCTTGCTTTCTGTAGTGGAAAAGATTAATTTAAACAGAAGAAAAACACTGTCATGAAATCAAAGGAAAATGCAATTTCTGAGGTGGTGAATGTCTCAGAAAAAAAAAAAACCAACCAAAAAACAAACAACTCCCCAAATAAATGAATCTATACATATACAAATGCTTATAAAAAAATGGATAAGAAAGCTAACCTAAGGACAGTGCATGGGTAACATTTTTACTGATCTTGAATGTTTCCAAGGATGGGGCACCTACATATCTCTGGGCAACCTGTGCCAGTGTTTCACCACCCTCATTGTAAAAAATCTATTCCTAATATTTAATATCAATTTACCATGGATCTTCACCTCTCAGCCATTGCTTCCAGGGACTCTGTGTCTCCCTTTGTACAGGATGATACCTAAACCAAAAGCTGAGTACTCAGATCACAGGGTGCCATGTGCTTCAGAAACATGATAGAGAAAGAAATATGTATCAATAATAAGGCAAATAAGAAGATAAATTTGAACAGGTAAATAACAACAGGAATATAGCTCTGCTTAAGTGCATAGATTGAGATAGATTGAATTTTTTATCCTGCTAACCAGTGCCTCCACAGTAAGGGATATTCAGATCTTAAAAAAGGCTATTATTATTAAATATCGTCTGTATTTTCCGTATGTTTTTCTGCATTTATCTTTCAACAACAGTGAAAAGGTATTCCATAAATCTAGCAGTAGTTCTGCCTTCTGTTTCCATCAAGCATCTGCAGCAATAACCCCCAGCAATTAACCTGCTCCACTATTGGCACCATGTTGATAACACCAAAGTGCTATCAAAAGTTGTAGAACAAACCAAAAAGCTTTCATCAGTATTACTTTGATTAGTCTTTAATTAGATAGCTCTTGGACTGGTCAGGATGCTATTTTTCCTGATATTATGCAAGGTCAGACACTGGACCTTGGCATGGTCTCACAATTAGAGAAATTGCTTAATTGCTTAATGGATTAAAATTCTCCAAAACTGTCAGGGTTTGGATATTGGCATCTGATTTGAAGCTTACTTGCAGTTATAAGCAGCTGTAGGTGATCCCATGGCTGGGTTTTATTCAAATTCTTCCTCAGAGGAGGCAGGGAAAAAAAGACAAACAAACAAATAACAAGCTCATGAGGATTTCTCTCAGTCCATTTGCTTTCATCTTCAGAATACACGAATTCCCATTTTCACATTTCTTTCTTTACATTTCCCATTCCAGATGAAATCTGAAAGCTGGCACTGGGTGTCCTAGCAGAATCCCCTTGAAACAAGCCCACAAAACTCACACTCTACACAGATTTTTTATCTTTATCTTCTCTATTCTCCCATGCTTTCTCTTCCCCACCCATCTTGACCCCTCCTTCTCTCTGCTCTTGTGTCCTCCTAGATAAACAGCTCACCTCAAATTTGTCAGTTTTGCTGTAGCTATACCCACAGTTAGTATTTCTGATAGCATTACCTATGCAATCCCAGCCTTATCTATTATTACTGATACTGACATGGTTATCTAGGCAGTCTTGGCCTTGTAAGAACCCAGATGTCCACAGGGTTTGTTGTGCCCATACACAGAATCTTGTGCTTGATGGCTTTAAAGCACATGTTTATATGTACTCTACCTACCAATGGATCCAGGCCATGTAGCATAAGTGTCTTATCCTGTTATTTATTTTCCACTTACAAGTCTTCTGGTTAACCACAGACTTCATCAGCAATAGGTTTTTAAGACCTTGTTGAAGTCTACAGCCTTGCTGACACCAATGCTAAAATAATCTATACTAGGACAGTAAATAAATCCAAGCACTGGATTAAATGTTTAGCAGAAATACTACAGTGTGAGCTTTTCTTCTTTTTAACCTTGAGTGGCTCATAAATCTCTCTTGAGACACGGTTTTCCTTTCTTATTAAGATGGGCAACCATTTCATGTCCTGGGAATGCATATCCCTTTGCACTTGGCAATAAAAACCCTGTCCTTGACTAATGGTTTCCACATTAAGAGATCCTACTGTCTATGAACAAATGACCTAGTGTTTTGCACCCCATCAGACCATGCATCATTTCTAAACTATTATCATCAACAAGGTTGTTGTTCATTAGAAGCATAAAAATTGATGACATTGGGTAAATAGCACTGGGACCACATTAGAAAACCACCACTGGTCATAAGAACAGATCCTGGCTTCTCAGCCAAGAGACAAAAGAAAAGTCCTCCACCCAAAGCAGAACATGTCAGTAAAGTATTCCCATTTCTTCACTAAGCAGTCTTCATAGCAGAATAAAAATTACTCTTTGCCTTCAGTGTGTCTCTCAAAAAAAAAAAAGTCTTCTGACATTTTGGGTTTTCTTTGTTGCAACCAGAAAAGTAAACAGCTTATCAAGAATATATTTCTCTCTCACGTTGGGCTGCACAGGCAAAGAGTCAAAGTGTTTTGAAATAGTGTGATTTCAAATCGATGGGATCCATGCACTGGAAAAGCTTCTTAAGCTTTTTCCTAAATAATTCTTACACTGCGTGTCTTTTAAGTGATCACTAGGCCAAACTCATCACCAATACACTGCAGAATTAGGAGGAGGAATAGAAGCAGTTCATTAACAGAAGAGTATTAGGTGAGGCTGGCCCAGCTTTATTGCATGAAGAAAAATAGAGTTTAATTTACCAGATGTGGTGCTTCCTCTCAGAGCTTGAGTTCAGGCAGATAAAATCACATCAGAATAGGCATTAATCAGAGAGATTTTGTGTGAAGCAGAATAATGAGAAGGATGGGCTGTTACATGGGCATTGCCACGGGAGCTGTGAGCTCTGGCATATGGACCAGACCAGGTTCTTAGGCACAATTACCAAGAGGTTTCCAGAGGAAATTTTTGTTTGCATACTGAGTTCAGGGATTACTCTACTGGAAGCAATTTAAAAACTTTCTTTTCTGCATAATTGTATTCTGCTTTCTCATTTTTTGAAGGCCACTGGCTCACTGCATCCCCAGGCCATTGTGGAGAAGGGGTAGAAGAAATTTGCATGGGCTCTGTTTTGAGGAGAGATTGATGTCATTTTATGCAGATGAAAGCAGAAAAGAGATGCAAGTCAGTTGCTAACTGTCACAGGAGGGAAAGGCCCTATCCTATCCTATCCTATCCCATCCTATCCTATCCTCAGCGTGGTGGTGTCTTCAACTTGATGGTGGCAGCAGAAGTGAGCTGTCATATAGGCAGTTTCTGCTGCTTCTGCCACCACATTTGCCTTTCAACACCTGTCAAGGGATGAAGTGCCTCAACTTGCCCTCCCTTTTCAGCAGGACACTTAATGCACTAGTCTAAATTCACTCTAAGGGAGGCAGCCTGAGACAACGAGGGGCACAGAAATCCCTTGAGAGCTGTAGACAGACAAATCTGAGCAACACCAGACCTTCATATTCTCAGAAAATAAATAAACAAACAAACAAATAAATAATACTCTAGCCAAACCATTTCCTTGCGACTCCGTTCTCTCACCTCAGAAACAGATTTGCAGCATGATACACTGAAATCAATGCCACGTTTGTGTGCATCACTCACTGCCCTGCTTTTACTCAGAAGACTGTCATTTCTGGGCCATAAATATTTCTAGTGAAGAGATAATGCTCTGGGTTTCTGCCCTTTTGAGCCAGTGAGGTCACTAAGAGCTACCCTATTTATACTCAATATTTCATCTGCCATCCCTTTTGTTTACTGACCTTGAAACTATTTCACATGAATTCATCGTGAAGGTGTGTCCTTTGCTACTTTGGCATTTACTTACTGTTAATGGGGTAAATGCATGGTAAGTATTTTCAAATAATCCATCCCCTTTTAATACATTCCTGGATAATAATTTTATTACAGGACTACCTCTTTCATCTGTGTTATCTGTTTTCCAGGGACAGAGGCCCTTCATCAGACCAGATAATTTTATTTGCTGAGAGATGCTTTTGTGCAAAACCTGATGCCTAATTTATGAGATAAGCTGGACTGACAACAAAATGACCTTCTCCCTCTATCTGGTTATTAAATTGTTTGTGATCTAATAAAATGCTGGTAATACACACCGTTTCAGCAGAGCTTTAATTTCCTACCTGACATTTAGATTAAAAAGAGTATGGATTCAGGGAACAAATTTGTCACGGTCTGAATTAGTCTTGATCTCAAAAGCTGAGCTCTGCTACCCCCCAAACACCTCAAAGGGAAGAACAGTTTGCAGCCCATGCATTGGACTCTGAGCAGGCAACAGATGCTGTCATCGAGTTAGCAAGGCAGGATTTCCCTCCTCCTTCACCAGAGTGTTACTCACACTCAGCTGCTGGATGTCTAAGCACAGTAAGGATACATGTGGACACGTGCCATGATGAGATCTGTCCTGGTCCTGGCTGCAGTCTTGACCACGGCTATTCATGAGGCTGCATCAAAAGCAAATAATATTTCTTTGTGTCATATGTTAAAAACAAATATTGACAAATAATTCTGGAGTAGGGCTTCACTTGCCAATCAGAGGAGAGGGATGCAGGGATTATCACTCTTCTGTCATTTCTCTGGGCAATCTCAGAGATAGAATCGACACATTATCCAACCTCTTTGGTTATGTCAATACAGTCACAGAGGCAGATGCTCAAGCCTGTACTCAAAGACAGACTCAACTACCTTTCTGATGCTCTTCAGCAAACATGAGCTCACAGCCTATTATTATCTCAGAGCAATACACATTTTCATTAAGTAAGTGGAAAATAGGATGTTTTCATACCACAATACTTTTTGGTGTAATACCAAGTCTTGCAGTATTTCAGTAAAGGCAAAAATCTGTTCACTTCTCTTCCCAAAGTACTGAATAAGCATTCTTTCTAGAAGAGACAGATTTTCCTACAGAACAAAAGTACAGAATGAATAGAACTGATTTTCAAGGATTGTAATGTCATAAAATATTATTTGAAGCAAGCAGAGCTCTCCACCAGGCAACACTGTACCCTGGATCTATAATGTACACTGAATCAAAAGATGTAAGACATTCTGGTAGTCTCAGCTTCCTAAGAAAGACTGAAAATACAGCCTTTTAGTAAATGTAGAGGAAAAATGAGTAGGAAAAACTGAGAGGAAAAGAAACCTCACTAACACAAAAATACCATAAAGTATCTCAATAACAGTGGAAATTTACTTGAGAGAAACCTTAAACTTCTCTGATTGCTCAGTCTTCACTCAACCATGTTTTTATGTCACCCAATTTGATATGCAATGTTTTCTGGCAGAGAAAACAAAAGGAAAAAAGAAATGTTTTGGAGCATGTAATAAGGGTACTGTACAGTTCTGATTATACGATTGTTCCGAAGGGAGATCAGAGAAGGAAAAACCTTTTTAAGGGACACCTTAGCACTGGCTTTTATAAAGCTTTGATAAGGAATCTTCTCCATTCTAGGACACTGTCTACCTTTTTCAGACCTGTTGAGTGATGGCTATACCTATGTATTCTGGTTTTGTTTTACATAAGGCCCTCTTTCATTCCCTACTTCTGCCAGAATATCTAATTTGAATTTGTCCAATCTTATTTATTTATGTGCTGGGTTCTCTTATAACATTTTGTTCCCCTGCCCTACTTTCTGTTTGTGAATTTTCTTCTTTCAAAAACAGGAAAAAATGTAAAAGTCCTGTATGTAGCAGAGAGCTGGAGGTCTGTTTTTTCTATTTTGAAAGGAGAGGCAACACCATCCAGATCTAATTTCCAAGTGTAAATCCAGAATTACAATACAGGTAAAAATAGAGAGGAAACATGCATGATAGAAATATGGTTCTGTTGATGATAAAATGTAAAAAAGGTCTCAGAAAACTTATATCTGGCAGGTGTGAGGTCCAGGACTCCTCTGTGTTATTCATTTATTTCATGGCCACTCAGATGCACCCTGTATCTGTGACCCTATAACACAGAAGAACCTTGATGAAGCAAACATTCATATTCTCTCTTTTTGTAGACACTCAGAATGAGAGTTATTTTAGAGATGTCATACATCAGCAGAGCTAGCATTAGACTTCGATCTGTACATTTTAAATAAAATGGTCTTGGAGCCGTTCTCTGGTCCATTGACTATTGTCTTTTCCCAAGGTCAGTAATGCTGTTGTGTCCAAAGATCTATGAAGCACTTGTCTTATTCAAAACTCATCCCTGGTAGGAATATATCTGGCCAGTGCCAGCCTCTGGGCTTTTCTCAGAAATTCCTGGCGGCTGCCCTAGTCAGATAGAGTACCCAGCATAGCTTTGGGTTCACAATGGAGTTCACTGTGACTTGTCATCTGACCATTTGTTCTGCCTCACTGTGTCTGGTTTATCACTACAGTCTGGTTGTGCTGTTTGATCACAGTATGAATACTTGTGGTCGACAGCCAGAACCAATCTTCTTGAGTTCCATGGAACTTCCAGAACTATGTTATGAACAAAAAAGGCTCTCAGAAACTACAGATTTATCTGCCTCACAGCGAAAAGGAAATATTCACTTATCTTCAGTTGTTTCCAGGATGTACTTTTTTGCCTCCCTCACTTAACATCTGAAATTTTAATGTCAAGGCAGCTGATCTATATAGAGTGACCATGTAACTCATACAAAACTTCTAACAAGTTTTGATTCAACCTCCAAAAGACATAGCTTTCAACTGTCTGTGAAACCTGAGGCATTGCCTGTAGGCAACCTATAAGAAGTTATGGGAGGAAACAGAGATTTTGCCTGTACTTTACCCAGGTGGAAGCTGAGGATCAGTCAAACAAGCACAATAGAGTGAAATCAAGTTAATAGAATTGGTCATTCAGGTAGTCTCAGTCCTCCTGCATCATGTGATTGTCCAGATAATACAATGTCCATTACCTACCTCTTTAAAACATGATATGCACTGTAGTATTATGAGCACAAGTCTAGAAGCTCTAGCATCACTGACATTGCTTTTGACATCAGAGAATGTCAGAAATAATTTTATTTTGGTAAAATAAGGAAACTGACTCATGGTTTAGAATGTCACCTGACATCGGTTGGATGCAGAAACAGGAGACTGGTCTCCTGGCTTATACTCAAAACCAAATTTTATGCCACAACTTACAATATCAGTACAGTCATTCTACAGAAATACTTAAGTTACCTGAGCATCCTGACTCTGGCAGAAATAGACAGATGAATGAAGGGGTACTACCTGTAGCTAGAAAAACAAGGGGGAGGGAAAAAGGCTGATGAAAGAAGCTTTGATTAATTCCTTGAAGGCTGCTTTATGCCTTTAGTTTCATCTTTTGGCATTGCTCTTAATCTCAATTAAACTGGAGGATAAATGGCACTGCAGGTGGAGAGCCCTGGAGCCATGCAGGTGCTGTTGTGCTGGCTCTGCATCTTTTATACAGAAAAAGGACTAAGATATGACTTTCTGGTGAAGACAACACTTCCACCTGCTGTTTGTTACTACTACCCTCTGCCTGCAGCTCTGCTACCTGTGTCAGGGAATGTGTGATGCAAAGGAAGACAAGATTTGAAGGACTGATAATTAATGCAAAATTGCCTAGGAAGGCTGCACTCACATATAGCAGGATGTCACAGTAAGCCCCACTCAGATGCTTTGGCATGCTAGAAAGGTTCAAGGATTAATCAGGATGATGAAGGAAGCATTACAAGGATAAGCATGACTTTATGAGTTTCTGCTGCTCCTCCATGTTTTGTATTATACCATTTATACAGTCTTGTCAGCAACGGGCCATTTGAGGGAGTTAAAACAAGAATGACAAAAATATGAAGAATGTGTGTAAGGCTCATATAGCGCCAACATACAGCCTCACCTGTGTGGATAATGTAATAAAATTCTTAGAACAAGGAAACCTAATAGCTGGTACCATAGATGTCTGTAGCTATATTGCCTGTAGGATATTGTATCCATTATTGCTTAAAGGTATCAAGTAATGGATCAAGTTTCTCCCCCTTCCATGAATGTCCTCACTGTTAGGGCATTTACTGTATGATTCATGTCACCTAAGTTTAGATGCTTGTAATGTAAAATCCACTGCTGAGCTTGTCACCCTTGACTTCTTCCATAGTAAATGAACAGAAATAGGTGTTTTAAGGGTTTCGTTCATCTGCCCTATGACCTGTGTTAGACCTCAGGAAGACATGAGTCTCATCCTTAACTCTAGGGATTATTAATGATCCTTCCACTGACTGTCAGGCAAGATTAGGTTAATGGGGATGTCAATGTCTGATGATTTGAAGAATATTCTTTTCTAAATAAAGATATCCTTTATTCCTCTCTCATCATTTTATTATGACCTCAAATCTATATCATACACCAAAGAACACTGAATTTTGAGGAACAGATGGAAAGGAGGGGTAACCTTCTTCCTGAGGGCAAGAGCCACATCTGAGGAGCATCTGGACATTTTCCACCTTACAAATCTACAGCTACTAAAAATGAAAGTCCAAAACCAATGTCCTCATTCTTTCCTGCTTGCTTCTTTAGGCACCTTGCTATTTATGTAGGTTTTGATCTCTTAAAATATTTAAATGTGTTGAGTTTAGCTTGTTACAGTGCACTGGGGAGGTTGCTTTACAGCTTATGGCATTTTGAGGGTGCACACGGTGAATTTTCTTAGATCTAGCATCCATGGCATGATTTCCACTGAGCAAAGGAGACTGAACTCAGTGAGCAGCATAGTCCCTTCTTCTGCTAAAGTGTGAATAAACTCCCATTCCATCTCCTAAATGTACAGATTTTACCCCAGGCGCCTGCCAAACAAAATTCTTCACACCAGGTATTCCACTTATTCCACCAGTGGTGACAGCATTTTCTTGGCCATTTACTATCCTCAGCTGCTCTCACCAGAAAACATCTCTCCAACCTTCTTCAAGCTGGCATATACTGCCCTACCAAAGCAAGCACAGATACATTTAGTCATTGTATTCAGTGGTGTCTTTGAAAGCAGTGAGGAAAACGGCACTATTTCCATAGGTAATTTATTCTGATGTCAGAGTGCACAAGAAATTTATTCTTTTGTCAGTTTTATTCCTTTCAGCCATAAAGCGTAAGTGGTTTTCAGAGGGTTATGGCATGTTTGGCAGTTTGGTGTACTATAAAATATCATTTCTTTACACTATAATTCCTTAAACAATTCAAATGCATTTGCATGTGTGCATGCGTGTGTGTGCATTATTCCTGTTGTGGCTCCACATTCACACAGCCTCTTCTTCCCTGACTTAATCAGCTCAACCCCAAACATTTATTTCCTCTGTGTTGCTTTCTTATGGTTTAGTTTGTAGGCTGCCTTAATTCTTTTTATTTTTTTTTAATTTAAAATTAATGTAATGCTGCTTAAAAGATGTGGGATTGATGACCCTGAAGGGATAATGCTGCTGTTGATAAACAGCAAAGGTACAGTGCCAGAAGCTGCAGCACGGTCTAATCTGGAAGGAATAACTACAGAACAGGTGGAGATGCTCAGTTTTAAAATCTGTTGCCATTCAGCCTTTCAGCCCACTAAAGCTACTGACAAGATGATTCATTACTAAGACTCTTAAGTATTGCTAATTAATGATAATGATTATGATTTAGCTTCCAGTGACAGAAGAACCAGGGTTTCATTTTCCTCAGCCTCATTTCTTTTCCATTCTTTTATGCATTGGAATATTTTTTATGTGTTTTGCACTCTTAAAAATGACTCTCACAAGTCTCTTCAGTGGTTGCTCTGAGCACCCTGCTCTAGCTGAGGATGTCCCTGCTCTCAGCAGGGGGTTGGACTGGATGACCCCTAGAGGTCCCTTCCAACCCAGACATTTCTATGTTTCTATGCCCAGTGATAGGACAAGAACCAACAGGAATCAAGTAGTATACAGGAAGTTCCACCTAAGCATAAGGGAGAACATCTTAATTTTGAGGGTGACAGAGCATTGCTATAGGTTGTCCAGAGAGGTTGTGGAGCCTCCTTCTCTGAAGAGTTTCAAAACCCACCTGGACACAATCCTGGGAAACCTCATGTAGACAAAACTGCTTTATCAGGGGGGTTGGATGAGATGATCTCCAGAGGTCCATTCCAAACCCTACCCTCTGGGATTCTGTGAAAGTCTGGCCTCCTCACTCCTATCCCTTTTAGCGTTAACAGTTTAGTGTCTCAGCAGTAGTGGATGTCCTACACTTCCAATCAGCAGCTGCTGAAGACCTCTGCCAGAAACTGAGAGTGGTTTTGCCCCTGGCAGAGTGAGACCCTCACATGGGTTAAAATGAATTATGTTGGAAAATGCAAGTATTTCATGGACCAATGGTCTATCAAGGCATCATACTTTCTCCAACAAAAGACAGGAATGGCTGTTTGGATAAAGGATATAGGAAACAGGCAAATAACAGTGTGACTCTTCCTCCCACCTTCTGACAGGTGACTCCTGTATGCACAGGTCATATTGAGATTTCCATGTTTAGCAGCCAGTCATGGATTTATCCATTCTGAGTCTGTTCATTCCCTTACAAGGGTTTTTCTGCACTTTATTCTGTGGGAAAGAGATGCATACATATCACTTGAGTGCTGATTAAGAAATTACGTCCCTCTGCTTCATCCGATTGTTTCACTGGTCAACTCATAATTCTTGCAATGAGCAAGATAGTGAATAATTACTTCCTGACTGTACTTTTTCTATCATACTTAAGTATATAAACCTCTGTCATATCCGTCCTTAATCATGTACTTTTCAGTCATTTTTTTTTCAAGTAGCAAAAACCAAGAGTCTAACTAAACTCATTCATACTTTCCCACAGAAAAAATGTAAGCTCAGAGTCTTCATTTGGGACAGATTTTATGGGACAGAGCATTCTCCATACATCCTGAGTAGATCTAATGTTGTTTGGCAGCATGTACACTAGGTGCAATGACAGTTGTGATCGTGTTACCTGGCATCCTGAAAGAGGAATGAAAAAGAAGTTCTGTGGAGCACTGATTAGGAGTGCTGACCATATCTGAGTTGGATATGCATCCTTCCTGAGTTGAAATACATCCCATCACACAGTTAAGCCTCTACTTAACTCCCCATCAGCCACACATTGAGCTGATGAGAGGTAAGGCAATTCATCAAGCCTTACGAAGTGAGAGCTGTGATCATGTTTTTCATGCTGCTTGAGGTGCAAGAGTAAAACATTCCAAAATGTGAATTTAAAAATGGCACCATTAAGATCCTAGTTAGCAAGCTTTATAAGAGAGCTAGATTTCAAGTTTTAATTCCAAGAGGAAATTATTGTTAACTAGGACCATAATGGTGCCATTTCTAAATTCAAAGGTATGCACTCACAGATTTAACAGGATAGATGTATTGAGTGCAGATGATCAGATTAAGTAGCATGTTTACTTCTAATGATCATTCTGCTACAGGATAACAGCTTATTAGCTACATGAGCAAAGTAGCTCTCTTTGCTGTATGGCAGTGACTCAGTAGAGAAGCATCGAGGTTCAAATCCTGACGAAGATGCAACTGAGATCAGATGTGCCTGAAAGCAATTGCTGCTTACTAAAAAACAGGAGATCAATTGGGGTATTTCTTGAAAACAGTCTCACAAATTTAAAACAGTAGAAAATTGTTGTTGTTTTATTTTTTTTTTTCTGTGAAATAAATGGCTTCGCATGACTTTTCCCTTCTGGCTGCAATGTCAGTCCAAGTCTCTGAGATGAGAGAACACATACCCAAGGTTTATAAAGGGGGGCGGAGGGGGGGGGAAGAATCATATACAAGGTATCCTAGTATATTAAAAATCTAAAGGAAATATTTGCAATATCCTGTAGAGAATATCAGAATTTAAGATCAGTATGTGTAACCCAAGCTGCAAATCCACATGCAGTAGCCTGGCAAAGTATCTTCTTGCAGATAATACTCCTTTATATCCCAGAGCTAGAGAACAAATGAAAGTCATGCAGAGATTTAGGCCATGCTTTTAAATATTTGCCATTTTGAACTCTTAATTCATGTTATTATGACTTCAGAACCACCTGACATGTGAAAGAGAACATGGAACAATACCATGCGCAGAAGGTTTGTTTATTTCCCTGCTTTTTAACCATGATGAGTTTTTATTCAGGTTTGAGAGCAATTTAAAAGAGAGACCAAATTTCATCTGCGTTAAGCAATCCCAGAGAGAACCTTGTGTTTCTCTATCCTGTATCTCTCTGGTCCAGCAAATGACCCAATCCCTCCAACAGCAATGTACACCTTCATAGTGATTTATCTGTAAGCCACAATATGGATTGCAATATGGAAGTCCTTATTGATAGGTAAGAGAATAAGATAGAAAGATGCTTTCTCACTGAAGCTCTAGCTTGGCCAGGAGCCATACTACATGCTCAAAGGAGTGCCTTTGTTCATAAATTGTAAAAGGGACTGTGATGGAGTGTGTAATCCCTATGTTGGCCAGGAAAGGACCAGAAAGCTGCCAGGTACTTTGTTTTAGCTCTATCCACTCTACCTCCATAAGTATGTTTCCTTACCACAGTGAAAATCTGTTTCAGACATCAAACTGTCTGTAAACCCTCACCCTGTCCTCTGTCTGTCCACTGCCTTAGTGTAGTCACATGTTCCTTTTGCTGCAGTCTGAGTCAAGTGGATGTAAATGGCTTCAACACTTTGAAGCCCAGTCTAGCAAACTAATTTCCCGAGTCTATTTCCTTTTTTGGCACACTGTGTGCTCCTGAGGCCAGCATCTCTGAAGATAAAAAGCAAAGGGCTACAGGGTTCTGCTCCCTAAAATTTGAGCTTGCTACAGCAACTTTTGTTCTAGAACAGAGAAATTAAAGACAATTGTTTGTGAAAACCTTGTTGGATGAAATTAAGCCTGGAGAGGTCTGTTGCTTTGGTTGCTACCAGTACAGATGTTGAGACATTATTTTGCCGTACTGTTGAAAGATTTTCTGAGGGTGGCCTTCAGCCTTAAGAGAGTGACAGCTTAGTAAAATCCTCAGGGCTCAGAGGATGGTGTAATGATCTGTTGGAAAAGATCTTATGATCCTGAAGTCATGTGATCTTTTCACCAAGGTTTACAAAGGAAAAGACAGTATCTGTCAAATTTGCCCAAATTCCGGCAGGATCTATAAAATCTTTCTCCTATCCCAACACAGGCTGCTTTCTGAAACGTGATGTTTCCCAGTCTCCTGGTATAGCCTGCATCTCAAGAATCCAAAATTCCTCTTGTTTATTAGCCTGCAAATGGGCAAATGGCCTGCTTGGTGAAACACTGCAGATGTGGGGAAAATTTAGCCAACAGATCATCACGGTAATGATTTCCCCTCATCAAGAGACAAAAGCAAAATTAAGGGATGGGAAACATCTGAATTATTTGCTGATGATGAAAGGAAGAAAATTGGATACATGTTGTCCAACTCTGAATATGGGGAAACGATGTCGCACTCCTTTCCCTAGGCCACAACACTTGTCTGTTGTCATTAGTCTTTTTATTCCTCTATTGTTCTCTGAAGAAGCTGCAAATTGTCTATTTTCATCAGTTACTGCAATTAACCAGAGCTGAGCTGTTACACTCATAATAACAAAGGACTGGAACTGTACATTCAGCCTTCTTGAGGAGTTGCAGAATGGCACTGAAGTTTAGGAAAATTTCGTCTGGAGTTACCAGTTGGGAAGACAAGTTAGTCCTCCTCCAGAGAAAACCAAATGGAAGGCCTAAAAAAAAAAGGAAGACTTCTGCCTGGACCTTTCTCCTTAGAGTATTTTTCAAACTGTGATTTGAAAGAAGAAAATGTGGAACTGCAGATCTGTAAATGGATGAAGAAATGATGCACCTGGGTCCAAATTCTGTGAATAATCCATTAGGATCTATTGAGGACAGAAGGATGCAAATTCACAAATAGCCTCCCAGCTCTTTTTCTCTTTTTCCCAGGAATCTAAGGTTGGCAGCTGATTCTAGATTTCCATGATAAATAAATAAATAAATAAATAAAAGCTAATTCCAAAATTACAATGATGCTGTTTGTTTAGGCACTGTTGGGGAAAAAAGATTCCCATAGCAGTTTCTGAACACCAGCACCAAAATACTGACACAGTCACTACAGAAAGAAATAGTCTAATCTCAAATCTATTCTAATCTGAGGAGGAGGATGAAAATACATCTGAGGGAATTAGTCACAATGGTTGATATAGCTTTGGCTACTGAACAGTTTCTTTCAAGGATGGTTCCAAGTAGAAGTCAAGCTTCTGTGTTCTGAATGCTTGCAGAAATGTGTGTTTGCCCACAAGTTACAGATTTAAAATATGTAGCCTGATGGCCTATTCAAAGCAGGATCATCTATGAGCTCAGACCCAGTTATTCAGAGCTTTAAACAATTCAGTCTTGAAACCCTGTGACAATGTAGGGATTGCACATCTTCTCTGCTCAATTTGTTTGTGGCACTTAGATCCTAAATCACTTCCAAGCTGGTACAAATCCTCTCCAGTCGGAATTGCTTGTGGATCACTTCACTTATTGGATTAGAAGCCTCAGGAATGTTAGAAAAGATGCATTAGGAGTTGTATTCATCACCCATATGGGATCAATAATCTGACAAGGACAAATGGACTTCTGGAGAAGGCAGAAAGGAGTATTCCTTTCAAATGATACTCAGTTGCTCATTACACGATAAGTAAAGTTTATCTTCTCACACATTGCAAAGTCTTGATCAGAGTTTGACATGTCAAATAGCAAGTGCCAAGATGCCAGCAATTTTTCACTTCCAGTATAATAAATCCTTCCCATTTTATGTGAGATTGGTGGATATAATGTCATATGTTCCACATATCAGAGAGCTACCAGCATCTGTACGACATCTTTGTTGGAAGAGACACATTCTTGTCCTTAACTTCTGGTTTTGATGACAGCTCTCTTACATGGCTCTCAAAAATCAGAGAGGAAACAACTGTTTTATCAGTGGGACACAGTAAGACTGTGATGGGAATCTTATTAGCTTGGGTTCCCAGCTACAGTTATCACAACAACACAAGTGGAATTCAGCACCCGAAAATGAGAGGAAATATTTGGCTTTAATTATGTGCATCAGGTCTCTATCTCTAAAATCAGCATGACCCCAAAAATATTAATGTTTTGAAAATTAGTTCCTATGAATTTGCAGACCTCAGAAGACACACTATTGAAGGTAAGAGAAGAGACCAAGCCGGTATTTTCAGTTTTATCTTTAGAACAGGGTTGAGTAAGTTTCAAGGACAAACTTGCTGTCAGTCCATAAACAGGAAAACAAAACCAACACATTAGCTGTCTTCTTTCTAAATTATCACTATGTTCTGTGCACAAAATAAAGTATGAATCTGGGGGTTAATCTAATCACATAATTAAAGACTACCTCAAAATGTGATCCCAGTCATATGCTTTTATTTGCTTATTGTATTTGAGATTTTTTATTATTTATCCATGCCCTAGTAAATGTCTAAAGGCAAAAGTCTGATATTTAAGAGACCTCAAAAATAGACTGGGAAATTTTTGTCATCATTGGAATGAGTATTTTATACATAATGACAGGAGAAAAAGAAAAAGTGAATGTGAAATAGAGACAGAGGTGGTGAGAAGACCATCAGGAGACATACACCTCTTGCCACAATAAGTTAATAAAACAGCTAAGTTAAAAAAACCCTAAGCTATTATCTCCTTAGACATAATGAGGAAAACTGAGTTTTTGATGGGCTGCAGAAGGAGCTAACATAGGGGTTCTTTGTAACCCCTATTAAGTGGGGTTAGAAAAATCAGATCAATGAGCCATAAAAATATTGTAGACAGAGGGTCTAAGGAAAGCTAAGAGGACAAAGTATAAGGAAGTTAGGTGAAAGATAAGACTGTAATTTAATGTCATCATAAAATTGAATCTTTATACCATAAGGAATTCCAAGACCTTGCCATCTGTCCTGGCTGGGCATCAGTCCGTGCAGGTAAAGTACTGACAATATGGACAAAATCACAAGGACAGGAGGAGAATGACTTGGAAATATGAAAATGTATCAGGCGGTAATGTTAGATCATCTTTCCTTTCATTGGGCCAGGAAAGAAGTGAACCCTTTTGATACTGTCATAATACACAAATGTACATTGCTGTCATTACAATAGCATTATATCAAACATGCAGTAATCATAAGTGATAGAGCAGATTAATTCCTTCAGTTTAACAAAATGAAAAGGAACAGTTAAATGATTCATGTGATCATTTATATACTGAAGTTTTAATTTCCCACAAAAAGTTCAGAATATGTGCATTTTCTAAATAACGGGGTTTTTTATTTATTTTTTTTTCAATGAGATCTCTTTATAATGGGCAAGATGTTGCTGGGTAAAAGAAAAAAAATTATGAATGCACATAAGAAAGACTGACTGTAAAAGTATAACAAAGGAAACAACCATGAAATTTTCCTATTGGTTGTTTTTCTAGAAAATTAATCTGAATCCAAGTAGTGGATTTGTTGGCTTGGATAATTATAATGTAGTTTTTGTCAGTAGGAAAACAGATTCTCAACACCTCAGTGAAAAAAATAATAAATCAAGAGCTGAGATTGGCAAAGTTAATGTCCTTGCTGTAAACTGAAAGGGACAAAGATGGGCTGAGCTGTGGGATAGTGTAGTGTTGAGACAGACCCATAAGTGTGGGGATGAATTTTTGAGTCATCAGTGTCAACTGAAAAAAAAAAAATGATCCTCTGACTGGATGTGGGGATGCCCAGGGAAAGAAGAGCAGAAGGATGAATCCTTCTGAACCCACTTGGAGAGCTGGGAGGACCCCTGAAGGACAGATGATGAAGCAAACCAGAAAAGGCAAACAGAAAATTCTTAAAGAGAGTTTTGAGAAGACCATATTATGAACTGAAAGGGGTAAGGATTTCAAGGACAAGATGTAAGAACACAACCTGTACAGCACTTCAATGAGTCTTTGCGCAAAATTTAGCCTTCATTCTTTGTACATTCCTCTTTTTTGTTCTTCTTGTTGTTGTTCTAAATAAACTTATCTTCTAGGAAGTCATTACATTAATTCCCTGTCACATTAGTCCATACTGAAAACTAAGGTCCTGCCAAGCGAAACAATAGAGATGAAAGATGTGATTTTCCTCCCTTTCAGTTTCTGATGTAAGTTATTTCAGCTCAGGTGTGTCTGTTAACAATGAAATTTCACTCTAGATGTTAACATTATTAATTACCCTTCATTTATCTGGTTCGGTGTTCTCCACCAAGATTGTCCACATAGCTTTTGTCATTTTCTAGAGCACGAACACGTGAACAAACCCCTCATAGCACAAGCAAAGCTGTGGTACCTAAGCAGCATCCATTGGGTACTCTGGAGTGAGGGAAGATGTTCAGACTCTTGCCCTGTATTCAGCGTGATCATTGCAAAAAGGAATCTTGACATGGGGCTTATCCTGATTTATGGTGGTATGAATCTACACCTGATGTCTGGAGATCAGATCCCTCCAGCAGAGAATCACAGAATTCTAGAATGGTGGGGTTGAAAGGGACCTCTGGAGATCATCTCATCCAACCCCACTGCTCCAGAAGGATCACCCAGAGCAGGTTGCCCAGGATTGCAATGTCCAGTTGGGTTTGGAACCTCTCCATTGAAAGAGACTCCACAACCTTTCTGGGAAGCCTGTTCCAGGGCTCTGGCACCACCGAGGTAAACAAGTTTTTTCTTACGTTCAGACTGAACTTCCTGTGTTCCAATTTGTGCCCATTGTCCCTTGTCTACTGCTGGGAACCAATGAAAAGAATCTGGCCCCATTCTTTTGACACCCACCCTTTAGATATTTATAAGGAATGAAAAAGCAATCATTGTAAATACAGACCTCAAAAAAGATCTGCTTCCTGGATTAAGAAGATAATGTCGGTTGTTATTTTTCTCTTTTGATGAATATCAGTAATGTCCTTTCGAAAAGCGTTTCCTTTATGGATCCATCTGTTGTGATGGATGTCACTTCTCAAGTAACCCCTATGCACCTGGCCCCAGGTCCATTTGTTTGATCAGCGTGCCCTGTTTTCTATAGTTATTTCTCTCCCACTTTCTCTCTGGTGGATGCACATTACCTGAGGCTGTACTGGCTGAACCCTCTAGCAGGAGTTTTCTGTCTGTTCTTTTGATATCAAGGGAACAGGCAATTTAGCAGTACAGCTGTTTGAAAACGCTGTGCTGGGAGATTTTCAGCTTTAACAGCTCATTGCAGGATTTGTTTGTTTTTGTTTTGTAATTACTTCTCATTTTGAAATGTGTGCTGCTCATTATAATACATCACACGTAAGGATGTAATTTATCATGTTGCAAAGTTGAAACTGAAAAAAATGCAATACATTTTCAAAACTTTCTTTTTCCCTTTTGGATTTTTATACTTTTATTGTAAACATTCATTCCAGTCTGGAATTACGATTTTCTTGAGAACAGATTAGCACTTATTGTTCAAAGGATATTCTGAATTTCTCTCAGCTCCAGGAAGTAGGTTCAGAAGTCAGTGATGGTTCTTTAGTTTAAGGGAAAAGGGATGTTTTAATCAAGCAATGGTAGTCCTTTTTCAAACATCATCCCGAACTGCAGACAGGTGGCTGTTCTGAGAGCAAGGACATTTTTTAAGTTAAATTCACATTCTCTTGCCACTGAATATCCTGTAATTGAGTGGATACCACTTGACTGATTTTCCTGCTTGGTTCTCTACTTCCAGGCCAGTGTCCTGTGTTTATCCTACCGTAGTGTCTACCCTCATTCATTCTTCATTACCACCCATTCCTCTCTTAGCTTCTCAGTGGTTTTTCCTGGGTATAAGCATAGCAAATGGACAGAGAGCTTTCTCTTGGGATACCACAGATGTTGACAAAGATGCTCTTCCAGCTCCTTCTGTGCCTTGTCACCACCTTTCTCTGCCATTCTGCACATGCAGGAGGGTTTATGAGTGCAAGGAACACAGGTTTGCAGCACAACCCTTCTAGCTGAAGTCTGTCCTCCAAGCCGCAACCACTTATAAGCAGACAGCAAAGCAAAAAATGCCATATTTCATACTGACACAGGCATCTGTCCTAATGACTGCCATCGAGGTGATAGATTTGATCACAGGCTGATGATTGACAGAGGTGAATTCTTAAACCACTGCAGCAAGATTAGCCAGGCCTTCTTTGTCAGTTCTCTCCAGCTGCAGGCAGGGAACATTTTGGCAGACAGTTGCCCTGACTGCTCATGCTGTCTGTCTCACACACACACACAAGTATCTGTGCACAACCAAATGCACTTGAAGCAGATGTACACACAACAGCTCCTAAACTGTGTGTTTATTTTGCAATCACAACAGTCAGCACCGAGAAAATTACACATTGATCAAAATCATTGCACAATTAAGGCATGATAATGAGCACCCAGTACTGCAGCTAATGTAATTACAGTGTAGTATCACTTAAAGCTATGCTGCTGGGTGATTAGTCGGGGTGTTGGAATATAAGGGTATCTCTCATTCCTGTGCTTATTTAACATTTTCCAAAACTGCAGCTATGTACACATGGAAAAAAAATAATCAATTGCAGTCCTATCAACTGTTCATAAAAGTGGCTTTTCAAGGCATAGGTAGCAAAACCCAGGCCTGTCATCAGTTTACATCCAACCCTAGCTGGGAAGAAATTGACAGGAGCTATCTGATGACATGTAGGTGATGATTTTATTTGTTGACCAGCATAGTTCCTCATACAGCCAAGACCATGTGTTGTGTGACACCAGATAACTCACTGCATCAATTATCTTAGCCAGAGCATTAATACTCATGTTCTCAAATATATCTGGGCCTGAATCCAAGTGCAGTTAGTGACAGTTACATGCCACTGTAAGTCAGAGAGAATCAGGTGTTGACATGCTCCAGCCTGGCCTTAGGGGCAAATTTCTTTTATGTGCAAATACACAACAGCTTCAAGGTAGATACTCTGGTTTGTAATTTGGGTCAAGCACGTAGTTTGCCTAGGGGACAAGAACTGTGACAAGAAAGAGGAAAAGCATGCTCTTTATGACAAAACAGTATATAAGCTTAAGTTACCATGTATTCATTATCACCCACCCAAGACAATCAATACTGTATTATTTTGAAATGTAACAGAGTAAAATGGCAAGAACAATGCTGTATATGGGAAGTCAGCCTACTGACTTTTTGTGCCCTAGGTTGATTTGAAACATTATTTTTGAAGAAGGGATGGAGAAGGTACCAGACAGAATTCATCATGCTGGTGGAGCACAGGAAACAATTTTATTTTTTCCATTGGTCATGATCCCTTGGCTGTGGATAAGGTTTGTAGGATAATGACAATCAACTTGTCTTACAAGCATAAATACTACATCAGGGAATATTTGGAGTTCAAGTGTCAGTCTCAGGTTTGTGTGTGTAGCATAAGGAAGGCAGATTGGTTCTGCTAGTCATGCTTGTGCAAAATTTAGGCACATATGTAGGAAAACGTGCATTTTCATAGCTGTCTGCACTTCATTTGTAAATGAAAAGTGTATCCTCATTCCATATGTAGCATGCCAAATTGAGAGGATTCGGACAAAAACTGTGCCTGTCTTGCACTTCCAGTTTTGCAAATGCTAAAAAAGTGTTAGATCTTCTTTCAAAATGTAGATCTAACCACCTTCAGCAACATCATTTCATGGAGCAATAACGGTCCAATGGAGGGTGACTGAAGATACAAGCACCATTTAAGATGTCGACATTTTTTAAATTACTTTTTCATCTCTTTGAGGGGGAATCTCAGAGTTAAGATGTATAAATAACCAGATTTATAAAGGCAATGTTTTACTAAGTTGAATGTGTCTAAAAAGCTAGTTCTCTAACTCTTTACGGTTTCACTATTCTTTAGCTAAAGTGTAGGCAACCATGCTGATCTGGTCACCTATGTTGTGGCTAATTTTCAGGGATTAGATCCTGCTCTGTATCACGTAAATTAAGTTCAGATGTGTATGCCTAGATATTCAAATATAAATTAGTGCATAAACTTGAGTTGTAGTCAGTGGAAAACTAATCAGTCAGTCCAGTCTACCACATCTAGACAATCAATATTCTAAAAAATCACTAGGGATATAATTAATGTGTCTAAACACATGCTTTCATTGTGACTTGAAATGCCCCAGATTATGCTGCCCACCCCCCAGCTCGGGCTCCAGACTGGCATGGACATCCAAAAAGTTTTTGATCATGTTTGTCAGGTGAAGGGAAATAGCTCAGGTATCCAAGATCTCTGAATTGTCTCTAGAAAACAAGGTTTTGTCCACTGAAGTTGACCCTTGCTGTCACCTCAGGTGATCTGAAATCTTCACACATTATCACAGCATTGGCTACAGGAGATTCAGTTGTCTCAGCAAAGATGACCTGGTGCTATCTGAGATGCCCTTAGGTTTCTCCTGTAGATGTCAGGGCTATAAAAAATATTCACAGGAAACATCCCAGGTCCTGAGACTTCTGTCCTTGTAGTGCCAGGCTGGATAGCTGAAGAAATATATATGCAAGGCAGTTTCTCAGGTTTCTATAGTAGTCAATGGTTATCTTTTGCATGTTTCAGTTTCACAAACATAGGTTTTTAGTGCCATTTTTGATGCATTAGGGTAACTCTCCTGCATCCATTTATTAGGGCAGAAGTGATCCTGTGTTGCATCTGCCAGTTTCCCATGGAAGGTCTTAGAGCATCTCTGTATATCTATGCCGACTAATATAGTAAAAGCATTTGGGGGAAATTTGGGAGTTTGGTTTAGGATGAAGTAAATTAACCTTAAAATCCAGTGACACTGTTAGCTGTTTCTCCTTTAACTAGAAAGACAGCTGATGGTTCTCACCTAGAGCCACCTAGCCAAAATGCTGTTACCACTCACATTGGAGAAATTACATTTCTTTCCATTTTGTTTTTGCAATCGCCTTGGCTTAGGCAAATACCGAGTGTGTCTATAACTGGGATTCTTACAGATAACTCCTTGGCTCTAGGAACCACAGAGCACACTAAAAGTAAATTACTTCCTTGGAAGTACAGATTTTTATTTTTTTTTTTGTCAACTCTTTTCTCGCCTCATTATTTCCCCATCACAATAACTAAAGCTGTCAGATTTCTGACAGAAAGCTGCAAGAGGAGTATGTTGCAAGCAGCTGGTCTTCACAGGGCTGCTGATTCCCTCCCTCCCCCCCCCACTTCCAAACATAGAATCCACAAACAAAGCAAAACAAAGCAGAAAAGACACTTTCTCTCACCTGTGCATGTTTGCCAAAGAAATAGGGAATTTCACTGACAAGTTCACAAATGAGATGCTAGACAATGAATGAATAACTAATTTGATGATGCAATGTGTGAGTGGGCTTCCTGAGCTGGGATCTAAGGAAGGAGCTATGCCATGGATGGGTTAGCTTCCTTCCCTCCCTTGGCTTTTGGGATTAGGCATTTGCTGGCCGTGCTTTGAGATTCTCAGATGAAAGCAATGTACAGGAGTTAGAAATTATGGAAACCAGTAACAGGTTATGTATAAAATACCCTTCCGTGATGCATGTGTGTGCATGTGGCTTTCAGTGCAGCAACTGAAGGAGTCCGTATGTCCACCATGCCAGCAACTGGAATGAGTGCAGGTGCACAAGAAAGGATGTGAGCACTAAAAATCATCTGCCAGGGGGGCTTAAGATTTACTGGGAAGTCTGATTGTCCATGTCTGTCTGTGAGGGACACAGCTGGAGAGACCAGGATCCATGAACATCTACTGCGTAGAATATGTTTGAGCCCAGCTGTAAAAGGGATCCATGTTGTACATGTGTTTATACATTTCCCACTAACAGACCTTCATCCTCATCAGTCAGAGAAAAGGAAAGGGGAAAAGCACAATGGATTTGCCTGTTTTCTACCCACATCTTTCCCAGAACCTTACACCAGAGGATCCACAATTACATGGGTTATATTTCCCTTGCCTTGCACCCTCACTGAGCATGATGACAGGTTAAGCAGAAAAGGGGACCGCTGGTCTCACTACAATGAGCCCTCAAACAAAAAGTCACACATAACCTGTCCAGAGTGCAAAATACTGCCCAGCAGCAGTGGCTCTCACCTGTTTTGTCCAAAAGCTGGTTTTGCCTCCTTCCATATGGGTCTTGCCGCTTCCCTCTAAAAGTTTGGGAAAGTTGGATTCTTTTCATTGTTTGGTATTTATATCAAGAAACAATTATTGCTAGTGAACCAAGAGCTTTTAGGATGGACATTTCCCTTTGAAGAGGGTAAAAATCAAAATTTGGTGTTGATATAGGAAAACCATGTAGCTATACAACTGCTTCTACCACATAAATTGGGTCACTTTCCATATCACTCACTCTTTATAATAAATGACCATTTCTTACTAAGCCTTTCCAGTCCCTCTCCTTTCTCCACAACCAAATAATAAACTCAGCCCTGAAATATCTCTGTAGGAATTGCAACTTCTACAGAAATAATCGCTGAGGTTGTGGACAGTAATTTATATATGTTTACCAATACATTTTGGAGTTAAAGGAAGGTCACAGCATGGAGAATCCCTGTGCCCCAGCAAGCAAATCTTTCAGGGAAACAGTTTGCTCTATCAACTTATTAATCTATCAGGACATCACTCCTTGTTGGTCTTGGTATTCCTCTGATGTCATTATTAAGGTAGACATGACAAATTATATTTTATGTCTATGAATGATTATCAGCACACTGCCCAGCATCTATCCTTATTGATTTGATTAAGGGCTTTGATCTGAGAAATTACCAATTAATGCTATCTAAATTAGTCTCTGTTGGTTTGGACAGAGCAGTAGGAGAAAATTCTCTGGTAACGCAAGTGATTGGACACAAAACCGCTTTGCTTAATCATGCTAAATCGGAAGAGAAAATATTCAATTTGGAGGTCTCCCGTAGGTCAATCTTCAGTTCCTCATTCAAATTTGGCTGCACCTGGCCATGAGGAGGGAGGTTTAAATTGGAAATCAGCCCTGTTTTCATCAGAAGATTGGACTAGAGAACTCCAGATGTCCTTTCCAATGCAGATGAATCTCTGATCCCCCACTGGCCTGCAGAGTAACTCAGCAAATAAACATTGCTAGGAATTTGTCTCTCTGTACCTAGCAGTGGCACCACCTGTCTGAATGCTCCCACAACATATTTTTCTGCTTGGAATCCTATGACTTGTAGGCAGTGAGTAAAATCTAGACAACCCAGGAGCTGGAGAACAAATCATCCACATATAAAGTTTTACTACAGATCCCAGTCTCACCTCAAAATTATCTGAGGGACAGACATTAGCTTGTATGATTGGAGTCTCCTCATTTTCCATGGTCTTGATGAAGTTATTGGAAATAAGATCAAATCAATACTGTGGAAACTTTTATTGGAAGAGCCCAAAATACACATAAATTTCAATGTTGCATGTTATAAATGCAATTCCATGCCTTCAAGGGCTCATAATCTAATAGTAGTACAGCACTGCATTAAGTTGAATCATTAGCCAGATGCTCTTCCTAAGTATGGAATAGTTTATTTGATGCTTTTCTCTTTTCAGCTACATCCTGGAAGTCACCCTGAAATGTTCAATTCACTGCAGAGGTCATGACAGTAAGGACTCTACATGAACCCAGTAACACAAAGGATTTTCTCTGCAGCATCACTTAACCAATTAACTCAGAGCATTGGCATGGCTCCATGCCCAGTGTGAACTCTTCCCTTAACCCCAGTGAGAGACTAATGAAGATGTGAGTGTTTGATCTGTTGATTCTGATGTTTACTGCTACTATTACCACCTTGGAAGATAGAATATCAAATTCAAAGACTTTAATGCCTGGCTTTAATTTCTACAAGACTGTGCATCCCCTTGGCTTCTTGTGCTGAGAATATACTGAACTGGTTGTGAGGGTATTTTTTGGAGGAACTTGAAAGTGAGCCCAGTAGGAGCACATTATTACAATATAGCCATTCGTTAGCACAAATTACCTCTTGTTCTGACCACCTCCCCTCTTCAAAGCACCTACTGAGACAGGCAAGTGAAGATATGAGCTTTGCCATGGCAACCTAACACTTTCTAGTGAAATTAAAACCCAAATGAAAAAGGATATCAGGCTCAGTTGCAAACATAAACCTCGTTTTTCCTTTCAAATGAAGACGATGAAAGATTTAGCTGTATCTTGAGATATTAATAACTAATCAGAATTTTTCTAGAGACACTAAGATGAACAAAATAATTACAGCACTACTGTAATAGTGGTAATAAAAAGAACAGCACTCCTTGAACTAGAAGCTATCACTAGCCTGCCTAAGGAGACAGCATTTGGGCTTCACAGGCAGTTGGTCTCTAAAACAGTGTCTCTGGTTCACACAAAGGTACAGTTTCAGTATTTAAATCTCTTAAATAAGGGAAGAGTTTCCCACTGGGGCACAGTTTTTAAAGGAAGCATGTTAGAGGGTGCCATTCCAGAGCCAGGGAAGACTTTGCCTTTGAAAAGGGGGA
Organism: Chloroceryle aenea; assembly: GCA_013399075.1. Lineage (NCBI taxonomy): Eukaryota > Metazoa > Chordata > Aves > Coraciiformes > Cerylidae > Chloroceryle > Chloroceryle aenea. The sequence continues at coordinate 141,841 of VWZY01009502.1, forward strand.
AAAAAGTAAAATTCCTGCATCAAAGCAAGTAAAAATTAGACTGAAAAACAAGACGAGCTTCGATGCAGCTCACTCTGTATCTGTTGATCTACTGCTTAGAACAGAAGATATGAGCAAATGCAGCTGCCTTGCTCCAGAAAATCTGCCATTAAATAATCTAGATTGTGGAAAGGTTGATTTCAAATCCTAATTTGGACAGCCTTTGAGCTGGACTTGAGAGGAAAATTTAGCTATTATGGTTTTTTTTTTTCATATTGTTCTTTATTTCACATATTCTGTTTTATACAAATACAAGAAAAAAACTAATTTGCTTAGGACCCAGAGCCAAATATACCATACTCACAGAATCTCTGCGGCTTTTTCCTAGGATGGTTTTCTCTCCATCTCTTAGTTTAGCTTAGTTCTATTTTGGATTATTTAGTTTAATTCTACCCTGGACTACAGATTTTTTTCCTGATAATTTTATGTTTCCATGAGGAGTGTCTATTCTAATGAATTGCTATTTTCAAAAACATTTTTCATGTCTTTTAAAAATTCCTTATTCTAATTCCTGTTTTGAATACTGCTATGATCTATACCATTTTAAGCAATGCAAGCAACCACAAATTAAAACAAAATGAGTATATATTTGCTCTTTGTCTTCACTGACCATCCAGGAGCTGAATTTCCTGTGTCATGCTTTCTCGATTTAATTGACGGTCAACAAAACCAAGACATTATAGCAACATCTTACTGAAAGTCAGCATCTTAAACAAAATGTTAAACTTCAGCTTTTGCCTTATGTGGTATTTTCTCTAGTGCATAAAGACAACTTTATACCAAAACATTCCTCATTAAACTCACCACCTTATGTCAATGATGCTTGAGCATCACATTGGCTGCATGGTATCCAAACAAGAATTCATTAGCTTCATTACATCCTTACCAGGAATATGCAGTAGACTGTTCCCCAGATCTCAGCTATGCACATGAAATAACATTATGCTTTACCTCATTTCAGCCTTACCTACCCTTTACAATTCATAGGCTGTATTGGGTTTGTGGGGCAAGGTTTTGATAGCCGGTGAACAACAGGGATGGCTTCTGTCAGAAGCTGCTAGAAGCTTCCCCTTGGTTTGAAGGAGCCAATGCCAGATGGCTCTAAGATGGACATGCTTCTGGCCAAGGCTGAGCCCATCAGTGACGGTGGTAGTGTCTCCATGATAACATGTGTAAGATGCGGGGGGGAGGCAACTTCATCCAGAGAGGAGTGAGAGTATGATAAAGAAACAACTCTACAGACAACAAGGTCAGTGAAGGAGGGTGAAGCCCTCTGAGGTGATAACACTGTGGCTCAGACCCAAACAAGACATCTCAAACTGCAAAAAAGACATTTGCACTCAGAGTTGTCCAGTTTTCCTGATATGGTATGCTGCCTTGCATTTCAAGCAATATTTTAATTGTTTCTTCCAAATAACTTCACTTTCTTCCTATTTTGAATGTGAAGTTCTCAAGATATCATTTTTCAATGACAGGGATCTGACTGAAACGATCAGGTTCTGAAAGACATAGCTGAAACCTGCTGGGAAAGATGATAACGTGGGTTTAGAAGTTATATTTATTCTTATTCACCCAAGCTCTTCAGTTCACTCTTTAAAGGGAGCTCACACAAAGCTCCTCCAATGTGTGGGCTGGAATGAAACCTTCTAAAGCCTTACCAGGGTTCTCAGAAAATGTTGGTCAGGCTGTTTAGTCATAAGTTGTTTTCATCATACATTTCCATTTTCATTTAAATGAAAACAATTTGAAATAAAAAAAGAAAGTTAAAATTCTGTTTATAAAGAGAACATTAAGCAGTTGGAAATGCATTTATGGTGCACAAGAAATTAAGTTTTTAAAAAGCGATTCCAAAGGTTATCATATATTGAACCATAATTTTTTTCCTCTAAAATTTAATTTCCTTGGAAATTTAGTTGAGATAGAATATATTTGCTCCATTTCCAAATAGCAAAATAGTTGGAAATTCTATCATTTCTTTAAGTGGATATTTTCCCCCCTTCCTAGTTCTGCTTTGAGGGAGGAGGAAAAATGCCACTTTCTTTGTAATAGAACTTGAATGACTCCTGAGTAGGAACCTATTCTTATAGATACTGCAATCATTGTGTTGGTGGCTACATAAAAACATTTTTTTCCTACTACTTGAATTCTTCTTTTATGTCTTCCTCCTATTATAATAGACACTCTTTCTTCCTGTGGCTGTGTACTGCCTGTCAGCAAGCTGAATATCAAGCCATTAAACTCCTCTATATTGCATAGTAGAATTTTTCAAACTCTAAAAAAACATTGTTCTCAAACATGACAATCCCACTAGACCTGCTACAGTACATGTAGTTGCACATCTGTAAATTACTTTGCTGAGCTGGGACCTTATTTCTGAAATCTGGATCAAAAAAAAACCCTTCCTCTAAAAAGATAAATTACTCTAAACTCTAGAACATGTCAATAAATAGTGTCATACATGTCACAAAATGTGCTATGTGATTATGAATTGCATTTATTCCTAGCATCCTATCCTGGTATGTACTTGTCATGGCATCTGTAGTTATTGTAGATTATTCTCTCTGCAGAGATCATGACAGCATCAAAATAGTCCTATTTTCTTCCATAGATTCAGGTGTGTCTACAGCAATAAATACCTTTTGGGAATACATTTCATAGAAAACCTTAAATGACCTCTCTTCGCTTTTGTGAAATAATATCTTAGGAAAGTTTGCCAAATTGTTGCAATTTGAAGAAGTTGGTTTCCATTTAATGGAGAGTATGGTTATATTCAAGCACATAATCATATGGAAAATGTACAAGTGTCACATTTATGCCTTGTAAGTGCAGCCTTAAAACATAGATCAATAAAGAGGGAAAAGCAAAAAACCAAGAGACAAAACATTTTGCTTCTCTTCAGTCTCGACTTCCATCAGACAAATAGGGTCACCTTGTATTCTGCAAAAGATCAACACTCCTGTCCTCAATTAAAGTGCCCATATATTTAGAATTTCTCCTGTTAAAGAGCTTTCATGAGACATTGTCTGTATGAGAAATGTCTGTCATTTATTTTTGTGATACAAGTCATAGTCCACGGTTTGTCTGGCAAAACAGCACATGGGATGACTCAAGAGCTGAGGACCAGTCTTGAAGGTCATTTATGGCACCCAAAACAGGGGCTATACACAAAGAAACCAAGAATATTTTTAGCCTGAAGTCTGCAATACTTGACTCTCACAGTGACTTATTTTGAGGAATTACAAATCCCAGTGTCTTCTTAGAGAAAAAATATTTTAAAAAAAAGGGGCCTAACCTGTAATACAGTGAGACTTGAACTGCTCATGATTTCTCTTCGCATGTTGTTACCTGAATGATCTTCAAGTACGTCCTATACATTTACTGTTCATGGAAAGCTGTTGCTAACAGAAACTTTAAAGCCTATCACTAGGGAAAATACAAAATTTAATGGAGCCTTTTAGCCTATGTGACACTAATACCAATAGAAACAATAGAAATCATCAAATATGCTTAAAGCAACACAACTGAATGTCTGGGGCTCTAAAAGAAGTCCTGACTCTACAGAAAAAATATGATCTAGATGGTAAAAGCAGCCCAAGTCTAAAGATTTAGGTTCCTGAATATTACTGAGAACATGAAGATCTTGGAAAAAGTAAGCTCTTGTAACACCTTCTGGCTCCTACTCTGGGAGCAGGTGGTTTACCACCATCCCATGCAAAATGGCAGAACTTATTTTGCCTGAAATATCATGGAGATAAAAAATCTAACCACAAATGTGCACTACATCCAGGCACTGGCTTTCAGGGAACTGTTCACATTTATAGATAGATAGATAGATATTAATATATATATAAATGGGAAAAACAGGATTTTGCTTCCTTAATTCTCTGTTTGTGTTCCTCAACATAGAAGGTATAATTTCTGAACTGTATGAAAATTGTTGAAAATATTGACTATAAGTTTTGTAAAATGTTATGTTAGTCCAGGGGGTGAATCCAAGCCAGTAGGGTCACATGTGGTTTCTAAAATCACAGATTCACCACAACTAATGGGAACTCCAGCTATCTGCAAGAAACCTCTCCTCCTTCTCCCTGTGTCCCTTAGAACAAGCAATGAGTCATTGCTTTCCTTCATTGCTCTCCTCAAAGATCAGTTACAGTGAAGATTGACAGAGAAGCACCAAATTTGAAGAGATTCTTACATTTTGTCTCATCGCCTGAGATTATTTGAAGGGGGTCGTGGAAACAAAGCTTTATGCCCAAAAGCCGTAATGGGGTGCCCATTTAAAAGGCAGGGTCTCAAAAATGGTCAGAAGGCTGAAGCACCTCTCCTATGAAGAAAGTCTGAGACAGTTGGGGTTGTTCATGCTGGAGAAGAGAAGGCTTTGGGGAAACCTTATTGTGTCCTTGCAGTAATTACAGGAGGCCTGTAAGAAAGATGGGGACAGTCTTTTTAGCAGGGCCTGTAGCAACAGGATATGGGGTGATGGTTTTAAGCTAAAAGAGGGGAGATTGAGACTATGTAGAAGGAAGACTTTTTTTACAGTGAAGGTGAGGAGACCTTGGCCCAGCTTGCCCAGAGAGGTAGTAGAAGGCCCATTCCTGGAAACATCGCAGGTCAGGTTGGACAAACTTCTGAGCAACCTGCTATAGTTACAGATGGCCCTGCTCCCTGCAGGGGGGTTGGATTAGATGACCTTTATTCTATGATTCTATCACAGAATATCTCTACTGTAGAGATGGTTTTTTTTGGTAGCACTGTTGAAATAACCTTAATCATTAATTCCAGCACCTGAATTTTAATTAATTTTAATTTTTAATCCCCTTTTCAGTTCACACATGCTGAAATGTCTAGTTTTCCTTTACCTTTACAGGACGACTGAAAGATCTAATCCTTCCTACTCCAGCTTTGTGAAGCTGATGAGTAAAATATATGTTGGACATGAGCTATTCAGCTCTAATTGTGGTGAGAACCCTTAATTGACTTGAATGTTCTTTCCAAGGGGGATGTATTTGCTTTATACAGATTTCCTACCTTCAGTCAATGTCTTTTTCCAGCAGTAGGCTCACTCACTATTTATAATGGAGCCCCTTAAGGTTTGGTACAATTACAGTCACTACAGGGAAGTGATACCACAGGGCACACATTTCTCTTGCCCTCTCCTCAGAAATCTCTGTGGCTAAGTAGGCAGCTGTCACCATACAGACAAAATTTGCTCTGCATCAAGCTGCATTTGGGGATATTTGAAGACTACTTTTTGTTGGGAAATATCTTTGTCCAAATATCCCTACATGGGCAAAAGCTGAGCAGAGGATTTTCCTAGCAGTGGGTGAACCAAACAGTTCCAAGGTACAAGATGAGGTGAATAAATTCCCTCCTCTTTAGGGAAAGGTACTGTAATCTGATTTTATTGGCTAAATCATCTATAACTGTAGTGGGTTGGATTCTCAGCAAGATATCCAGAAGTATTAGCTCAGTTCTCAGGAAATAGCACTAAGCATCAAACTTCTAGAAAGTAGATGCTGACGTCTCACATTTTCTTTCAGCTGCCTAAACATAATAAAAATACCTGGATGACATTCAGAGGGACCTTATCTTCACATGCATGGGAGTGATGCAGTATGGAAGGAAAGAAGACTGCAGAATATGCTCAGACAGGACAATTGGAATACACCTGTGTGGTCCTGCTACTGAGCCACCTCTGCAGTATCTATTCTGAAAGGATATCTCCAAGGATGGAAACAAATGTATAGCTTTGAGTACCCAACGTCACTAAGGGTTTTTATGATACTGAGACACACTGTCTTAGGAAAAAGCTCCACGGACTGACAGAAGTCAACAGGTCATCCACTAGTTGTGGAACTTCCAGTCTGGATTCAGAGTTTGGGGGTTCAGAAAATCAATAAGTCTGTCACTTGCTAGTAACACTTCTCCACTAGTTTTCTGCATTAGATACCAGATTCTCATCAAACAGGACTTGCTGCACATATACTCAAGATGGACTTCTATCCTTTATGATAAGAATGTCCCATGCAATGGCATTGAGACATTAGTCAAGTAGAATCTCTAACAGACAGCAGAAAGGCTACTGGTTCTAAATTGTTTTCTCAAAAAGAGAAAGTCAGAGCTCAGCCTTGTCTAGTTTCAATAATACTAAATGTAATTTAGGATAAGGGAATATCCATAAATATGACCTCTGTAAAGATCTCTATATTGTATTTCTAGGTTACAGTGTTTGTTAGCAGAGGGAATTACAACTTATAAGTTTATCTGTTGTTTTTTTCTGAGATATTGTTCTGTTAAAAAATATAAAATTTCTTTAGTAAAGTCCAAAATAGCATCTACTAACAGTCTATCTTTCTGAGAGAACAGTTTCCAGCACCCTTGGTTTCATTAATGGAGAGGAAAAATAGCTCTCCATGGAGTATTAACAACTCCAATTCCTCTTCTTGCAAAGCTAAAATAAATGTAAGAAAGAATGGCAGATGTTTCCAAAAAAAGTCTAAACTATTTAGACTTACATTGTACTGAGATTGAAGAATATTACGGAATACTGGGGCTATATAAAAATTAATTTTATCACATAGGAGTTCAATCTAGATTCAAATTTACAGTATTCCCTGAAAAAGAATTAAGATATTTTCTCTTATTTTTGTGTGTGCAAATGGAAAATGAGAACTCATCTTTTTCTTGTATTAAGCATCACCACACATCTGATGATAAATAATGAAAAAGACAAGTATCCAAGGTGATTGGCTACAAGTGCCTGAACATGAAAGCAGAATAAAGCATAGTTTAATTATTTCCCTAAACAACAACAATGAAAAAAAAGAACAAAATTATAAAAATAAAAATTAATAATTAACAAAACTTGCTGACTGTCAAATCCTGTGAAGTCTGTTGTAGCTTAATGAGAGTATTTAGTATAGAAAAAGCATAAAAATCAATGATAGAGAACAGGTATGCTGCATAAAACTGACAGATGACAACATTTATTGTGCTCAGTAAATCACTTTTATAATTGATGTAGCTTTTTGTTAATCTTTAAAGCTGCATGTTTATGCCAAAATGCATTATCTAGGTGCTAAAATTTGTGCTTCATACTTTATTGTTACAAAATGGGAATGGGAAGAACCACTTCAATGCTGTTTCTACTGCTATCCCTCTCAGGCTTCAGTCCCCAGTAGGGAAGGGAATGGGACATCTTGCAATAAAAACAAATGTTCTCAAGGTGTTTTTTGTATTCCTAATGTAGCTTGATTGCTCTGGAAAAGATAGATTTAGTCAAAGGTCACTGAGAAAGCACAAAAGAATAAAACCTTCACAACTGTGAAAATCGCCACTGTGTAGCAACCTGCTCTCAGAATTCCCATCAGTGAAATGTCATTTTCTGGAGGGTTTTAAAGTGATGCTAAGCCTTCAGCTGGCTTTTGGCCCTGTAGTGGGCTTTATCCTCTTGGGAGAATGCCTCTGGCATCAATGTGAGTCAGATGACAGATTTAGTTCTTTTTTTTTTTTTTCTTTACTATTTATTTTCCAAAAGTGTATCAAAAAAATTGAAATCTTCGGAGACAGTCTAATATACCTTTACTGTTTGCACTAATTTAACAAATTACACTAGAACTGTGCTTTATATATATATTAATAAAAATAGTAATTGTCTTTGCTTTCTCCCTTCAATCTTTATCTACCCAAATTAGCATGTATTCACGATGTACACCAGATCTGAAATTATAGTTACTGTGTCTCAAAATGGGTCAAAAAGGATGAAGTGTGACGACTGGCCAGGCTTTGCCAGTAGGTGAGCACAGTGTAAGTTGATATAGACCCCCCACAGAGATTCAATATACTATGTAAATGTGCATTTTATTGACATTATTAAATTTCTTTAATGCATTATGACAATCATTGTAGACCAAAAGAGCTCAGACTGTGTTGACATGATTATACTACTTTTCCCAAGCTAGTAATAACATAGCTTTCATTTGCAGCTTAATCCATAGCTCACAGTCCAAAGCATTCAACTGTGAAACTCGCTTAAATTATTCTTGACCCCACTTTTTACCTCTTGTTCCATCCCACTTAGACACAACAGCATGCCAGCTTGGCCTGACCAACTGCTTATGGATCTGAACAGTGAATTGGATTAAGAAATAATATATGGCAGCCTCAGTGGAAAAGTAAATTCTGGTTTCATTAATATTACTCTCTCCAGCAGCACTCTTCTATGCTACTGAGTGTAGTATCTCCAAGAACAGAATGAACTTTCTAAGCCAGTATAGCTTTTTAAATCAGAAAGCCTGTCTCCTTCTGTGCTCAGAAGACACAGAGAAAACTTCCAACATGCAGTTATAATGAACAGCAATAGAATTATCATCCCCCTGCCAGTCACTGGCATTACTATTTGCAGGAAAAAAAAGTTTGGTTCAAGAAAGCATCATGAGTATGTTTTTATTTTTTAAATTTGCAATTAAGAATGAGGGTGCTGGCATTCAGTTTCCAATGCAACATAGGGATGACATGGCAAAAGCAGTACTATAAGTTTCCCCTTTTCAAGGGATTTATATCATCTGTTCAGCTTCTCCCTATGGAATAACATAGCATTAAACACTGTTCCTGCTCCACAGTATATCCTGAATTCATTCTACCAAACAGATGCAGGATTATGTTACACTCTGTCTGTAATCAGTAGGTGGACTGGAAGTATTGACTTCCACTGTCTCTTGAGGAATCCTTGGATGACCGTGTTCCTTAGATAGTTACACAGGTTAAACTGGGTGAATCAAGGAGCTCAATAAGGCCTCATCCTCACCATTTTTATATAAAACAAGTTGCATCAAGTTTTATACAAAGCAGACACCTACAATTTCTATTCAAACTATAAGATATCTAGAAGGGGCAAAATAAGTGTATACTAAATGTGGTTAAATGTGAGTTTTATAATCCAACAGGTCTCGAAGAACATTACTAAACAATGGACAAAATGTACTCTTTGTTCTTTACCTACAGGTTGATGTTAAGGAAAATTTAGTCCAGAAAGGTTTGGAACAATCTTCATTGGTTGCATTGTTTCAGATTACACACCTTAATCTAATTATTATTTTATGTGCCAAAATTATCATCTTAATTTTCCAGATGTGCTCTGTCCCTTTAACTGTTGCTTTCTGTTCTGCTGGAGCTGAAGGCAAAGCTTCTTGAAAGTTTTTGGCAAAATGAAGATGCAGAGCTGGGTTGAAAACTTTTATATCAAGAGAAAGTTTAGTGATGAAACAAAAATAAATTTCTCCTGGGAAACTTCCTTTTGTCCCTGTATAGATCCCAGACGTATGTATTGTAACCATTTTTTTTACGGCTTATCTTTTCAGGTAAAAATCCCAGCAAAGATGGCACTCAAGAAGATTAGTATCAGAGACAGCATTGCCTACTGTCCTCTAGTTCATTTCACACAGATACAGACTCAGTCCATATGGATGGTCCCCCGGACCTGGTGGTGGAACTTTATAAGAGTATATCAGGGACTTTATAATTTGCATGTGACTACTACATCAGGAAATATTCTGCAAACACTTTGAGTTGCTGTTTCATCCCACGAAGTGATCTCTCAGCTAGAAGACTATTCAGAAGCCCTTCTCATTTTCCCCAGTAATTCCACTCAGTAAATATGTCAGTACGTAGTAAACTTTCTAACCCAGTGTACTGCAAGTAAAAAATGAGAAGGTGATTGTCAATAAGCAAAACAAATATAGCCTTTAAAAAAAAATTTTTGAAAAAAATACTTTTTATCAAGGCCTGTGGTGACATGACAAGGGGCAATGGTTTTAGACTGAGAGAAGGTAGATTTAGATTAGACATAAAGAAGACTATTTTTTGCAGTGAGGGTGGTGAGACACTGGACAGGTTACCCAGAGAAGCTGTGGATGCCCAATTCCTGGTAGTGTTTACAGACAGATTGGATGGGGCTTTGAGCAACCCTCAAAAATGTTTAGAGGATGTAGAAGATGTCCCTGCTCATGGGAGGGGGAATGGGCGACATGATTTTTGAAGGTACCTTCCAGCCCAAACCACTGTATGATTCCATGAGTCTGTGAAAATCATCCTTGGTAGTTGGTTAATCCATAGAGCTGATTTGCCTCAGAGCTGTGTACCTCAGCAGCCCAGTGATGAAAAATCAGCAAAGTTTCCATGGAAACCCTGTCTTGAATTCAGCAAAGTTCATCAAACTTAACAAGATTCAGAGGAAACACTGCAGGGCTGATGAATTGATATTTTCCCTGAAACTTCTTAATAGAAGCACTGGAAATGTACACAGAGGTCTTTGTGGTGTACACAGGCCTCTTTTAAGAGTTCAGCAGTGCCTTTTGCAGAGCAGAAAGATGTAGTGAATCACTCACATAAATATTCAGTTTTAACTCCACTTGCACCCGCCAAAGCTCCTGCTGCCTTTGCAGCTCAGTGAAGATCTGGCCTGTTACCTGTCCTGGGTGGCAATGCCGAGTAGTTTTATGCAGCTCTCCCAGAAATATCCTGATACACTGAAATCTGGTTGTCTAATCTTAAATATCACCACCACCTTACTGTGATCACTGGAGATGAAAGTTTATCCTGCAGGTTTATCATGCCTTGAGAAAACAAATTACTTCCTGACACTCACCCGTCTCTCATTTTCAATATCCTTAAATGATTCTCTCACTGCCAACCTGATGTTCATCTTCTCAGTGTCGATCTGAATCTGACAGCCATCAGAAATTCAAAGAAGTGCCGCTTTTCCTAAAGACTGAGAGACAGAAACTAATATTGTAGCTCATTGTGAGAAAGCATGAACCAGAGGAAAAAATTTGTCTGAAAAAAACTTCAACGATATCAGACAACCACACACATCTGTAAAGGACCATCAAATACAGCCTTTTCACTTACCAGTTGAGAGCAGTGCATGGCACCCGGATGGTAAACACGGATGTCAAAGGACATGAAATACTGATATAGAAACAGAGATTAAAAATAAGCCTTCAGTACAAAACTAAATAATTTTATATTTTCTTTTGTTCAGGTGATCATTTCATCCGTTATTGTTTGTAGAGCTGAATCTGTTCCAACATCTCCATGTGGCATGGTGGTAGATTTTGGGGGATGTAAAGAAATGTGTTAGCAGGGAAGTGTAGTAACTTGTTGAAGGTCATATGCAAATTTTCAGATGTGAAACATCTAATCCTAAAACCTCTCTCTCTCCTTGTAGGTTCTTATACTTTTCTGAGTTAAATTCGTTCATATATACTGAGAAAAGTTTAATGTAGTGTTAGAGGGAATGAAAAAAAGTGTCCTTGACAATTAAATTGGTGAGGAAATTCCAGTAAAGGAGGATGAGACTAAGCCATATGTGAGAAAGTCTTGCTACAACCTGTTGTTGGTCAAAGCAAAAGAAAAGAAGTGTTAATTCAAAATCATACGAAACCTTACAGATTTCTCTAATTAGTCAGGACTTGCTGGCAACACGGAAAGAGAATAATATTGCCAAAACAAGTGAGAAATTAAAATTTTAATAATGAACTTGACCAGTGCTACAAATCATAGAAAAACTGAAAATCAATCTGGAAATAACCTTGATAAGTCAGCTAACCTTTTAGCCTGTTCCATGACACATTCAGTATCAAAAATGGTTCATCCAACATGATTGAATCACTCTAATAATTTGCTTTCCTGTCTAACCAATTTATTTGCTCTGAACCTACAATAGGCTAACTGTGAGACTTGTCAAAAATAACTTCCTCTGGGTAATCAAGGGATTGGAAACTGGTAAATACTTATTTCTGTATAGTTTATTTTCACAGTGTTTGATGCAGTCCTAGTATTTTCCTGAAGAAAGTGGTTGCTTAGGTGCACCCATTGTTTTGATTGGGATTATTTTCCCTGTCAAAGCAGTTTCATCATTAATCATACGATGTGTACTGGCTTGACCCCTCTTGTCCTGTGAATTTTTGGTGAAGATGCTGAAATATCAATTCCAGAAATGCAGACCTCCTCCAGTGAGTTCAAGATATCTGAAGGTGATTAAGGGTGATTCAGCATGGGAGCTGCAAGCTGCTCTGTTGAGTTTGTTCAGACATTTCCAGAAACCTAAAAATCTCCCCTTCAAAGGCCATGGCAGTTTTCATGGTGTTCAGAAGTGCCTGGTTTTCTCTGAAGCAGAATGGGTCACAGGTGCAACAAAACTAACTGGGACCAGACAACCCTGATGTACCCCAGAGCCTCTTAGCTGCTAGACTGGAGATAATTTTCCTGCCGTATCTGATGAGATGGGGATTTCTGCATCACAAGAAGATGCATAAAGCTGAGTGATTTCTTAGCTGGTCAAGGCCTGACCTGGCAAGTCTACAAAATGTTTGGATATTGCCATTCACAATCTAGCAGCAAAATATCTGAGCATGCACAACACTGTGCCACAGATAATAAAACTCTTCTCCTCAAGCACGTTACCAGATGGATGTATAAGGTGGAACCAAGAGGCCTGTGCCCACAGCTTTCTTTTCGTCTGTGACATAATCCCACATTTCGAGTTCCCCAGTTAACACAGGTGAAGACAGCTCAGTCCTGTTTGCTCCAGAATAGACAGATAAATTGAGTCAGGAAAAACCTTCTCCAGGCTTCATTTCCATACACAGTGTATGCTGGGACAGGCTTAGCTGGCAATGTTGTGATGACATTTAGTTAAAAAATATAAAATAATCTTGAAGTTTATTTTCTATTTTATTTTTGATTTTTTTTTTATGCTGCCTGTTGCCAGCACTCAAAGAAATAATTCCTGCCGAAGCGCACACACAGATTTTACCTGCAGTTTCTCAAACCAGAAGGAGCAGGTCAGTCTCCTGCTCTGGCATAGCTGAGCCACAGGGACCTCTGCAGACCTCAGCAGACACTGATAGCCATGACCACATGCATGTCCCATACAGTTTCATTCCACATCAGGGGAAGAATGCTCTGTCCCATCTGCTGGGAGGTCACCTGCTGTAGGGTCCTCCTACACCTCCTCTACCAATCACCTCATCAGGGAGACTTCTGTATATTAAGCTGGAAATAACAACCATATTAGTCTTCCCATCTTTGTTTATCCTGTAGCCCACCTAAATGCATAATACAGACAAGGGAGTATCAGTTATTCATCATTTGGACCCTTTGCAAGTGGCAGCTTTTAGAAATACAACCTTTAAAAATCTGTTATTTTCTGCTTTACTACTGAATCCTTCCTAGTATCCGTAGTGTGCGTAGAAGACTCTGTTTTGTAGCACTTTTAAATGACTTTCCAGGGCAATGTACCTGCTTTTCAGGTATTTCTGAAAACTGGCTCTTTATTTCCAAGCATGGGTAACAGCAGGTTACAGATTCTCTCTTTCCTTTGTTTGTTTCCTTTCTGCTAGAAATGAATGAATTTAATGTCATATCTCTCTCCTTTTTTTTTACAATAGAGACAGCTGCTGCCTCTTGGTAAACAAGCATTCAGATGGATTGGAGTACAACTCTTCATGCAGGCAACGCTGTACAGTAATAAAAGATATACAACAACATGCAAGATGCTCTTTCAGCCTCCAACTACTTCTCCCTGTTAACCAATTCAGAACATATTAAGCCATTAAAGAAGAACATTAAGCTTTGAAGTAGATGGGAAGTTTTATCTCTTGTCATTCTCTTCAGCTTCCAAAGCAGGAAAGCAAGAAAGGAATAATAAAATAAATAAATAAATAATGAAAGCAAAGAAAAAAACCCCTAAGGTGTCAGGATTCTTTATTTGTGATTCTTGGGGGAAACAGGCAAATGAATGCTTTGTCTTTTTTAGGCACCTTGCAGCTGCAACTGAGTGATGAGAGAGGTATCATACCATATACCTTACCTGGAAATCCAGTATGTATGCTAAATATACAAGAAAACAGACAACAAATAATCATAATTACAATATATATATATATGTATGTATTTTGGTGCTTTAAGTCCCACAGCTTGAGTTCCATATGCCTGTCTGGAGATTTTAAATGGTGTTATGATGGAAATTCTTGTCTCTCAGCTACCAAAAATGCAGCCAGTCAAATCCCAAGCAACCATGAATGATAAGCTTCATTTGTGAAAGTAAGGACGTGAGGAAAACATGAAGGGAAAAGTTCTTGGATCCTTGAGTTAACTAACTGAGGCACCATGAAGCCTCTGTCATTGCTGTTCCTGGAAGAAAAGATGCTGTGCACTTGGTTTCTGAGTTTTACTCATTTCTACCTCCCTTCAAAGGAAATGTATTTGGGGGGAATATTAGTTCAGAGAGTTAGTTGTTATTTTAAGGCAACCATGGGAAGGTGTATGACCTGCAGTTTAGCAGATGGGATCCAGGTAGCTTACAGAAAATCTCTCCATTTATTTTAACAGTTCCCTTCAAAGATAAGGAGAAATTATCACTGATCTACAGTCAGGATGCTGAGATGCATATTTATGTTGCACAGTACAAACCCTGAGCTAACAAAGACAGAAAGTCAGTAAATCCATCTGCCAGGGCAAGCTCAAAGGCAGAAGTGTTGCTCTCAGATGCACATTAGCTGTCCTTCAACCATGGTAAAGTGCATGTTTATGATGCACCACCTTTGCATATGGACTGAGTCCCCAAGCATAAACCCCCTATGGCAGAGAAAACAAAAATTGCTTTTGAATATATAATAGCAATGTCTAGAAACTAAATTTGAATCTGACTCCTAGACCTCATTTGGGAATCCATCTTTTTCCAGGGAGCAGCTGAGGGATGAACTGAACTTAAAAAATACAAATGAGAAAGCAAAAAAAAATTGTTCTTGAGCCCTTTGGCCAACCCACTCCCTTTATAATTATTACTTTAAGACTGTAATAATGGCTATTAAAGGGCTTTATAAAAATCATCCAAGTGTATAATTGTTTGTACTTCAAATGCCCATGTAAAAAGCACTGCAGATGCTCAATTTACATTTAAAGTTCAGGAGCCAGGCTAACAATGCTTATTTCCATGTAAATCTCAGCTATTTCTAAAAGCTTCAGGGAGGATGCTTTATTTTCCATCTAGCCAGTACTATCACCTTTCATTGATTAACCTCCTTATTGAGTCTCTTCTCAAGGTTTCCAGGTGAAACTGGACTGATGGTGTCATCTTGCAGGCAGATATGTAGCTTAGCCAGGAGTATGGCATTTTGGAATGTCCCATTTTGTGTTACAAAACTTGAATATTAACATCAGGGGGGCTCTTGTCAAAAACTGGTATGGCAATGAACATTCCAAGAATGTGTTTTAAAATAGTGTTTGTAATTTTGGTAAGGTTTATCAAAACAAAATAATCAGGTCTCAACATTTATTAATACGTTGATTATTCAACACCATTTACCTGTAGAGATTTTATGCTTTCTAAGAGTAAATATTCCCTCAAGGGAGAACACAAGTATTAGGAGTATCCAAAAATCGAATTCTCTTTCCTTTTCTGATTACCTTCTTAGCACCAACTCAGAGCACCTGTTGTCAGACAGTTACAGCTTACATGGGATGAATCGTTCCTGATGCAGCTTTACTGTCAGGAATCCAGCCTATTTGAATGACTGGAAAATCATCTCTCGTATAAAGACAGGCTGAAGGAGTTGGGACTATTCATCTTGGAGAAGGCACTGGGGGGACTTTATAGGGACCTTCCAGTACCTGAAGGGGGCCTATGTGAAGGTGGGGGAAGGCCTATTCAAAAGGGTTCATGATAGGGCAAGGAGCAATGGTTTTAAGCTGGGAAAGGAGAGATTTAGACTGGGTATTAGAAAAAAGTTCTTATATCTGAGGGTGATAGATCACTGGAATGGACTGCGTAGAGAGGTGGTTCAGGCCACATCCCTGGAGTCATTCAAGGTCAAGCTTGATGGGGCTCTGAGCAACCTGCCCTAGGTAGAGATGTCCCTACTTGTGCATGGATGTTGGATCAGATGACCTCTAGAGGTCCCTTCCAGCCTAAAACATTTTATGATTCTATGAAATCACTGTAGGATTTAAGAAGGTTCCAGTCTTTCTGGAAAGATTCTGAAGCTGTGTTC
Source organism: Chloroceryle aenea (assembly GCA_013399075.1). Taxonomy (NCBI): domain Eukaryota; kingdom Metazoa; phylum Chordata; class Aves; order Coraciiformes; family Cerylidae; genus Chloroceryle; species Chloroceryle aenea. The sequence continues at coordinate 157,938 of VWZY01009502.1, forward strand.
ACTTTTTTTTTTCCTGATTTTAATTTTCCTCTTTTGTGGCTAGGACACATGTTATCAAGGCACATTGCTACTCCAGACAAAACTTCAATGGCCATTGATGATCTAGTGGGCAGGATTCTGTGTGATATATGGCAGTTAGGGAACAGGGAAAGCTGGAAGCTATTAAGGCACTGAAGTTTCCCTTTTGTCCAAAATAAATGTGGATGGTACCTCATTAGCGGCAAGGTCATGACAAAAAAAGCCTGAATGTAGGAACTCTTCACCCATACTCACTTCAGCTCAAGTTATATCTGTCTCTTTGAGTGCTGTGGAGATAATACATCTCTTTCCAGAAGAAGAAAAGATCTTCCCTGAAAAAAAATGCAGATCACTGCACAGAGGTACTTACCCATGAACCTTCCTCTTCCCTTGGTCCTTCAAAACCTTTTACTGGAACATAATGTCACAAAAGAACTTATTGCATTACTAACAGCCCCGAGATGGTACTTCTTCTTTGGTATGATCAAGTAAATGTACCTGCCCAGAATTAGACTTGAGTTGAACTTGAACCTAAATTAATCTCCTTCTGGGTGGGACTCTGAAACAGAGGGTGAGTCACTGAACTGGAACTAAACTCATTCTCACATGGCTTGAAAAGGTTTCATGACATTTATCAGATGTTCTTTTTTCCCCAGTGTCATAGTCTCCTTCACTGGAACTCTTTTTGTGTATCCAGAAGTATGAATGAAAGCTTGTCCTTGAACATGTGCCAAAGGCATCCATCCTTTTCTGACCACCATCAGAGAGGTGCCTGGCTTCCTACTGTTTTCCTACACCCAGGGAATGTTGGCCAAGTGACACCATATAACTTGGGGAAGGACATGTGGATGGGTACAGGGGATGGCTATGCGATTCCTTTGTGTGCTGCTGGATCTACAGGCTTTAACAGCAGCCACTGTCTTCACAGATGTAGCATGATTACTGTAGAAATCTTAGATATGGAATTAACCTAGGTATAGCTCATTAAAGCTCAGGCAAGCCACCATAGATAAAAGCAATGGACAAACATCAGGTTTTCTCACTAAAGTGAGTAATCAGACACATTAGTAAGTATAATCCCAAAGTTAGATTAAAAAGAAGATGACTCCTAAGGGTTCTCTCTGTTACATTCCATATACAATAATATATGACATCAAAAAGATCATCCAGTAGATGCAACTAGTAAGTCAGCCATCTGATCAGTCACATATTCACATCATCCTTTGAAAATGGTTTGGATGAACCACCAAGAATATTAAAAAAGAAACCTTCTATGCAATTCCCTCCAGAGACTTGCATTATACTAGTCCAAAGATATTGTGGTCCTGTTTCTACTTGTTAGTCAGCAGGACACCTCCATCATCTTAGTCTGTAACTCAGAATTCCCTGGAAATGAAAGTATGAATTCAAATTCTTCAGATAGAGAAAGTCAAGTACCAAGGTCTTACATTTCCTCAGAGAGTGCCCTAACCACCATTATACTGTATTTAAAAGTGTGCAAATCCTCCCCTTACTGTGGCTGGGAGGGAAAATGTTGAGAACAGGACAAATGGTACACACCATGTCTAGAGATCTGAGCCTTCCCAGGAACATTTGCAACCTAGAAAAGTCCCTTACAGGGGCACAGGAGCGTGTCTACTTCAGTCTATTTTAATTAACCTGTGATCAGTTAAAACCATTTTAGACAAGATGGAGAACGAAGCTTCTCAGTTAAACAAAGGTGACAACATACCTGGATATGGCAAGTAGCAGAAAGTGAGGGACTGAGTAGATTTTCCAGGAGAAGCAGGAGAACAAAAAATTTACACTCCCAGATAACTAATTAGGCTAGACGGGTTATTTTGGATCATTCTTTTAATTCTGTACCTATTAATCCTGTATCAATTGCCATAAGTGCTACTACAGATCACATCTTCACAAAGCCTTCATACTGTAATGACACAAGAAACAGTTGTGTCTTTCAGTCATTTTCCTGAGCTGTCACACACAGCTCCATCCTGCAAGGTCCTCAGCTTTTCTCTGGGGCAAAAGAAATTTCTGTGATATTTGTCAGAGGCTGATGTGACTCCACAGCATCCTGCAGAGCCAGCTGTGGAGGTTAGAGTGCAAGAAAAAAAACCCTGTGGCCCCCCTCTTATTCACAAGGGTGCAAACTGAGAGGCCCTAGTCTGTGTACAACAGCAGGCCTGTGAGATAGGACACCTATTAACAGAAGGACCACATAGACAGGAAATGGCGACTTGTTTTAAGGCAGAGGTGAGATTCTTGTGTTCTCTTTTCACAAAAGAACAACACAACCCATGTGGCAAGCCTCCTGGAGCTCCAAGTGCCATCTCCTAATAATATGCAAAACACCTGCCTGGCGAGATCAGGATTATTTGAGCTGAGCTCATGCATTGCATGGATTTTTCTAATGAATCCCTCTTTAGCATACATTTATGCCAGTTGACAAAGTGAAAGAAGCAATTTCCTTAAATATTGAGTATTCATACGTAAATTGCAGCCTAGTGGAAACTTCTCCTATCCAAACGGAATCCTTTATCTATTTCTGTTATATAAGAAAAGCAAATAATTTCTTATCGGTTGACTTTGAAATACAGGCAACTGTTCACTGGGAGCATTATGAAGTGTCAGCTTTTCTACAGCATCTACTTTTCATGCTCTTAATTTCTCATTTCATTATCTCGCCTTATGGTCTTGCCATGTCAGTGTTTTGATTCGATGGCTTCCATGTGACAAGAGTTCTTGCTGTGCAAGCGATACAAATGCGGCTTTAAAAGTGGTACAACTTGCTATTAAGGCAGTGCCCTTCCACAGGAATTTCTTTAAGTTGCAGTGAGACAAGGCATACCAGAGAAATTTTGATATTCACGGCAGACTAAGCCCTCCTGCAGTCCCTGCCATGGATTGCTTTGCAAAATCTGCCTTTTTTTCCTGATTTGCAGAGGTTTGATCTGTTATTGCCCTGGCAAAGGAGAAGTAGTACCCCAAGCTATTATCTCTGAATGTTCCTACTTCCAGCAGTGGGATGTTTGCCAAGTTCTTAACCTAAAAATATTGTTCTAATGCCCAAAGCACAGAATACCATTTTTGCTTGGCTTTTCCCAGAGTAGGTCCATACCGCAAACAGAGTATGAGAAGTACATCTGGGGCAGAGTCTGTTTCTGCCTATGATGACCAAGCTGATATCCCAGTCCTCAGAAGTAATCCAAGGAAAACATCAATCTTGGTAGTGGCCATCGGGAGTCTTAAGCCCATGTCTGCTGCTGTTAGGGAGAGTGTGGAAAAAACCAAACACCAGTAGGTCTTGATAAGGCACAACAGAGGACACAGCCTTCATATAGCATGGATGAGTCTGGTATCTCTGTTAAAAATTAGACTGAAATTAGGTTGTAACGAGTAAAAAGAGTTGTCCTGGTCCTATGCATAACATGGCAAATAGACCTGGAAGAAGAAAGTCAGCTTTTGTGAGAAACTACACTTGGTACAACAACAGAAATTAAGCAAAGTAATGTTAAATAAATACTCGTTTTCTTCTTGCTATGTGGCAAAGATGTATCAGCATATTTAGTTGCAATATCTCTCTCTTCTGGCTTTATTCCCTCCCCACATAACATCTTGGAAAGAAGTGTTACAAACCTTGACTCACTTGGAGAATCCCACTGCAGAGAAGGAAAGTGAGAAAGGACTGATCACATCAATGAAGCAGATGCCTGAAAAGGGATCAGTCTGTAGTGCAAAGGAAGTTCCTGATCAAATGTATTCAGTGAGAACAGGGCAACCCTCATCTGCACTACAACTTTGTAAGAATAGGAGCCCAAGCTTACATCTCCTCAGATAGTAGGATTTCTTAAGATGCAACATTAATTAGCATAATGGGAAATTGCACCACTGGAATGAGCAGAATCGTTTGTGTACATTCCAGCTGTATTTATGCTGTAAGCTGACTCACAACTCAGAGCGATTCAACTTGAAGATCGCCGCTCTCATTTACCAGTGTAAAGGAGAAAAAGACCAAATTCGGTATACAGATGAGAAGGCTGGAGTTTTTCCTCCTATTGCAGAGCCATTTTTGTTGACAAAGGTTTAAAGCAATAGCAGGCTGGAGAGGTCACCAAGGGTCAGCGGTAGGTTTGAGAAAGATTGCATCTTGCAAACTTTCCAAACTCCTTTCAGATTGGATTCCAGAACTCCTTCCAAAAATCATTGCAGTGTTTGACTGGGACTTGTGGTCTAAGTCGAAGAAAAATGTTGCCAGAGATATACCTAGGACTCATCAGTGAAACATCTTAATTCCTCCTTACGCTTTGCCTCCTGTGAAATAAAGAATCTCCTGTTTACAAATCTCATTTGTATCAAAAGTGAAGTGGAATAGTTACCTACTCTTACAATGTTCAGCAGTTCTGGTGTTTGTGCTCATCAATTGCTCTTGGATGGCTTCTAGTGTCAACAGCAGTCATGGTCTTCAGAAGACAGAGAGAAAAGGTTGTGATTAGTCTCATGTAAGAGCTCCTGGCACATGCAGATAAGGAACACCTGAGATGCAGTTATCAAATGTTCACCTGGGTACCTCTCACTACTGTGTACAAACTGTCTCCTTGGCATATTCCCGGGCTGTCAGCTGACTTATTCCTGAAAAGGTATTCTAAAAAATATTGCATGAAACATTCACAGAATCATAGAACGGTAGGGGTTGGAGACTCCACAACCTCTCTGGTGTGGATAGTGTACTACCAATTAAAATTGTTTCAGTGATATATATTAAAAAAAAATATAGTTACTCATTTCTGAGTCAGATTATCTCTTTGTTCACACACTTGTTCTTCAAGACTCTCTGTCATGGTGAAGTTGAGATACTGTGTCATATCCACCTTAAAAGGATATTGTCTCCTTTAAGAATGGAAGGAAGAAAGAGATGGAAACGGGAGAGAGAGTTTAAGCCATATCTTTAGTTTAGTTCCTGGAAGTTAACCACATTGAATGGAAATAGAAGTATGTTGTGGTTTAATTTTATTATAATTAGTCTGTTTGCATTTTTCCAGCACAGACATTTACTTTAACAAAACCAACATGCTTTCTAATTAAAAAAGAAAAGAAAACAAAAAACAATCAAAACCAAACACACACACACACCCCAACAAACAAAGAAACAAAACCCATCAAACTTATTAGATTAATCAACATCTCTTCAAGTAGCATTTTGGAAATTAACTTTGTAACTCTCCTGATTGAGTTAAATACCATCTCTGTATCTTTAATTTCCTAAATCAGCGTATTTGGGAATGGATCAAGTAAATCTCCAAAGTTACACTACTTATGATTCTGGGTTAAATTCTTCAGAAAAATTGTCTGAAGAAATTATGCACCCAGCTCAGTTTATATATGCAGAAGGAAAATTATCTCCTTCAAACCGAAAAGGTGAGTGGTTGTGAGACTTGTTGATGGGAAAGGGGGATTAAAATCCTATGTCTTAACCAGAGAATTTATCCTGTATTTTGATCTTGCCTTGGCTTTGTCCTCATCATAAGGTTACATAGCCATTCCCACAGGGATGAAAAATTGTTCATTTCTGGTCAATTTGAACTGAAATTGTTTATTTGTTTGTAGGTCAGTCAGTGAACTGAAATATCCCTTTTCTTGTGCAATCCTTGCTTTGCATAAAACAAAACTAGGGCAAAGATGGTTTTGATTTTACAGAGAAAGCTGCATCTTTATGAAGGAAAGACACTGTGGGTAAATATCAGGGGGTAATACATCACAAAAGAACTCGACACAGGCAATTGAAGAACAACAGCAAAACAAGGTTTGAAAGACACTTCCATATTTTTGTAGATGATTTGATCCTACTGGAAAATGTCTGAAAAAATGGGAAAAGAAAAACAAAGAGAGCTAGCAAACTGTCCTTTGGCCCTAAAAAATGCTTATCTTGTGCCTTGTTAGCATCTGGAAACTAATTTCTGAATAATATCTGCTTATTTGCTTTGCTTACATAATATATCACTTCAGCACTTGGTTTCTCATACATATTCTGACCGCTGGGAACTCATGTTTGTCTGAACGCTTGTAGGTCACGGATTGGAAACCTCCAGTAATACAGACTGTTTAGTTAGGGATCTTCATACCCCCGAGAAATTCTTATGGTCCACACATTTTTAAGGAGCTCGAGGCTTTTGGTGTTATTTTCAGAAGCAGACACATAGACAGAGTGTCCTTTGTACACACCAGGAAGCTGCTGCTCTGTGAAATATTAAATCTGAACAAGGACTACTTTAAGAAGGGGAGAATTCAAAGCAAATCTCTTGCATCAATTATATTGCAGTGCTTGCATGAATCAATTCACTCAGTATAGAATTTCAAAACATCAATATTAGTTATATTTTTTTGCTGGTAAGGCCTAGAGGTTAGATCATGAGTGTGGTGTTCATGAGTATCAGACTTTGGTGCCTGTTAATGGCTTGATGCTTGATTTTGGCTTTCCAACTTTTTGGTTTTCCAACTTTAAAACAGGGAGATGTTCTGCAATCTGTTATGAGCTATGTGGAGGCTGCATTTGCTTATGGGGCTTCTGTTTACTTCTCCCCTTGTACTCTCTCCTGCTGGATCTCTAGGGTTCTCCCTGGAGATGGAGATGGGTTAGTAATAATAAGAATGACAACAAAGTCACCACAAAAAAATCATGTGAAAGCCACACAAAAAAGTATTGTGGGGGAGGCTAGTTATTTTCATTACAATGTGTTGTTAAGCCACAGAATGGTTGCTTTCAAATGAAGGTATGCATCCCTGAATATCACAGGAATATTGTGATGAGAATTTATGCAAGACTAAACCAAACTAAACTAGAGCGATGAAAGCTATGGTGGAAATTTGCCCTGCTTCTGTTTGGATTATTGAACATCTCCCCTCATCTTTCCTCTTCCAAGAAATGATTCCTCCTCCAACAGTCCCTCATCCTCCTCTCTCCCTCCTTCCTTCACCAGGTAAATCAGAGTAGCATTACTGCATACACAAGGTTTGTGAGAGACTCTTGGGTCTTGGAAGATGACTGAGCTTCATAGCTGAGGGAAAATACTCTTCTGGGATATGTTTGCCTTCCTTCCAGAGGGACAAGAATCTCTTCTGGAGACTCAGCCATATTATGAACTCCCAGGGACAAGCCCCATCTGCATAAAGGTGGACACAAGCTGTACAAATAGTGTAAGAGGGAATGCAGAAAGAGAAATAATGACCCTTCCATGACCCCATATTTCTGAAACCTCATTGACTCCTTTCCCCACCTCATCTCTTAAGCAGCTTAATATTATTAGTGTAGCTGATGGTTTCATGACACTAGTCTTTGGAAGTCCAAACTGTATTGCAGTTCCCACATGTGTAGATACGCTCTTATATTTAAAGTAGATGCTGAAAGAAGTAATTGACATGATTTTTCTTAACAGTAGGACTTGGATTCAGAGGACAAACCTTTCCCTTTTCCTGTCTCTTTTCCATTCCAAGTGCCTCTGGGAATATAGGGCACAAAGTCACATATTTGTTATTATCTCTGACAGACAATATTGTTCACACTTTAAAGATTAAAACTGGAATTGTATTTCAAATAAAAGGTGGTATCGATCCATGGCCTTGTCGGGGCCATGGTGGCCCTATTTCTGCTTGAGAAAACAAATAGTTTTCTGGTTGTCCTTTTCCTAAGCTTAATTTTTTTTTTTCCCTTACTAAAATGCTTTAGGATCTGAGCATCCTCCTTCAGTTAGAGATGTGTTTCCTTGGAAATTAGAGCAGTCCTACCCATCTGTAAAACCTTTGGTTTATGCTCAGCAGTGAATATTTCTCCCCCAGATTTGTCAATCCTCAAACACATCCTATCAGAAAGGTTTGAAGGAGGCGTTTTTTGAGGGCTTGTTCTGTTGGGATTTTGTTCTAGTTTCTGGGGAAACTGAGGGGCCTTGAGTTTGTCAGATTTACCTGAGATTGCTTCTGACAGCAGACAAACGTAAAGAAGATAAAAGATTTATCTCTACCAAAAAAAAAAACAAAAAAACTCTAGTAACATGACAGCAAAATTGGAAACAAACAGAGAAACATAAAAACCAATAAAAGGTAAAGTGAGATTATACTGTCTCCTTTTCTAGCTGCCACTTTGGATTTCTCTCTGGGACACCAGTGTATTTGGACACAAGGTCATGATCCAATAACACTTCTCCCATCTGAGTGTTACTCTTCAGAACTGACAATGTCTCTAAACATGTTCCTTCACTGACATGCAAGGCTTTTCTGGATATGAATAAGTTTCACTGAAGCTTCTCAGCAGATTTTAAGGATTCCCCAGGCTTTCTTGTAATTTAGGAAACCTTATCCTGCTGCAAAATTTTCTATCTGCCTCCTGTCTGCCACAAATGCAGATGGACCACCTCTGGCTAAAGCAATGATAGCTTCACTTTGATATGTAGACAGCACCTTTGGAGGGCTGATTCATCCTCCCTCAAGGACTTATTTCCAGAAGTCAACAGAATTTCACCCTCCTCCTCTCACATTACAAATGAACATATCATCAAAGCTTATTTTGTAGTCACCACCCTGAGCACAAAGAATAAAAAGATGTGGGGCCTAAGAACATGCTGTTCAGACTAAACACCTCTCTCCCTGCATCAGCCTCCCTCCTCATCACTGCTGGTTTTAAGGTTTATTGAGCAGGGTTATCCCAGGGTTGGTAAAATCCTTGCTATGTGTGTAACACTCAAAGTCTCTGGTGTCTCTGGCCATCATATTTCTGGATCTTTACCTTCATACCTAAAACTGCAGGAAATACAGTACATGATAAAAAGGAGCACAGTAGTCAACACTTAAGGTATCACTGTGTAGGAACTAGAAGGGTATTTCTGCCTAAGGAAAAGAGCATACAGGCAGAAATGAGCTCAAGCTACCCTGGTGATGAGCTACTAACATCAGACCCTTATTATCTGTCATGTTGTACTGAAGTTATTTGTCTTTCCTTTCAAGATTATTGATCCTCAGCAAGATCCAGGTACCAGATGTCCGGACTGCTGGCTTGGCGTGGCATGAGGTGGAGACAGGGCGAGTCTAACTTCACCTTCTCATGTAAATGGAATCAGAGGTTTCAAAACAGCTCCTCAAAGACTGCAGAATGATCTCCACCAAGACACAAGGATCCTTATGTCTTACTGACCTCTCCAAGTAGAGACCTTCTATGTAAATATAGAAAAATCAATCTAGCCTAAAAGAAATTCTGTGCTGCCCATATAATTCTTCTTGCAAAAGGACAGTAGAAAGAAGGAAACTAACACCACAGATGTTATTCATACTTAGCCATATTGCTTAATACACTCCTAGGAGTTGTTCTGACGATGCAACAATGTGAACATTAAAAAAGCAGAATGGATTTCCAAGGGTTTAACTTTGAGAGTCAAATCATTTACTAACTTAATCCTTCTCCTGGCAATTTTCTTGATGCAAACATTGTAATCAGATTTGCACCGGCATTTACATTTCAGTCTCATTTCCAGTTGCTGGTGAGTTTTCTGATGGCTGTTGACATAATTTAGAGCAACTCCACATTACAATCCAAGCTGTTCTCACCCTCAGTTAGCCTGTAACCTATACAGGAGTAAGATAATGTGGAATTATCTTCTCTTAGCCCTAAATTTCCCATGACTTCCCTCATCCCCTGGAAAGGTAAAATAATGATCTGTAGTTTTACCAGCATCTGAGTCAAAGTCACTATTTCAAGTTCATTTATTCCTCATGGCACAAAAGAAAGCTGAGGGCCGATGCACATTTTTTTTCCCCTGGCTTGCCTTATCTCTTGCTTGACACTCTCCAATGCAAATACACTGTGATTTCAAGGGGAAAGCCAGAGAAAAAGTGATGCTGAGTTGATGGATATTTACTTTGACTTAGTGACTGGAGGCAAAACACAAAGCAGGAAATACCTGAACAACCTATAAATGAATTCACAGTTGTCATTTCTCCAATCACTGGCCCAGATGATCTCATTAACAGAAGCACACTTTATCAGTGGAAATTGTTGCTATAATGCCTTGATCAAAGTAAACGCATTGATGGGCACCTACACACACATTGAGAGACAAATATTCCAAATAGCTTGGATATGTTAAGGTAGAGCTGAAGGACTTTTACCTTTCTCTGCATTATTCATACCTTTCATCAGGTAAAGCATTTTCCTCTGTGCTCAAACAGAGATGTCTCAGCAGGGAGCATAGACTTGCTGGAGCCCCTCAGGATACTTAAATCTACACAGACAGTAGGGGAGCTTCTTAAAGACACACACAGCTTGTAGATGTCTATCCCTCAATGAGTGGTATATCTCACTAGCCATGATCACCTGAAGCAAAAGCACCCTGGACTCCACCTGTACTCAATAAAGAGCAAGTCAGGTAATCACTGAGCAAACACCTGAATTTGGTTGGGGGAAGTGCTACAACTCACAAAGCCAGCCCAGTTCTCATATTCTCTTCCACAAATCTAAACTTACACGTTCTGCAAGATACAGGACAACACAGACCTTTGCCTTCCCTAGGATCCACCTACTGCACTAGTCAATTCTGCTTGCACAGAAGCACTATTTTCTTTAAGGTAGGTTTTTTTGCTTTTACTTTCAGATAGGTGTCTTAATGAAATATGGAAATGGAGAAGGTTTATCTGTTTCATAGATATCTTTTTGGGAAGATGAGCCTAAATACCCCAATTAGTCAGTGGCTTAGCTGTTTAAGTGCTGGCTGAAATGAAAGCCAGTCCTGCCCTAGGTCTTGAAAGGAGACAGGAACTGGCATTTTCTTGACAAATTGTCCTTTTCATCTAACATTTTAATACACAACAAATCCAAACCTTGATGCCTTCACCTTCTGATAAAAGAGAATTCTTCTTTTCATATGGCAACATGCTGCAGAGAGTGCAATAGAGAGAGTTCATATGGCTTCTGTGAAATGTTCTTGCACAGCCATTTTCACAGCCAGCCTTGACTGTGCTAGAAGACCTGCTCTCCTTCAAGAAGGATCAGAGCTTAACCTCTTTGCTCTATGCCTTGAGAAATGACCGGTTGTAACAATGGAGTAATTTGCAGCATTCTGAAGTCTGCACCAAGGAACTTGGAGAAGGATTGGGAACTGACAGAAGAAAAGCTCCTTCTTGGAGGTCTCCCTTACACTATGGGGTTACAGCTACATCATTTGATTGAGCAGTGGCTGAAGAGCAGACGGAAGGCTGCTACATCCTCTCCTTCCAAGCCCACAAAACTCATATGTGGGCTTCCTCCAACATGAACTTGAGCATCAGACCACACTGAAAAGATAGTCAAGTCTGTAGTCGAGAGATTCAAACAAGACCTGTGGATGTCAGAAAGGAATGCAAGCAGTACAAAGTCCCTCTCAGTCTCACACTGGTTGGTCTCTGACTCCAGGAAATCTCTTCCTCCCTCTACCAGTCAACCTGTGGGATTTTTGTCTTCACAGAAACATCTGAAGTCAAGATGTCAGTGCTCTCATTACCACTCCAGACAGGAAACTACCTCCTGTGATGTTGCCTAAGATAAAATGTCATTTCTCTTATTCAGTATTTTGTATTTTATTTACCTTTCTGCCTTATTTCTGCCTCCATTTACTTCTGTGGCCAACATTTAATGAAGCCTGGCACAGAGACAGATGGATTTTCTTTCTGCCTGTATCACTTATTATTCAGCACCTGAAAGCAAAACCTTGAATGTAAGAGCATGGGCCAGGGAGCAAAAATAGACTTCATTTTGGTTTACTTCTCACCTCTCAGAAATCTCTTCACTGTTTCCTTGTTTCCAGTACTCTCATCCCTAAAGGCTCTCTATTTGTCATCACTCAAACATTAATTTTATTAGACTATGCTGCACATGGAATTACTCTTGTATAATCCATTTGCTACTTGTTTACCTCGTGTATGATTAGTCTTTCCCTCTAGATCCTTATATAAGACTCAATAGGGGAACACCAGGGTATTCTGGGTGTTAAAGTGAATAATCCTCAAACTCCCCAGGGGACTAGGATATCCACTTCATTATACAAATGGAGAACTGAGACCTGCAGATTTCATTGTCCTCATTCCAGTGAATTTGGTTCCAGATAGATCACGACACGTGTGATGGTTTGCTGCATATATGATCAAGATGGGCATTGAATCAAAATTTTCTAGGGCTAAATCCTGTGTTAACACACAAAATATTCCTTTTTTCATCCCGATGATTTAATGTGAAGCAAACTGTGACATGAAGGCTCTGTGGTAGACAAAACCATCACAACCACATATATTAGCATGCTGTGCAACATCAGTGAATCTTGGACTTGATGGACTTTGAAGCTAAAATTAAATGGGTTTGGATGCTTATGAGAAAGTTTTTAGGAAACAGTGCTTGAAATTCTGCAGAGAAAAAGACGTGCAGGAATAATAGTCTTTTGGAAGGGTTATGTACATCTAGAAGAGCACCATCTCCTTCCCTAGTTAATATGATGATAGAAGTGTGTTTCTAAAATGATCTTTGGGTTTCTTTTTTGTTTGTTTGGTTGTTTGATTTTTTTTGTTTATTTTCTTGTATCCTTTTAAAAAAAAATAATTGTAATGCCTTAAGTCTTCCCTACTGTATCTGACACCAGAATACTACAAAGCTCTCCATTCCTCAGTTCTATAGAGACTAAAATCAGAAGGAATCCTTAATCATTCAGATGAATGTATATCTTTTGTATGCTAGCAAGAAGTCAAGAGGCTGCCCTTACTGACAGGAGGGGCAAATGTTGCTTCTCAGCACGAGGTGTTGGCAAGATGTTTTGGCATGCAAAGACAGTCCCTTATATTGCCCTCCTGCCTCCTATATTCCTCTGAATTTCTTATCACAGAGTGGTCTCTCCCAGATGATGTTGTTTAAGGACACAAATCTGGCTACTGTCTACTGTCCTTTCCTATCATAGTCTCACAAATTCCACAGTTTTTAATGAGAGATTGTAAAGAATATAACCCCTGTCTATTCACTGCATTCCCAGATATTTCTTTACATGATTTTGGACATGATATTTTTATATTTTCACTCTTCAAAATTCCTGTGGGAGAAAAAGTCCAAAAGTTCATTGCTATCGAGTTTAAAAAATATATATAGGTACTTTCATTTTTTTTCTGTTTAAGATCAGTCTCCTGTAATTTCAGGGAGTTTTCCCTAGTCAGTGGATTAAATTAATCTTTCAGCACAATTGTTACATCAATAACCTTGACCATATCACCCTCAGCCCTCTCCTCTACAAACTGAAATATCCTCAACTTTATACTTTTACTTTTTCTCTCCATAAAGCTGCTGCTTCTTTCCATCTGCAGTGTGAATTATCCTTCTTTGCATCTTTTTTTAGCTCTGCTTTTTAAATTATTTTTTTCTTCCCTAGCTTGAACTTGACATCAGAACTTGGTTCATGTTTCTGCATGACAAATGCATGTTTTTCACAAAGCTGTTCTGACTTGATTTGACAATATTAAAAGATAGGGAACATGCAGCTTCCCTTGCTTGTTTGTTGCACTGACTAATAGCCTCCACTGTTAAAAACATGCCAGTTATTAGTGTGTGCCTGGCTGTCACTGCCTGCTGCTCCCTCTTGCAATGAGTTTCCCTGATAAGTTAACGAACTCTTCACTACCCACTATTTTGTCTTTGCAAAAATATTTTATACATCACAGTCAAAGCACTTTCTGGTCTCTCTTTGTTTGGTTTTTTTTTTTTTTATTTACCTCTGTCACAGTTTAGAGTTAGGGCAGCCCCCTAGACCTATAACAGATGCTCTCTGTTAACTCCTCTCCCTCTCCCCAAAGCAGAAGAGAAAGGGAATAAGGGAGAGAGACTCGGTGATTAGAAAAGGGAACTGGAACAGCTTTAATGACAATGAAAATAATAAAAATGGAATATATACAAAACCAGTATCGAACCCAACCCCCCTAATGGCAATTACATCATTGTCACCACTGATGAGCAGGCACTGGAAAAGTCCCAGATCAGGCCCAGCAGCAGACAGGAGCTGTGTTCAGGAGCTGGATGCTGGCCCTGGATTCAGGAACACACAGATCAGGATTGAAGGCAGAATGGAGAGTTCCCCTCAGATGTCTGTCAGTAAACAAGTGAGGAAGAAGCCAGAAGACCTCAGCTGAGCTGAGCTGAGCAGGGGCTTGACCCTCCTGATCCCTCAGCTTTATACCCCATATGGCATATACAGGCTGGAATCCCTCGCTGCTCAGTTTGGGGTCCCCTGTCCTGGTTGCCCCTCCCTGCAGGTGCCGCCTTTTCCTTTCTGCCCCGCCCCGTGGTGCACAAGCCCCCAGCAGTGGCCTTGGTCTGCACCCCCCAGGTACTGACTCTGCCCATGGGGCGTTCTCCCTGCAGGCAGCAGCCACTGCCTGTGCCAACAGCTGCTGCCTGCAGTCAGGGCAGGGAGGCAGAGGAACTGAGCTGAAAAGTAAAATCACTGAACAGAATTAGTTCTGTTCTCCCTCAACCAGGACAATCTCCTTTTCTTTTATAAACTGAAAAGACTGAATTCTTTACTTTGGTCACTAGTTAGTGTTATATCCAGACAACAAATCCTGTCTGTGGGTCACTTCCAGAGCTGATCTCATTAGTGCTGTAACTCTGTGAGCACTAAATGAGTGGCTCATCTACTGTGCCATGTAGGTGCTTTGCAGTGCTTTTCCCTGTCTTGTAGGTCATGTTCTGCTCTTTGTTCCAAGATGTGTAACTGTGCCTTTGGCAATCATCAATGTTAGTCTTCTGAAAGGAATGTATACAAAAAGCTCTAGGCAACCTGGGAATTTTAGTCTAAACAATCTAGCATCCTCTTAATCAGCTGTGTCTAACAGGCAAGTAATTGAATTATAACATTGGGAAGGTACTCCCCTGGGAGGCTGGAGAGAGGGTAGAAGCTGTTTTTCTGCTTCACGTACAAGCACTCCAAAGGCAGATGTTTAGGAGTGCTTTCCAGAGAAGCCTTGCTCTTTTTCATAGTTTATTCAGTGACTGCCAAGAACAGGACAGGCCCCTCACAAGGTGATAGTGCAAAACAATCATTCTTGAAATCCCACTCATCATGAATGTAAGCAGATGGATGAGGCACGTAGTAGAGTCAATAATATGTTTTAGTGTCTATACATTAAAATTTCAGGTGCTTATGTAGCTTTAGACATTGTCACATGACAACAAGAAACTCTGCAATGACACTGGAACTTAGAGTATGTAATGCCTAAACTTTCTCTTTTTTTGTCATCTTTTTTTAATCTAGATGTTTCATCTCCTTGCCTTTCTTTTAACTTGAGCATTGAAAGCATATGCCCTGAACTGCTGAAAAGATACATCCTTCTTGTCCCTCTCTCTATGTTATACAGAAACAAGATTGATGGTAAATTGCCAGTGCTTCTGAACAGAGGTGAAGCTTTAGTCTTCATTTGTGTGCATGCTTTTGTACAGGCCCACGCACTACTAGCATCACAGAAGATGAAAGTGTTCTTAATCGGAGCAGAAAACGTGGAGAAAAATATCACACAGTGTAGCCAGGAAGAAAGAAAAACTCTCAGTGGTACTCAGTTAGGGAGACACATGTTCTGTCCTTCTTTGTAGTTTGTATCATTTTGACTCTTTTTGTTGTTGTTCAATTTTCTGCAAGAAAGAGATTAAATTAATAGAAATTGATTTGTGTATCTACAGTTATGCACAGGGAGGTCTGGCTACTGTGGGCACATATATCACCAAGCAAGCTTTCCTGCTGTGGTTTTCACTAAAATTATTTATTAAATCCACCTCTGCTTCACTTTTATCTGGTTTTCCCCATGTCCTTCCCCATGCCCACTCTTTGTCTTGTTTTTCAGTTTTTCCTTCACTGGAAAAAATAAAAAGTGTCAAGTCATGAGAAAATGGATGTTAAGTATAATGAACAGTATATAATTAGACATTGTGTATTCCACCCCACAGTTTCGAGGAATTTTATCATCAGTGATTTCTACCTCACAACAGCCTTGAGAGTAGGGAACCTTATTGTCCTTGAAGAAGTATCTCCCTGAGGACATGTGCAAAAGGCAATAACACTGTTGGCATAACCCAACATTGCAGTGGGACTACACTGACTTTCTGCTGTAGAATTGAATTCAGGAAGCCAAACCAAGCTGATCAAAAATTATGTATTTGTAAGATAGCTCCCTAGAGAGAAGCAGACCAACCTTGTTATGAGTGGTGGGTTGAAGCCTATATCTGAAATGTTATAGCAGCCAGATCCATACTCATGGTGTTGTCTTGTTGTTCAGCTTCATCAATGTCTTTACGTAGCCTAACCCTACACAAAGGGGGAAGCCATCTTCTTCTATGCTACACAATAGCATTAGATGTGGTCTTAACAAGGCTGTTTGACAGAGTAACTACTCAAATCAGTTGCCTCACACTTTTTCAGTAGATTTCCAAAGTCCCATCAAACACATACTGTCTTTGTCAGCTCTCCACAAGTTTCTCTGAAGAACTGAGGCAAAATGTCCTTTCCTAAAAAGCCCTGCTTATATCTAAGGTAACAGTAAGGCTGTCCTGACGTATCCACTGAAAGCATGAGTTCGGTAGAAGAAAGCAGAAGACAGAAGAGGTTGTAGAAGTGAACATGTCAAACTCCACCTAGCCAGTGTCCTCCTAGATGCATTGACCAAAGAACCTCTACAGTGATGCTGTGAAGAACTCATAGGAAGTATCCTGTGCTAGCA
>VWZY01009502.1:176651-288533 GCA_013399075.1 Chloroceryle aenea
AAAAAAAAGAAGAAGTAGAGGTTACTTTATTTCAATTTCATTTAAATTCAGAACTTGGCCACATACACATAGCAGTGAAAGAGTTGCATAGATAAAGGAGCTCCCATGCTTTTATCTATAACAGGACATGCAGGGTAAAGTCTTGGCCCCAAAGAGATTGAAGACATCTTTAATGCAGTCGAGTTCCTCAAGGATGAGAAAACAGATTGTAGAAACAGATCAGATGTGGGATTTGGGCATTAATTTTGTCAATGGCCTTTCTAATGGGACTTCCTCAATAGGTCCAATTTTTAGACAATTTATGTGAAAGGCGTCAGGGAGACATCAAGTAGCTCCTTTTAGAAAGGTGACATCTTGAGCATATTGGGGAATTCCTTGTAGTTCAGAATAGATCCCTGAAGCTTTAGCAGCTACCGCAACTCAGTAGAGAAACCATTGTTAGTGAATTTTTATTTGGCTTTGCCTTTACTATTTTCATAAATCTCCAGTTCCCATGAAAAAAAAATTACTATATTAGAATCTCAGTTTTCTTTTAGTAATGGGAAAACATTTCTAGTTGTCATGATTAGAAATAAAACTATTAAATAAACAGAAGATAGAAAAAAAACCCACACCAAGTTTATTTTAATGGTTCTCCAGTGTATTGGGAAGGAAGAGCTGAGGTTAATTTCTGATACTTAACTGCAAAAGTGTCACTACAGGCAGAAACCTACCCAATAAAAATTTTGTAGTTACTGAGGAAGGACTCAAAAAACAGGAGATGGATATTGGAATAACATCATCAGGACAGACAATATTTGAAATAAGATCAGACACAAGAATTCCTGCAATGCTAAATCTTAAATATCAGATATTTCATTTCACAAAAAAAAATTAAAAATATGGCAGTAAAGAAATTGCTATAGTGAGTGAAAAGAAAAAGTCACACATGTAGATTTTCATGCTTATGCTCTTTCCATTTCCCATTTTGTTTTAACTCCTGAATTAGTGAATTAATTTAGAACGTGGACCAAAATACAAATTAGAGCATACTTGTTGTCCAGAAGTACTCCTAGATAATTGTCAGGTTTATATTATTTTTTATTGAAGACAGTAATTTTGTAGCCATTCACAAGAGAGGGATAGAGTTGGCCAGGTTTTTGCTCTTTTCTTTTTTTTAAACAGAGTTAGAGGTCTACATGATCATGCCAATTCATCAAAACAGAATACTCCAATCAGAAAAAGCCAATATTGAAATTTTAGGCTGAATATGGCAACATTCAGTTAAACTTTTCTCAAGAAAGGTTTCTTGCATACAGGACAGAATTTAAATAGAGATGGATGACAGCTTAGGAAAAAAAAATCAATAGCATTTTTTAAAATGATAGCTTAGAGGTTAGCACAGAAAGAGACACAGGTTCAAGAACATGCCTTATTTGATTCAAAGCAGGTATTTGAACTTAAGTTCTCCACATAAGAAGTAAATGCCCTAACAACTAGAGAATCAATCATGTTTTTGCGATTGAAGAACTGTAAGAGCAAAAGTTGCCATCTGTTCACATGCAAAATGAAAACAAAATGTGAAGCTTCAACTATTTAAAAAAAAAAGGATCTGCTGTTTTCTAGCCCTGACTTTGTAGTTTCAAATATTATGTGGTATGATGAAGTCAAAAAGAAATATATTTACGTTATTGTAATATTTTACAAATATCCTGTCAAAATTAATGCAGTTCACATATTTCAATTAAGGATTCTTAGGTTTCTAGAACTTGAAGGGAAACTGCTCCTCCGTGGGAATTTTTTTTTTTTCTTCTCATTGAATTCATCAGGTGTATGAACAAGGCTGGTTGTCTTTTAGGCCTCTGCTATACAAGAACATGAAGGGGGATTAGTATTGGCCTTACAGTTGCGAAGAGATATTAGCCACTCTGGACCACTCACTGTGTTGACTTGAATGGACTTTACCAGAGACATACCCACTGAGGATTGGATTCCTTTTGATTTACCTGTATTTTAGACTCCTCTGTCTTGACACTTTTTGAAAATAAAGAATGGTTTCATTTTTACTGAAAGACATCAGATTTAATGGCAAAAGAAAAGCAGCATTGTTTAGGCCTTCTGAGTCTATTCTCAGCTGTCATTAGTTTACATGTTATATTTGGCAAGGTACTTAAAGTCTCCAGAAGAGCAAACATGAGTCCAGCTGGAAGCATGAGGAGGTTTGTCTCTGAATTCCATTAGACTGAAGTTTAGCTGTCTGTGAAATGGGAATCTTCTTGTTCTAATCCCTGATATCTTGATGCTGTTCTTCCTCTGACATTTATACTATGAGTGAATAAACTGATTTAAATTTACAGAGAAATTTGAGGCTTCTCAAAAGTAGGTGTATATTAATTAACTTCTTCATGCTATAATCTTCTTTGCATATCTAGAGAACATAGACAAGTGTCTCATCTTCAGTAGCATGCATTTATGGAACTGAGACCTATGGACATAACCCAAATTTATATGCACAGTACTGAGATCAGAATCTAATTTTGCATTTTTTGAGTATTGCTAGCCTAGCATTTTAATTAATAAATGTTGCACTAGGACCGTTATAACGAGAGAGTTCTGTAATGGGAAGACAAACAACCTGTTCCCAGAAACATCCTCAACATCATCTTCTGTGGTGGCAAGAGCAATGGACCTTTAAAATGGCCAGATACTTCACACTTCTTTGCAATTTCTTGCTCTCCTTTTCTCACAAGCAGTTCTCATCCCTGGCTGCTGGAACACCAACACAGGTGTGGGTGGTTTCAGGCAAAAAGGGTAGGCATTCATGGCAAGAGAGGTGAGGCTGTTTGTTAAGGAGAGGCTATCAACTAAGAAAGGTGTTCACAAAAGGCTAAGCTTGGGCACAGCAGATTTTTCTTAGATTCATCCAATAACAAAGGGAAGTCCCTTCAGAAAATTACCCTTGCGCTGCCTTGCCCTCTGCTGAAGGCTCTTTCTTCATCCGTTAATGAGGGAACACTGTGTGTCTGTCCTCCTCCAACTAAAATGAGCATTTGTTAGTTACTATGCTTCATCATGTTGAAAATCCATGCATAGGTCCCCACTTAGCAAAGGGCTTAAGCACAGCTATACTGCTATGAACACACTGATTTCAGCAGGATTCAGACTGACCTGAAGATATATTGCCTCAGAAAGAATTGCTGTAGTATGTTCAGTTATAGAGCACTACTGTATTAACCATTGAAGGATAATTGTAAATAAAACTCAGAAGGATCGATTCAGCTCAGCTCAATCAGCTTATTGATTTAAGCTATAAAAAGAAAAGAGCACATAACAGCACTCTTACACATGAACACACCACCAGTCCCTGGTGACTGACAATTTCCTGGCACAAATAGCACATGAACTTTTACTAGATGATTACTGCATCTATTTGATTTTACAGGTAACTCCAGAATTTCCTTTAATTTACACAATCTTTCCCTGTCTGTCCTGAAGGGCAGGCCAGTTTATCTGTGCATAGGTCACATGGACAAATTACTGTAACCATTTTTCATGACTGTCAGGTGTTCTGAAAAGTGGAAAATAGGAAACACAGGCATCACAGAAATCACTGCTATCTACTATAAAGAGATTCATCAATGGTTGAAAACATATTAAAAAAAAAAAAACAAACAAACCAATCAGAAGACAATAAAATAAGCTAATGAGCAGTTTGGTAATGCCTTGAACCCAAGCACACAAAAAAAATTATATGAATTTTGCTCACTGCTGTCATTATAAAACTTTATTATAATTACCAAGCCAACTAAAAGCTAAATAGCCAAGAAGTGCCACTCTGCTAAAGCAGCACACAAGAGACAGCTGGACCCAGGCCTGAAATATTTAGCACAGATCTAATCCTGTCCTTGCAGGTTTCACAGTTTTGCCAAGAGTAAGGATTTTGCTTCTTTTTGGTGTTCATTTTTCGCCTGATATGGCTTGTGCTGCTCTGTGACCATGAGCGCTGAAGAGACAAAGCCCCAGCTCCTCATAGTAGGAGACCTTCCTTGACCAAAGAGAAAATCTGAATAAGCAAAGGAAACAAAACAGTATTATCTAATCTATGAAGCAGGGATCTGAGGAACTAGAGATTATCTTCAGGGGATACCATCTAAATATCATCCTGAGTACAAGCCCCCAACAATTAGGGGGCATTAGTCTTTAAAAACTGTGGGGTTTAGCACATATCTAAGCCTGGCATCCAGGGGTAGGTGCACCTCACAACAGACTCTGAAAAGCTGCACTTAGCTCCTGCTATGGTCAGTGAGACAAATGGATGTCTTCAGCAGGAAGTTTATTCCATTCTAAAGTCTTTATCAGTCTTTGGGTGAAAACATTTTTTTTTTTCCCCATTAACTGCAGAAAGGATTGAATAGACTTTAGAGGCAGCCTCATTCTGTACTGGATATTATGTGGGAAATATATCAATACGAGTGTTTGATTCTCCACCAATGACCACAGACCTCCTGTATCCAACATCACCAATCTGGTTGGTGCCAGTGCGATCCTGCACCCAAGCATTTCTTAAGTGAAGTATTTCCTTTCCTTTTCCATGGTCTGGATCAAGCACATAAGATCTTTTACACTGAATCACTCTTTATACTGGATCACAGAGATCCTTTATACTGTAAGGACAGAAATACATCTTGTCACTATGTCACTGTTAAAACTATGGGCAAGCCCCTGGGTGGTTTTATAAACTTGGAACTGATGTCCCACTAAAGCCTAAAGGTAAATGCATCACATAGTTTTCTGGGGAAAGTTGCATTCAAACTTTATAATCATTCAAACTTTATTATCTTCTTTACAATTGGTGTAGAAAGGTTATCTCCGTTTCTTAGGGTTAGCAGTCTCATACAGGATGTGGGACATTTGAGTTGAGTGCTAACTGCCTCCTGCCATGATTTTTCCACTACCTAAGCAGGCAGGAGATACTGTGTTGATGATGACAGTTCTCCAATATGTTGGTCATCAACCCTGCAGGGAAACTCTAATCCTGTTTCACCTACACACGCCTTTAGCATCATGCAAGTACCTGGACAAAAAGGTAGAGGAGATTACAAGGCTCAGAGCCCCTTCATTATATTCTGAGTCAGCAGCAGCTAACAACTGCAGAAATGAAAAGTAGAAAGGTTTTCTGCCTCATCCAGAAGCCCTCTACCTAAGAAAAGATGTCCTGACTGTAGTCAAAGTTAAGATGATCTGTACCAGGAACTTTTGAGACATATCTTGGATTGGGTAGGTTTGGGTATCAGAGGCTGGCTGCAAGAGCAAAAGGTGTTAATGTGACCAGAATGTACATGGGAAAAGAAAGTTTGACTGCTCCCCAGTCCAGGTAAAAATATTATAGGCTTGAATGACGTTTGACAGAGTTACTGTTGAAATATCAGCCAAGGAAAGGATGTTGATTTTGCTTCTGGCCCTTGGCTTATGTCAGACAGCAAGACCCTGCTGAAAGAACTGCTTTTGGAGCTGGGCTGGTGGACACCAGCTGAGATGAGCCTGTACTCCTTTCACCTGAATAGCATAAAATCTCTCTTCTGAACTCTTTCTTGCCAGGATTTTGGAAGGACCCAACCTTCTCATTCTGGAGACAACAGTGGAGAAATTAATGTGATAAAGAAGACAGTGAATCTGAGAAGTGCAACCATATTTCTGTCTTCCAAGTCCAGGAACATCTTCCATGAAAACAATGATTGGTATTCTCAACAGTTATTACTTGCAGTTTAACTGGTTTACTTCCCTCAATAAGAAATAGCAGAGAAGGTGATTGAATGAATTTGATGGATTACAATTAGATGGCAATAGGTATATATGTAGATAAAATGACTGCAGTAGACCAAATATAAAAGGAAGGTTTATCCTCACTGATTCCTCACAGATTTCTTTGCTGATCACTGAATAGAGATAATGTTGAATGTTTTGTCTGGTTTTGTGTGGTTTGGGTTTTTTTGTTTGGTTGTTTTGGTTTGTGTTTTTTTTATTATTATTATTACTGGATAAGAAAGTTTCTCTTTTGCTTTACAAATGGGTAGCTCATAACCAAGATCATGAAATGCATGTTTTGAAGCTGCTGATCTTACTTATGTTCACACACATACACAATGTATACAAGCATGTACAACATATACAAGCACACCCCACATAAACGATTTCAGTAAGAACAGCAATACATCTTACAGTGCACATAAACATGCTTCCTTACAACCCAGGCTAGAAAAAAATACTTTAATGAAGGGTTTAATAGAAATGTATATCTCATCATCCTTCTAGGAACATTTCTGTGGAGAGATCACTGTCCTTTCTTGACAAGGTTAGGTGGAAAAAAATTGAAAAGCAGATGTTAGGGAACTTCTCAGTGCCACCAAGAAGATGCCCACATGGCCACAGGAGTAGGTAAGTCAACTTCATTTTAAGCTTTCCTGCTCTGTTCTGCTTGGCTGTCTCTCCAGCAAACACCACACATTCCTGCTGCTCAGGCAGCACAGCAGCTATTTCAGGAAGTATGGCTCTGTGAATTGGGACAAGATTTTGGCTCCATGTTCTTAGACAGCTGTGCTGCAGACCAAATCTATTTTCCCTAAAAAAAAGGCATTTCCCCTTCCTCCCTTCTTTGTAATCTGGTGAAAAGAGGATTTCTTTCCCTTTATATACATCAGGATTTGAATACATAAGCCTTCCACCTCTAAACATATGTATGTCTTAATTTATTTTAGCCTGGTGATGTATGTAAATCAAGTTTGGTGCAGGGATGGAGACTACAGAATTCATGAAAATAAGCAGCCAGGTAAAGGAAAAAGTACTTAATAGCTCCTGCATTGTAGGAAAAAGTAAACTGTGAGCTCAACTCTTGCTATATGTTAGAGAGTCCACACCAGAGCCAGCCTTCAAGTCAGAAATCTATAGCAAGCCAAGCTCAAATGACAAATGGAGCAACAGCAATAATAAAATAGTTTTGCAATGATTATGTGCTCTACCTTGCTGGCAGAGCTGTACCCAGCTTCAGCAAGATTTTCATTCACCCAAATGGCCAATACTTGAAGAGTGTCCAGTGCAGACAGACCCTTCCAAGACTACCTTTCCCATCCAAGATGAGTTAAATCAAAGATAACACTTTTTTTTTCAGAATGGGTTTTCATGTGGAATTCCTATGATTGTAGCCAAAAATTAATAAATAGCAAACAAACAAACAAAATGTAATCACACAGAGGTCTGATGATAATACACAGTTATATCTCATACTCTGAAAGTATTTTCAAAGCATTCCAACAAAGTATGAGCAATGCTATTCCAACCCCCTCTTTTTTTTTTTTTTTTTTTTTCAGCAGAGAAACTGAGGAACAATTTCTGTAGCACAGAAGAGAAACTGAGGCACTTTTCTTTACCAAGTTCATATAAGGATTTTTGTAGGAATAGAAGAACTGAATGTGGACAACTCATCCCTCTTGCAGACAGCAAAGTAGCCATCCACTGATAAAAGAAACTGTTCACTGCCATTAACATTTGCCAGATATGATGTGGCAACTGTCAGCAACATTGCAAGGCAGCCCAGGACCTGCCACCGTAAATCACCTGAAGCACATAACAGTGTCCATTTACTTGAGCTCCAAGGTTCCAGGAGAAGAAAGAGAAGGGGGACAGGGCAAGAAAAAAAGTGTAATCACTTTATCATTTCTACCACAGCTCAGCTGGGCATGCACAAAGTCACTGGATTTCATCCTGTCCCCACAGTGCTTACAATCCAATTGTGAAAAAGGCCTTTCCTCACTCTGAAAGAGTTATTGCCCTGTTCCCTTGCAAGGGTAAAGCCAAGAATGTTGATGGACAGCATGGAGGCTTTGCTTTCAAGCTCCTCTCAAAGCTGTTTCCATGCTGCAGAGACATAGGAGGGAGTGGACAATCACCAGATAATAAGAGCTTTTCTGCAGAGAAATAGAGTGAAAATTCTTCCTTTGCTCCAATGGGGTCTTGCTGACATTGTTCATATTTGGGTAGCCTGAGATGTGCCAAGGTGACAGAGGCAGGCTGTAAAGAAGGAAAGGTCCTTGGCACACAGTGTGCTAAACCTGGTGGCCTCATTCCTGCCTTCACCATGGTTGTTCATATCACGCATTGGAGAGGCATGAAGCCAGCAAAAGGAGAGGAGATAGAAAAAAAGATCTTAACAGAGAGGATGGAGTCTGGGATTACACTGTGTTGAAAGAGACCACTGCAACACAGACCTGGGGGACAGTGCCTGAGCCTCCCTGGAGTCAGTGCAGCCACTCTGTTGGTGGGTGACAAGCCAAAAGGCTGCAAGTTTAAAAGCCAGACTCAGAAGGGATGAAGAATTAAAACAACAACAGGATACCAGTGAAAATAGTGATTTGTTTTGGTTTTTTTTATAGATTATGATAAATAGTGGAAGGAAAACCTCAAAGAGAGCAGTTCTAATCTGTCCTACCGAAGGCATTTACACAAAATTATGTCCTACTCAAGACATTTACAGTTAGTGAAACTGGGGCACAAACATGGGATGACAGCTGGCTGACCTGACTCAGACAGTGACAAAATAAGGAGAGGAACCTGGTCTCCTGGATCCCATATGTGATGCTTGGGCCACTAAGGTGGCCTATCCTGCAATGGGCAAGAAAGAAGGTGTCTTTGCATCCCTTTTGCACCACACCTCATCATTCTCCTAGTGACAGGGGTAGTGTTTTCACATGCAGCACTTCATGGTTCACCACAGAACCAGCAAAATTCCCATGTCTGAATCATTAACCTGCCTGCAATTAGGATCTCTGAAGGGACTTCCTAGGGCAGATATTTAGGGCCTGATCCTTTCCTGCAGCTTTCTTCTTTCTTACTGAGAATAGCTGAAGGGGGGAATTAACTCTGAGGATTTGTAGGCATTAATTTTTCATCTGATTATTAATATGCTTGCAGCAGGTGTTGGACACTTTTCATTTTAGTGATCTCAGAGAATGGCAAATGATATAGGAACCACTTATCTTTATTTTAACCATTGCCTGATGGGCTAGTAGGAGAGGAGAAGTATTGGACGTAACTCTGTAGTATAATGGCAATGCTGTTTGCTTCTAATTCTGCAGTTGTGAAGTCTTTATTTCATCATGGTCAGGTCTGACTTTATCCCTTTCTCTCTTAGCTCCACGTTCTCTTTCTTTATGGGGTAAATGGGAAAAACTACCTTGTGTGAAAATATTCCCCAAGAACTCAAAATGGGAAAACGGAGTTATATCTTTGGGAAATTCTGAGGAATCTGACATTCCAGGATATTGACACCAGTATAAAAGCTGTTGGCACTCACCTGCTGTTATGTGTAGAAAGCAACTTGCTGAGATGTGGAAAGAGACTGAAGATCTGTGAAAAGAGCTTCACCATAGGAACATATCAATTGCTAGAGTAACCCTGTATTGAGCGCCATCCAGCTTCATATCTTCTCAGCTTGGTTTGAAATGGGCAGCAATTCCCCCAGCCTAAATGCAGCCACAACAAATATCTTCAGTATATAAGATGTATTTAGCAAATATCTTTATATATATTGGTATTATCTCTCTAGTAACTATTTTCTGCTTTAGAAAAGCCTTCATTCAACTCATTGCAGAGCAGAAGCTCTATGTAGTTTGAGTGGCCAAGGCAGCCACCACCTGTGAACAGATCCATGGTATGAATTGGGCTCTAAACCCATCAACAAATGTTTAGGAAAACCAAACCAAAGCAAAGCAAAACCCCACAACTACAAACAAACAAAACACACACAAAAAAAAGACAACAAACCACATTATTTGCAAGTTATGGATGGTTCACAGTGAAGAGATTAAGTTAGCTTGATTTAAGTTAATTTGCAATAACTACTTATTCCAATCAAGTGCCCCAAACTTTGAGGTCAGTTTCATCTGCCATTGGCTTCTTGGTGATCAACAGCTGAGCTTGAGGAGGTTGTCTTAAGCTGGTTTTATCACAAAATTAGATCCCATGCTTAGACTGTGACTCTGACCGTTAGCTGACAACATCCTTTATTTTCACCCTGATGCTTCTTGGGGGTTTTCTAAATATGTACATACGTCATAACCATGTTTTGACTCACAGGATTGATGTTTGCAGGAAAGCTCTAGCAAATCTCACTCACTCTGAATTCCTCAGACTCCACACAGCGTTTCCTTCTGTTAGGATGCTCCTTGGACATTTGGCTTTCTGTTAGAAGGGAGACACTGAATTAAACCTTTCATACTATTCACTAAAGCATGATCATAACAGCAGTGTGACTTTCTTTCTTTCTTTCTTTCTTTCTTTCTTTCTTTCTTTCTTTCTTTCTTTCTTTCCTTCTTTCTTTTTCTGGCACTGAACAAACTGCTAAGTATGCAAACGGCAACCTTACTATTCATTTCGCTTTCGTTGCCTTACTGTATGCGTTGGATCCAAACATCTGTGCTATCTGACAGATCTCAGCACCGGGTTTTGCGTAACAGGTGAAGCTTTGAAGTAGGTCAGCATGGATCAGCGATGCACAGCTTCTGTATCTCTGGAAAATCCTTTAAAAGTCTCACTTTGTGTCCATAAACTTTGTATATATTTAATATCTACTTTAAAACGTTAGTTCTCCTAGAGGAGGGTGAAGAGTGAAGCATTTAGTTAAAGGCAGACAGAGCAGCTAGTGAAAATGCTGTGTTAAGACTGCCACCAAGAGGCCAGAAAGGAGATGGACGAGAAGATTTAATTGCATCATTTCACCAAGAGCAAATAGGCCCTTTTAGCAGGAAAGTTGAGGGCTGGAAAGCAAAGCTGGGACGTAGATACTTAATAACCAGATGAGCTCCTCCCCTGGAGTTATTTTGTGGCAGCATGATTGAAAAATGGCGAGGAGACCTGGGTATGTCTGCTGTATAAATAGTAATGCCGCAAGCACTCAGAAATGCTTCAGTATGCAAAATGCTTCAGTATGCACCCTGCATGCCAGTGCCTGGTGTTGCTGCTGCAGCAGGAGGGATACAGCCTGACATCCCCATCCCTAGAGAACTCAGGTGTCCTCTCACATCAGCTGCAAATGATAATCCCTTGCAATGCAATCAGCTCAGATCCTGAGGTGTACCACTTCAGACACATCTGTCCAAAGAAATAACACCCTTTTTAACCACAGAATTTCCTTTTAGGAAGTGCTCTGTGATGAACACCTCTCCTTTGTCCCACAGCAAAATCAAGTCAGCAAAATGTCATCAGAACTGAAAACTAACATTTTGCAACTTAAATTAGCTGAGAAGTCACCAAAGCTGAGCATTTCCTAACCACATATTCACTTAACATGGGTGTGCTCATCATGATAGCATGAAGTTCAGACCAAGATCAGACTGCTCAGCATGCAGCAAAGGAAAATTCCAAAGCTGGACCTTTATTAGCAATGAACAGTGGCAGAGACACTGTTAAAAACTCAAACTTAATTATCTGTTTTGTTAAATGCCTAAATAGTCCCTGGCACTGTTGTTGTCTGGACTAGCTAACTCACTCTTACACAATTTCTATACAAAGTTGAAGCAGTGGCACAAAACATGGGCTGTTTCCAAAAGGCAGTCTGGATGCATCTAGCCTGTTTTGGGCAGCAAGACAGTTTAACGATGAAGATAAAAACCACCCTCTACCTGGTAAGATCAGTGCAAGAGAAGGATTCTGGGTATGTGTCATTTCCAAGTGCTGATGTAGCCTGGAATATCTGCAAGGAGTGGAGAAGGAAGAGGGGTTTCACAGTGAAAATCTCCATGGAATACTGAGTGTGTTCTTGGCACTGTTGACCCCATGTAATGAAATTTACATAAAAGAATGGTTAAACTGTCCATAAAGGTAATCTACCCTGTCCTCGGGCAGGCTGCTGGAGTAAAAAACATTGCCAGAAGACTTTCAACCCTTTTTTTCTTTGACTAGTGGTAAGATAAGACTTTGTGAGAGTGTATGTCCATAGAAAATGAAGAAGAAGAGTCCCCAAATGAGCCTTTTTTTGGACAATTCTTCTTCTACTCAACAGAGTGGAAATTTTCCAGTTAAATGGGACAGGACAGTATAAAATGATCATTAGGAAGGACTACGGTGCTAGATGTGGGGAACATACAGAATCACTGTTACAAGTTAAAAGCAATAATTGGGAAACAGACTGAGGAAGCAAAGGCATTTGAATTCTGCTTTAAATGGACATTGCAATGCAGCCCTGAGTTCACTGGCTATGATGCCTGCATTGTACTTGATTGTGCCTGGTGTGCACAGGAAAGATCTGATTCATCACAGTATGACTCCAGCGGTACATTGGGATAACTCCAGGAGAAAAATCGGATCGCAGAATAGTGATCCAGAAATACAGAATTCAAAGATGTCCAAGTGAAGGCACAGATGTATATGCACCCATGAACTTGAGCCATAGGGGTATTCCTAATTTTATTAGCCTCCAACTTTACAGATATTTTTTCTGATGGTGTTGACTCCCACAGTCCATCTATTCAGTATCAGCAATGGGTTACCCCTCCTTCCCTTTACTGGCATCCAATAAAGAATTGGTGGCTGGTTTTTGCTAGCAGTTCTGGTCCCAGTAACTATGACATTCGGTATCATGGAATATTTGACCTGCCATTCACTGCTTGAGAATTAGCCCCTGTGTTTCCTTCATAACTTTCTAAGCTTATCACTCACTGTATGGTTTGACATGCATAAAATTTGTGTCCCAAGGAATCCATCTGGAGTACGACATGTTTGGAATACAGGTTTACTGTATGGCACCCTGACTGTGTCCACAGCATCACAAAGGGACAGGTCTGGCAGGACTAGCCACACAGCTCTGGGTTAAGACAAAGAACTTCTTCAGAAATCAGTCTGTGAAGGACAAGAGTCTCTGCTCGTATTGATTCTCCTCATCCCAATAAAGCCAATAGCAAAATTTCCGTTAGCTTCAACAGATTCTAAAAACTGGTCTGGTGGCACACACAGGATTAAGGAAATCCCACATATTCTGTCCAACCTTAAGGATTAGATAGTATCTGCTGATGTTTGAGACACGGTGGACATAAAGTATTTGCTAATCCAGCAGCTTTGAGGAGTATGTGATGGAGTTCCTCAGACTACACTGAACAAGAATTCCTGTGATAGTGAATAATAAAGAAGCCCTGAGGACAACAGCTCTGTTTTCCCTGCCCAGCATGCCATTTCAGAGACCTTGGAATTCCTTGAGAGCTAAAGAAATTAAAGCAGAAGAATTGAAATACGCCTCTGTAGGGCTCTGACACACGGAGCGCTTTTGCTGGTTTGTATTTTTCATCCTCCGTGGCTGTTTCAAAAATCTCTTTAAATATTAAAGGCAACAATATTTATTTTAGTGAAATAATGCATGTAGTGCTAGGAGATTTCCATTTGTGTGTTTAGCACAAAAAGTAGTTTGAATTTTTTTATATAAAAGCATTTTTAGACCTGAAAAAAAACCCAAAGAATGTGGAGCTCTTGAATAAATCAGCTTTCTCTTTTCTCAGGGACTTTGCCACGTGGACCTTCTCTGGGCCTAAATTTAGTCGGCCACATTTCCAGACTTCATGTGGGTCTTAGTCTCATAGTTTGGTTCCATTATCCTTTTAGCTCAATTCCTTGTCTCTAGGAGTGATCTGAACTAAAACACTGGAGCAAGAGTGGTGTAAAACATCTATGGTTCACAGGCTAGAAATCAACTGGTATTCTCAAAAGTGTCACTGTGATCTCTAATAATTGGCTTTAAATTCAGAACTTATCTGAATTTAGACTTTTAAGAGAGGTCAAGAACGTTCTTCCACCAAGTCACTACAGTGTTAAATGATGGGTTTTGGGTTGTTTTTTTTTTTTGTTTTAGATACCAACTGATAATATTAGATTACCCAAATCTAATATTCCATCCCAGACCAGGTCCCAGTCATGAATTTAGCTGATATCCCAGTTAGTTCAATATGGTTCACATCCCTGCAGTAAGGTTTGCTCAAAGAATCAGGTCCATACAGACCTTATACATATAGCCAAGCAACAGTTCTAGCCTGTAATGCTGGATGAATGCAAGGACAAAACTAGTAGAAGAAAGTATTTGCTGTTTGTTGTGGGGTTTTGTTTGTTTCTTTGTTTTTGTGGGGGTTTTTTTGTTTGTTTTCTTCCTTAAGAATTGGTAGTGAAGCCTTTTAAAAATTAATTCCCCAGAATTTCCCAGTGGAAGGGAAATCAAGCGATTATTGATATTTTCTGTCTCTTGATCTGCTGAAGTACTTTCTCATGTATTGCAGAGAACATGCCTAAAAGATGTGCATTATAATTAACACTTTTCTATTTGCTCCAGAAGCCATTTGCTTCTTTGCCTCTCTGGCTATGGAAGTACTCACTGATACAGCAACTAAATTATAAAAAGGTTTGGGTTTAGAATACTTCTCCCCATCCTAAACTTTCTCTTTTGGAACTGCCTCACCATCTGCTCCCGAGGAACATCTTTTTTGGCAGAAGAGACACACAGGAATCAGCAGCCAAAAAGGAACATGTTGCCTGTGGTCCTATGTCCCTCATCCTTCTTTGCCCTTAAAGTAGGAAAAAAATAAATGGGCAGACAGGTTTTACTAGCATGCCACAATGGCAGATCCAATAATGCACACATTTGTATGTAAATATAAAATTCTTTGGCTATTTTCTGTCTCCACACAAAAATTGAACCAACCCTATTTTGCTCAGTCTTCATATACTCAGCATACTATGAGCCTAGGACTGTGGTGACATGTTGCACCACAGAAAACCACTGGTCAGTAGGATTTTACTTCTATGGGAGACCTCAGTTCCCAGAGAAGCAAAGAGATTATGAAACAGCACATAGTTCCTCCTGCTGTTTATTCTGCCTCTTACGCAGCCTGGGGATTGTCTGCTCATTCATTATAGCTGCTGAAGTCAGGCAAGAATCTGTTCTTCTTCCCTCTCAGGACCATAAAGATGAAGATCTGATGCAGGCTGCTATCCTAGTGTAAAATGGGCATGGTTTCTGTTGGCAGAAAATAGCTAGAGAGAGAAAAAGTAAATGTAGTGAAAACACATGTATTTCTGACATAAAAGATCCTATGGTAGTTTAGAGGATTCAAACACAGCAGTGAGTTAATACAGGGTAAAATGTTCCTGTGCATCAGCAGACCTGAGGTAACTGCCCCTGTGTATACTTCCGTCTTGCAGTAAATCTGAGTTAATTTGAGTTACACCAGTCCTCTTCCTTTAAAAGAATTTAAATGATTCAAATAACTTCACATTTGCTAAAGGCAAGAAGCTTGTGCATGGACTGTTGCCACGGAAACCTGCTCACAGATCTTAGCACAAAGGAAATATCGTTACTGTTTCATTAATTGCTTTATTAAAGCAAGATGCCATCTGAGAGCAATGCTTATTTCTCCAGGTACACAGTGAGAAATACCCTTTGTCCCCCAAAAAAACTTCTGATGGAAACAGGTAGCTTATTTTCAGCTTTGTAGACAAAATGTTTATTTTGCAAAGATAAGAAATGAACCAGAGTTACTAAATCAAAGTCAACCCTCTGCCTCCAGATCATCCTAGTTACTGTCAAGGAAGTCCAGAGCTGGAGGTCCATGGGGACTCCACAGGTACCAAGGGCTGCCAGCATGCATCTGAAAATTGAGACATTAACTGTGCCTCTAGTTTTTGTGTTGTTTTTGGTTTTGTACAGAACTGAGCTCTCTAACTGCACTAGCAAATACAGGCTAATAATCAACTGATTTACTGTAATGGCACTTCATATTTCAGTTTTCTTCTCATTGTTACCCAGGAGTTAATGGCACTTTTTGCTCTTCACAACAGAGATGCACCCTAGTACATTGTGCCTCTGAGAACAAGGCATAAAATTGAAGTTGGTAGAGTGTAATGAATGACATTTTCATGGCATAATGGGTTTTAGCCATCAACTCAATAATCACAGAGCTGTCATGTCAGTAATTTCAGAGGAATGGCGTTTGAGGCTGAAAAAGCTGCTCTCCTCCACTTGTCAGGTTAGGTTCAACTGACTGCTTGCACCCTGCCAGTGCTGCTGGGAGGCAAGCTGGTGCTTTCCCAAATGTGTCTTTCAAGTAAAGTTAGGCTTTCATATGAATGCACAGGCATGGCATGACTTTACCATATAATCTGCTTTCCTACCTAAGAAATTGATGACGAGTTTTTCTTCAGTCAGGATCTTCATTTAAGACTGCTCAAGAATGGTCTGCAAAAACACATAGTGTAAAAGGAGATCTCGCTGAGAATTTACTAAAACTAAGAAATCCAGAGCCAAAATCAGTCTAGCTTTATAGCTTTCAATTCTTGTCCTCCTGCTTACGTAGAGCATCCACTCGTACGTGATTTTCCCAATCACATCTTAGAGACAGGAATTTTTCATCTCCAGCTACCAAATTTTAATTCTTTAGCTCATGCTTTAAAGTTTTTGATATGGCCACATTCATTTCTATCTCTTCACTGACACTCATGCCCTTCTCCAGGGTGCCTCTTTCTTTAGTCAAATTAGGTATTGGATCTGAGGCCAAGAAAGAAGACATGAGCTTTATCCTGTCGCCGATCCTCTCGTGGGGAATGAGCATGACCCAGAGAGATAAAGACCAGCTTCAGCCACCCAAGGGACCTCAGAGAATGATGTCCAAATGAGGACAGGACACCCATGCATTGAAGATGACCTGTTGAGCAACTAAATCCATCTGCTTCTCTCTGTAGCATCATAGACTTATTTAGGTTGGAAGAAACCCTTAAAATCATCAAGTCTGACCATAAACCTGACACTGAGAAGTCTGCTACCCTAAGTGCTGTGTCTACATGTCTTTTAAGCTTCTTTCAGTATCCGTAGATGCTCTTATTTCCTTACTTCCTCTCTGCTGCCACCTTCTAGACATTTATAACCCCACGCTCACACTGTAGCAAGCACTTCTCTCCTTACTCCTCCTCCATCTTTTAGATCCTCTAGAGGCAGCCAGAGTTACTGAGTACAGAACTGCAGAGTGATGCTTTTCAGTCAGGAGGAAGTGCCAGAAGTTACTTTTGCTCCTCTTGCAGTGTGCAGGTTCTCCAAACATTATCAGAGATCACAAATTCCTCTACACTGATTTACAAACAATATGTGGAATCATAGAAACATAGAATGGTTTGTGTTGAAAGGGACCTTAAAGACCATTTAGTTCCACCCTGCCTGCCATGGGCAGGGACATCTTCCACTAGATCAGCTTGCTAAAACCTCCATCCAACCTGGACTTGAACACTTACAGGGATGAGGCATCCACAATCTCTCTGGACAACCTGTTCCCTTGTCTCACCACCCTCAGAGTGAAGAATTTCTTCCTAATATCCAATTTAAATCTACCCTCTTTCAGTTTAAAGCCATTACCCCTTATCGTTTTGAATTACCCCTTAACTTTTTGAATGCATCCACCCAGCCAATTCCTTATCCACCAAGAGGTCAGTCTGTCAAAGCCATGTCTCTCCAATTTAAAGACAAGGATGTCATGCGGGACAGTGTCAAATGCTTTGCACAGTTCCAAGCAGACTGTTTCTTTGCTGTTTTTGCAGTACTCTGGGAGGTGCTCCAGGTATCTGTCATTTAATGAGAGCAAACAATCATCCTTAAGGTCCATGAATCAGGAGTATACAGGAGGTCAGTACCTAGTTTAGAGACAAGTAGGAAAATTCTCTCTGATTTTTATACTTTCCTTTGAAATGTTCATTTCTCACTGATAGGAGACATAGGGCATAGCACAAAATCAGAATTGCCTTACATCTAGTCTGGTACTTCTTACAGTCTGATGCTTCCTACTGGAGGGAAAAAAAACCCAAAACCTAAACAAATAAACAAAAAAAACCCCAACAACAACGACAACAAAATTAACTCCAGACTGGAAGCAGCAAAACTGTGTCAGTACAGAGGTTAATAGCACCTGAGCTATTAAAACTGGCTATCAGCTAATTACCCCTGCAAATAAGTCTTGGAGGTGGTACTATGCTCACAATGTTTCTGCACCTACTGAGAAGACATGAAGTATGACAAAACACTATTTTATATCTGTAAAAATTAATCCCAAAGTCTGGATGGACATAAGTTTTGCAGCATGTCTTGAAGGCCAAGAGAGACAAATTGTTTGGGAGAGAGATACAAATCCTTTGGGAGAAACAGAGTGAGAAGGAAATTCTAAAGGAGAAACTCAGGGAAGGGTGGGGAAGCTTTGATGTACATTGGAAACAGGGAGAGAAAATCTCTCAGATGGTTCAGAAAAGCAGCATTTTCCTAGAAAAATAGTCAACTAGTGAATTTTTTTAAAATGTGATTGCTGTGCATGCTCAGCTTTAAGCCAACTGCTTTAAATTCCTTTTCTACACTTTCTGCAAAGTTCCATAGACTTGCTTTACTGCTCCAGTGTCACACTGTTGTGTCTTCGTTGTTTCCTCCTTGCTTTTACATTGTTGTCTCTAGACTGCATTAATATTTTATTATCTCATTCATAACATCATTTTTTAATACTTAAAATTATATGAATTATTGCAGCAGCCCTGAATGAAAATAATCTATTAGCACAAAATAATTTCCACTGGATATTTAAAATAAAAGTAAATTAAACTAATAACTCTAATCTTCTCACTATTATGCAGGGGAAAAGCATTATAGTTTAGTCTCCTCCTCCTTTCTTTGGGGCTTCCTCTAGCTAGTCTTCTGACTATATCACAAGTCCTAATACACATATTTTCACAGTTCTTTCATGCACTCTGGCTGTATTCTAGGATCCACTTTATCCTGTTCCTTGTGAGTCTGTGGAACATCATTTCATTGATGAAAGGAACAGGATAAATATTATCTGTTGTTTCTATCCTTGGAACACTGTTTAGGTAAATATATCAAGGGAAAACTTGTAGTTCTCAATACTGATCATTTAGCAGTCAGTAGATCTGTTGCCTACAGCATTCCCTATTTCTGTACTACAAATAACAAGAAACCTAGAAGTCTAATAGTAATTTAGACATTCCTTTACCAGCTGCTTCATCTGCAGGATGAAGCAAAAAATACAGTTAGCCCATAAAGGGTTGGAAAAATTGAAGAAAGGTAGTTTTTCTCAGAGCACTAGAAGGTTTTCTATTTCCTCCAGGGACTCCACAGCAGGATCTGAGCTTCTTGGCCTTCCAGCACAAGCTGGCAATAAAGGGAAGAAAAGCTGTCCCGTGAGGGACAGCTCAAGCATCAGGAAAATGAATTTGGATGTTCCAGGTGAATTCATGTCTTCATTGCCTTCTAAAGCAAACCCCAAGTGTATTTGTTATGAACAGTATGACTGAGCTGATTAAATGCAGTGGTCTGCAATATTGGCATGTACATCTGAGGAAGTCAAACAGCAAATCAGCGGATTCAACAGAGTGAGTGACATCACACCTCATCCTAACATTCACTTATTTTTTTTGTAAACTGAATCTAACTCCAGTAGTATATCAACTGTTTTTTCATTGACTAGAACAGGAGCCTAGGTTACTTAATCAGATGTAATGTACACACTGCAGACACCTAAAGATAAGGAACATAAATGCTATTCCATAGAAATCATTCTGTCTGTGTACACAGCATAATGTAGCACCACTCAGCCACAGACGAGATTGCTCTATCATTATTTCCCTGTGATGCAATGTGGTCATGGGAGGTAGAAACAAAAAGCTAACCACCTGGGCCAAAAAATGCTTTAAAGACAGCTTAGGATTTCAGCAAGATACCAAGTAGGTGTACAACTCGAAAGTAGCACAAAAGTCTTCCATCCATCCATCCATGGAACACTGCACCTAGTCATTGCATCTGTGAGCAACAGTCACAGAGAATAAGTGAGGAGGAAATACCTGAACTTCACCGATGTCTTTTGAAACACATTTGGAAGAACGCTGGACCAGATGCACAGGCGGGCTCAACTGAATGTTGCTTCCTCCACACAAGAGTACTCAGCTACTGGACCTGCAATGAATGGCAAGTTGGCCCAAAGGAACAGGTTCCTGTAAAGTGTCTTTTCTCTGGTTATTACAGCTCCAATTCCATGGCATCTCTTCTTTTAACTTTCCCTGTGGCTTTGTAAAGCTCAGGACTAGGCCCCATTTTACCAGCAATGGGGACCCATGTTCACATCTCAGAGGAACGTGGCAAGAGTAAATACACAGAAAACAGTGAGAGCACTTGGTAGCCTAAGACATTATGTCTAAAGATCTCCCTTGCCTCAGGACCCCTTGGCATTTATTCCCAACCAGGCTCATTGAAAGAAGCAAATCAAGTTTTAGGATAAACAGAAACACATTCTGTTTGTCCCTGTTGCCTGGATGTCTTCCCAGGGGTTTTGCATCATTTTGAGTAGCTGGTCTTGCCTTCTGCCTACATCAAGTGGGTAAGATGTCAACAGACTTTGTCAGATTCATACACATTGCATGGTGCCAGAAGAACAGACCTGCTAAAGAATAATTGCTCCTGATAGACTATTGACTTTGATTAGGAAACACACATTAACATCTTTCTTCATTTAAGGCTCAGTTGTAGAAGGTAGCCTCCTTAACTGTTCTGTTGTCTGGAATATTAGGCCAGGAATTAAAAATGACAGGACGGACAATTTGGCAGCAAGTGTTTAATTAGGCAATAAATTAGAGTCTCAGAGAGCACAAGGATATGTGGCATCTCTCTCCTATTGGATATAAATCATATTGTTTGACCAAGGTACAACACCCCCTTATCATACAGGACAGATGGAGAACCACACCCCTTGCTGTTGGTTTTAGAAAAGCCACACTGACAAGTAGAAAACAGAAGTGTAGTAACATTTAAGTGCTTTTAACTTGATGGATCTGGGGGATCTTCCAAAATGCTATATGCATCGTGTCTTCATGATTAAGCTATGACTCTGTCTCCAGACTTACAGACCCCAAACCATCCATTTCATTGACTATTTCCCCTAATGCTGCAATATTCTTACCTGGATTTTAGCACCTCTTTTTCAGAATGAGGAAGAGCTGAAAATGTCTCTCAGCTTCTTGAAGTCCCAGTGGGTGGGATGCCAAATAGCAGGTCATATTTTGATACAGGATATCAGATGCTTTAGCAGCTCACTCAGCTACAATGGGGAGAAAGGTTGGTGCTGGGGTGGAGACAGTAGTTTGTAGCTCAAGGTCATGCATAGAGTCTTGCTTGGTAGCAGATTTCCTTCTCTATCCTGCTCTGGATCCTCACACTACCATGCTGGAATGGGTACAATGGTTGTGGTCCTTGGCCAAGAGTGTAGGATAATTCAGGCACAGTGGTGTGACAGCTGAAATAGAAGAGAAAAAAGGGCAATTTAGTCATGGATTCTCATGGACAGTAAGTGATAAATTAACTACCTACTTTGTCTTTCTTTAACTTTTGATTCAACCACAGCCAAACTTTTTCAGGTCATGCAATCCTCTTCCAAACTTCTCTCCATCTCATTTAAACCTCTCTCTCTCTGTTAATTTGCACCAAAAAATAAAAAAAAAATAAAAAATTCAGAATTAAATGGTACAAAATCTTATTTGCACAATACAGTAATAAAGCTCCTCATTGTTTTGGCAAATGTCCCCTAACCCCAACAAAAACTGTTTGCTAAATTTCCCTCACTTCAGAAAGACTTTTGTTGAAATTCTGTATGCAAAGGTATAAAGCAGTAATGCCTCCCCCAGACTGATGCTTACCCAGGTCGAAGGCTCTGCATTGGTCATTCTCCCACCACTCTGCCTAGAGCAAGTATTGTCTTATTCCATGAACCTTGTTTAATCTCCCAGGTAGACACTGAAAGCAAGGGGGATGTAAAACCAGAGTGATACTGAAACTGTTTTGATTAACATGTGACAAATAGGAAGAGCCTAGAAGGAAGAGAAAAGCTATCCTCAAATGAAAGAAAGGAGTAAATGACAACTAGAGTCTATCTTTTATAAGGTAGGACTGGGCAAATGCTCAAAGGTCTCCTTGTCCACCAGTAATCTCTAGCATTGTCATTAAATTGTTTTTTATAATAGTTTACCTTTGTGAATGATTTCTGTTCAGCTTGGCTGATGAAAGATTGTTATAACTGCTGACCACACAAGGCCACTGCTCATCTGTGGACCATTTTTCTCATCTTGCAACTTCTTATGCATGGCTTGAGCGTATGGACTCACAGTAGTGCATCTGGGCTCTCTGAGCAAAGCAGTTGTAATTGACAGGTTTGAAGTATGAGTTGAGGAAAATAGCAGCTGAAAATAAGTCTGTCAAAATGAACAACTCTCACTCCATTGCTCCAGCATCCATCAGCCTATGGGATTAGCTCCACATCTATCATTTTGGAGAAGGGAAAAAACAAGAATCTGAAAACAAACACATTAAAAAAACCTCATATCCCCAAAATCATTGTAGATTAATAAGGTTGGCAAAGAATCAGCACAGCTCCCTGCCACAGCCACACACATCTAGCAACTCCCAGACAAAAACCTACTGTCAAGAACAGTATCAGTAAAATAGCTCAGTAATTAATGTATTTACAGAGTTTCTTGTGCAGGCTGCATTTTTTGTGTCTTTTAATTATTTATGTTAATAGTTAAAAGGATGTTTTGCAGTGCAAGATGGACACTCATGGGATGGAATGTCTCTTACATGCAACTTGTCTGTGTAAACATGCAAACTCCATACTCTTTTACTACTCAGTCAACCTGCATGCAGTCCAACAGAGAAAGATGAAATACGGGGAACTTGGAGAGAGAGAACCATTCAGATAAGGAGCGACTAAGTGGACAAGGGATCTTTAGTTTGGAAGATATAGATCATACATACATAGCTATATGCATAGAGATCACAAAGTAGAGGCCCATTAAATTAGAAAGTACATGGGAAGAGGGAGTAATGATTAGATGCTCGCTTTTTTCCAGTACAAGCTCCAAGAAGCATTGAATTAAGATAGTACAAGGCAGATTTAAAATAAAAAGGCACAGTTCTTCACATTGTGTTTGAGTAATCCATGAAACTTGTTGTCATAGGCATGTTGGAAACACAACAATTTTCCATTAACCTTATTCAGGGAAGATCTCCCTGTGCAGTCACCGTCTTGCAGAACCAAGGACGTGAGGGAAGAAAGGGTGAAAATCAGATGAAGCAATAATTTTTTTTTAGGTCAATACCCAAGAGCTGATCTGAGGCCCCACAGAGAAAAGAGGAAGAACATAAAATCCAGGCAGATGCATCCAGTGCTATTAAGGCATCTGGTCATGCAAATAATAGGAGCCCTTACTGCTTTGTGAACCAGAAGAAAGAGGACTAGATAGGCAATTTACGTAGCATCTATAAAAATAAAATGTCAAGTTGCTGGAGCAGCCAGGCCCAGCTGC
Organism: Chloroceryle aenea; assembly: GCA_013399075.1. Lineage (NCBI taxonomy): Eukaryota > Metazoa > Chordata > Aves > Coraciiformes > Cerylidae > Chloroceryle > Chloroceryle aenea. The sequence continues at coordinate 200,049 of VWZY01009502.1, forward strand.
ATGCTTGGTCAGTGCCAAGATGAATAGATGTCCAGTGGCTCCTTCACAGATATTAACTTTCAGCTGAACACCTTCATCTATAAATTACAAACCTTGCCTGTGTACCAGGGCAGGAGTGGAGTTGGTGAACGCACCACACAGAAAATATGTGGCTTGCACGATCAGCAAGGAGAAAGGACTTGCAATTACCCACCTCTGTAAACTGCTGCCAGGATAGGACAGAGTTGGAAATAATTTACACCTATCTGAATTTCAGAATGGGAAAAGTCAAGAAAGCATCAATCTGATGCAAGAGGAGCATCTCAATAGAAAGCAAACTGTCTATTTCAGCAAACATTGAACCAGTCATTCAGCAATCCTTTTGATGGAACACGAGCTGTTAAAAGCAGAAAAATAATGAAATCTTGTTTCAGGGTCCAACTGGTGTTTAGGGATAAGAAAGGTTGCATTTTGTTCGATTTTGTTTCTTAAAAAAATTTAAATGAAATGGCATTTTCTTGTGCCAGAATGAACAAAATGTTCTTTTTGATTAAAAGTGGTATATGGCATTTTGTTTTCAGATTATTTTTAGCTATTTTCCTTTCTTTCTAAAATGAAATAATCAATTCATAAAAGAAAACATTATTTTTGACTTACCAGTAAGAAAACAAGTAAGTTTTTTTTAAGAACTGCAGAAATTACATGTGTTTTCCATTTTGCTCCTTGTACATTTTCAAGTGGCAATCTTTGCTGAACTCAATTCATTCACTACTAATTATGGTAAACATGAAAGTTACTTTTTATTTAGAACTGAATTTTTTAGCAAGAAAAATAAGATGCTTCCTCTCTCCTGTTAATTGGTGGACAGCTTTAGGATCCTTCCTTTATCTTCTCATTTATCTCATCTGTAAAACAGTTGGTGGTCATAATAATTGCCCATTTGTTCGGGGGGGGCTTTGGAGGTGATAAATTGTATGTGACCATTATTTAAATATCCAAAGTTTTGATATAAATAATTAATTATACATTCTGAGGACTCTTAAGGAATGAATGTTTTCTGAATGAAGAGTAAGTGAACAAAGCCAGACCACCCTGTCCAGACAAAAGGCAATTGTGAGTGTCAGTAGTTGCATCACATAATTTGTTATATGCAGTTGATCAATAATTTAAACCTAACTCCCTGGCCAACCAATTACCTCCATTCACAAGACCAAATGGGATACAGAATTTCTTTTAGTCACATTCAGTGCCTGGAAACTGAAGTTATTGGGACTTGAAGAAAGCAAGTTGCATTCTGCTACAATATTTTTCAACAAATCTATTACAAAAATCATTTCACCTCTACACATGCTGCAGAAAACAATTACATCATTTGAGTGATTTATTAACCCAACAAACAGAAGTAGCACAGCAAGCCTGAGTATCTATCACTGTGTATCTGGGAATTATGTTTTAATTAACCAATTTCTCTAATATATTGTCTAAGCTTCCTAGAGGGGAATTGAAAAACCCCAAACAGCTGCAAGGCTGAAAGACTCTCTAGACAGTTAGTGTCCTCACTGTGTTTTGGTCTGGCTTAGTGAATGCCTCTGGTGACAAATGTATATTGATGAAACAAAGAATTGACTAATTGACACATTTAATGAAAACTTAATATTCTGCTGGTGGCAGAGGGAAATATTAAACTTGCTCTCAGTCAACTGTTATAAAATATTAAACACACATGTGGAAGCAGAAGAAGCAGAGAAGAAAGATGATCTTCAAGTGAATCAGATCTCTGGAATGGGCCTGAATAGCAATTCAGTTATGAAAGACATCTGGTATATCTAAATTTTCCACATGTGATTGCTGGTATATATCATGTAAACTTTACTCCTTTCATACCATGACATCTTTGATAAAATAAATCTGCCTGTCCTATCCTTTTACCTGCTGCAGCTTTGCTATATATAATTTCACCTATGTACTGTGTTCTACTATTGATTTACTTTGCCTACCAATTAAGTTTCATTATTTCCATTCCAAAGTCCTTTGAGAAAATCTGAAGTTGCATGCTATGCTTGCATAACAGTCTCTGCAATCGGTCCCACATGGGTCATTGTCTTTGTTTAATACTGCAGTAGAACCACTCAATAATATTAAGAACAGCCAGATGTCTTTGATAGTTTCTAAACATTTAAATGTTATTGAGAAGAGTGTATTACATCTCCTCTTCCTTCTTCAGACACATTTTATTCTGCAACTTAGAAGTGATTTTCAAAAAAGTCTTTTAAACACTCACCCAAGTCTGGGCTCTTCAAAGCTCATGAAATTTTGATCCAAAATAAATGGAAGTATTGGTATCTCTGAAAATTAAAGAAGAACCAGTCCTAGAGACTCAGTCTCTGCTATGGTTAGGAGGCACATCCCACATTAATTTAGAGCACTGAGCTATTAACATTTCTTCCTTTTTCATGGGACATTTGCATTTGCACATTTCCAGTGCAAACTGGAATATTATCCTGGTCTTTGCCTGATGTCCTAGGCAAAGACTTTAATTACATGTTTATTTGCAGTATGTAGTACAGACACCAGATGTCACTGCATGATGCAGAGTATTGCAGAAATGGTCTAGTGTGTGGTAAACAAATTGAGAGAAGGTGGAGCATGAGTTGTGTGGGCCCACGTTTTGTGCTCTCTTTGCTGACAAATGTCTTCATTTAGAAACATATTTTGTTCCAGAAGAAACATGATGCTGTACATCAGTTAGCAACAGTAATTCAATGTGGAACCAGTAAGCTGTTCTTAAAACAGCTCACTTAATTATTTCTCCAAATTTTATGACAGTAAGAGGAGGTTTGTGCTTGGTAAAATGCTGGAGTGTCAGTCCTGTATTTTAAGTATCACTTTCTGAATTAATTTCAAAGTTGTCCCTATAAATTACAGAAATTGACGAAGCTGGTATTTTTAGTTTAATAATTTTCCATGGCGAAATTGCATTTATCTCTAATCACAATCATCATGCTCAACTAACAATAGCATTATTAAAAATTATGAAACAACACAATATCAATTTAAAATATTAGCCAGGAAGCAAGTACAGATTACCACATAAAAGTGAAGATTGATTAACAATTATAGAACTCACAGCCAGGAGAAGAACAATTACAAATGACTTTTCAAGGAAGTTATTCATGGACAGAGATATGAAAGTAGGCATAATTGTGAAAGTTTTATTGTAGGCATCATCCCCAGTGACAACTGCCCTTTCTACTGTGGGACTAGACTGAGCACAGCTTTCTCCCAGATGTGTCCACAGAGGGACCAGGGACAAGATGAGTTATGGAGCCTGAAAAGATATCTGTGCTTAAACAGCCCTTTCAGACACCCACAAGGAAGAAAAATACTTAATTTGCACTGCAATTGTGGCAGTGTTTTATCAAGGCAACTGGAGTACCTTGTGTGTTCCCCTACATGGTCCTGAGTCTGAGCTTTAGCCATCTGAATTTGAGTTTCTGACTTTTCCGGAGTGTCTTGGTATGTCAGCGAGTTTTTCCTTTTAGCTGTCTTTTCTTTTTCCAGTTTTGTGCTCACTCTGTGAGAAGTTCCAGCAGATTCCGGGGTTAGCCTCTTTGGAGAACACAGATAAATAAAGGGGTTAATAAGCTAATATGCAGAAACATGAGAAAGTATGAGGGGATCCTCACACCCTACTAGACCTGAGCTGATTGAGGTAAAGACATCCAGACACAATGAGCAGCATTACTTACCTAGCCAATAAGAACTGATTATAGTATCTGCAGTAAGTTTGTATGGGTAATATCTTCTTGCTAAAAATGTGAAATACGAAAAAGATCACAATCCATCTATCTTCATAAAAACAAAACAAAACCAAACCAAACAACAAAGCAGCATTTGTTCAGAAAGATGCTCTGAACAGCAACAGTGACCTTCTTTCGTGCTCTGAAAGGGTCTGCACAGGGTTTTCTTACAAACTGGTGGAGGTCTTTGTCGCCACAAAACTGGAAAAACAAGGATATTTCACTGTTTTTTTCCTGTTGAGGTAAAAATGGAGGGAGGTACAGTGTGCCAGCTGGGGAGTTCTGTGTGCAAACTGAGCTCCTGGAGAGAGGCAAAACTCCTACACTTACTGACAGAAGCCTGAAACCCTTGATGCATGAGCATGAAAAGTGACTTTCTTCTCTGTACAGTTAGAGGTTGTAATTCTTCCCTAACTAAAACCTAGCAGAGCAAATTATCCCCTGCCTCACCACAGGGCTTCAAAATTTCACAAGTGGAGGAAAAAATAGTGCTCTAACCCCTATTTCCTCCCATCCTCAACTCTCAGTACACAGAGATACTACACATTATTGTTGCTCACCTCCCCCTGTCTCTCCTTTTGATCAGCACATTTTTAACTGAAGAAGTAAGTTCAAATGTGGAGCTTGAGTGTGCTCAGTGCCAAGTCTAGAATGGCATTTTGGTCAAGCCAGTCTCCAGTGGGCACAATATACCCCATGAGGGTTGTGAGAGTTTGTGATATTTTGTGCTTGGAGCCATGTACAGATACTGATGATGGTAAAAGAAAGCCAATTGCATCCCATCCTACCTGAGATTCTGTGTGTGGTTTAATGGGGAAAAGCACAGCTTCCAGTTCATGTTTTGTGACAAGCAGCTGCACTTTGTAGTTGGTGGTCAGCTACAAGAAGAGGAACAGGATGTTTTACAGTGAGAATTTGTATTATTTTATCAATATGAATTTTATGCTTATGAATTTTTGAACTCTAATTCATTCAGTGCTAGGATGATGTTGTATTGAGACAATGCCTCCTAGAAACAGCTTGGTTTGAAAATGCTCATGAATTACTTGAAAGCTCTGAATTTGTAAAGCTAATTCTTAAGCAATGGCAAACAAGAACTCCACTAGACAGTAATGGGAGGGAGGGAAGTTGGTAAAAATGCATACAGATGTAGTATGGACTCAAATGTTTAACATTCAGTGGACTCTGCAGAAGTGTTAATACCTCTAACAGCCAGTCCAACCATTTCCTAACTCTACAAGGGCCTCTACTACACCATATCCTTAAGCACTGTATCTAGATGGCTTTTAAATACACCCAGGGATGGTGATTCAACCACTTACCTGGGCATCCTGTTCCAGTCTTTGACAACCCTTTCAGTATAGAAGTTTTTCCTGATGTCCAGCCTAAACCTCCCCTGGTACAACTTGATGGCATTTCCTCTTGTCCTATCAGTTGTAACTTGTGAGAAGGAGGCCACCTTCTTTCAGGTAGTTGTAGAGAGCAATCAGGTCTCCCATCAGTCTCCTTTTCTTCAGCCTAAAGAAGTGTAGCTCCCCCAACCATTCCTCATAAGACTGTGAGCACACCTGAGAGATTAGTACAAAGAAGAGGTACGTTGATATCCTAAAATACTTTTTAAAACATGATTCAAATGATTTCCCCAGTAAGTGATATGTAATTCCAGGATTCAGAGACCTAGGTCCTTTGCAGTGAACTTGAGAGTTATGACAGCTGAAAATCTGGCATTCTAACTAATTCTAAAGCATTAACAAATGTGTGTGACACGGTAGGGAAACCTAGCAGCAAAGACACCTTCAGATGCACTTGTAGGGGCCAGGAGAGTGATTCTGAATGCATTGATATATGAATGATCACTTTAAGATGCAAGTAAAACCATTTTAGACTACATTGCATTATAAACAAGCTTCCACCGAGCTACTGTATAAATCACCTCAGAAACTGGGTGTCAACCTAGGCTGTGGAAGCAATCCAAAATCAACCTGTCAGAGGGATTCCTCCCTCCTCCATCCAGAGATGAATGTGAGATGAACCAGGACTGATGAGTGCAAATCCCTGCATAAGTCACTGTGTGGCAAGAGGCAAAGGGTTGCACTCAGAACCTCTTGTTGTGAAACATGCTGCATCCCTGTCATCTCTGTAAGATACTGGGTCACATTAAGCACAGAAACCCTACCAAGAAAAAGTTCTTTTATGATTAGAAAAAAATTGTTGTGGTCACAATATGCAATCTGGCTTTGATTTTCCAGATGGATGTGACATGTTGTCTCTCTGTCACTCCCAATTTCTGCTAGAGCAGCTTAACTTTGTAATTCATTGCAAAGCAGATGAAATCTTAAAATCAGTCCAGAGCATAGCCAGGCTGCTCTATATTAATTTCACTTTTATTGCTGGCATGCTCTGTCAGCTCTTAATCTTCAAAATATTATACCCATTTCATGCCTGCCATCTTGGGACTGGGATAAACTTGGTGCTACCAGATTAAGGCAGACTGTTATATGTATCCACAGATGTTAGCTACAAGCTGGTCCATTTGCCATGGATTCTTCCTCTCCTTGACTTATGTTTTAATTATATAAGCAAATGAATTATATAATGGATTGATCTCTTGGTTCTAAATGTCTGTTTAGGGATCCAACTCCACCCTTTTCCTAATTACAGAATGTATCTGCAGTGAGATCAACTAAAAGACATTGTAAAATCACAACGCTGTAAATCAGCATATCCCTAAAGATTTGCTAGTCCTTCAGTGTTGACCTGTTCACAGCCACTACTAAGCAACCTTTCCTCCACTGTCCTGCTCTTGGGAGCCTTAGCCACTACCTGCCACCTTGCTTTGGTATAAGTTTGGCTGGCTGGTACCACAGTCAACTTAGTTTCTCTTCTGGCTCTACTGTTGACAACAGTCAGCAGACGCAGTTCAAAATTTCTCATCAGTACAAGCAGAACTGAATCTGCCCAGGAGGGAAGCAGAAAGGGTCAAATATGGTGATAAATCCTAAAAAGTCCACCATGTGGTACCCACCAACAGAAATCCTAACAGGGCAGCTTCAACTCTGGAAGTTCTACATTCCCTTGTAGCCTTTGTCTCCTTTGGCAATCATGATGTCTTTTTGAACAGCTCCAGAAGCTTGCAAAGTGAAAACCTCCCAGTGCAACTTCCTAAGCGGTGACACATTATTTGAAGTGTCTCCTTCAATTACTCGTGTTGATTTTATGTTTATGTGCTTCCAGAGATCACTGAGGAGCAGACATAATGTATTCTGGTTTCTGACCCTTGACTGCATTTTTTAGTTCTGGATTTTTTAATGTGCCATTCATCAGACCTCCAAAGAGAACATAAGATACCATTGGCTTCCAGATCTACCAGCATATCCAAGGGCAGAAACAGCAAGCTACTTTTCAAAGAAACAACACACATTATATATAGGGAAAGATCTCATTCTGATGCTCTGTTTTCAAATAAGAATTCAGTATTCCCCCTCTGCGTGGAAAACAGTTTCCTGATCAGTCATAGTTCCACATGTCAACAGCAACAACTTTAAACCAGTGTCATTCACTTTTCTTGTTGCAGAGCAGTAAGGCTATCTACTTTCTCATACTCACTTCATATTTCTCTTTACAGCGAAGGGTACCTCCAGCTCCCCCATTTCATCAGAAAAGTAGGTCACGGACAATTCTCTGTCTCTCTGTCTGAATTAAGATTCAAATGAAAACCTCACAAAATGCTTGTTGGTTAACCTTTTGGCCAGTCCCACTGAAGGATGTCAAGTAGAGAAACTGTCTAACAAAGTGAAAAGAGTAATATAGTATCTGATCTTCAGGAGCCAGGCAGTAAATTGAAACAAATGGGATCCTAGCAAGCTAAATAAGAGTGGTATTTGTCATACACCAGGAAGATCACTGGTACTGTCTAGAGACTACCCATGAAGGACCAGACTATGACATCTTGTCTTAGACTGAAGCATGCTTGATTATTGTTTCTGTGATGATAATGTTGAGATGCTTCAGCTGAGATCAAGGCCTGGGAGGCAGACAGACAGACAAGCTGTGTCGAAGCAATTTTAAGAAGTTGTCTAAAGCCAAATTTAGATTTGGGAGTTTAATCCTCCTCTCCAAAAAGCATTTGAGGTTATGTCTAGGGGTCCATAATCCTAAAGCATCAGGACTTCATTACCTATATTGAGCTCCAAATTGTGTTTCTGAACTTTGTACACACAAATTACTTAAGTATTTGAGGTTATCACATGAACATTCCCTGAGGACCAGGCAGGGATGATTTTGGGAATGCAACACTTCCTGTAGTTTTCTCCCATGCCAGGAAGTAACTGTGGCATTAATCTGCTACCTGTATCTGACCTCGAGGCTCCTAGATGTTGGGTGTGGTTCTGCAGTCTTCCTGATCTGGTGGACAAGGTACCCCCACAAAACGGTGCCAGCAGCTGAGAGATGCACTGCAGCTGGAACAAAAGAGCAAGACTCTCACTTGAAGCACTGGGCTGATGAGCTAATGAATATTACACAAAGAAAGCATTTGGCTTCATCCCTGCTGTATTTGAAGTGCTGCTGCTCTCAGCCACCTGAGTGAAGATTTCCCATACTTGATGTTGACTGGGAAGAAAGGTGGAACAGGAGAAGGGAAGGGTTAGTTTGCAGACATGGGTTGGGACCCACAAGTTTCATGTTTGTCTGTCTTTTATCTGCTGCCAGTGGAAATGTCTGGTGGGTGATGCTTCTTTTTCACATGTCCCAGGAAAAACTGTTTTTCTCTTGACCATCTACAAACTGACTTCCATATTGCTGAGTTTCCATTTAGCTAACTGCATATTATCCACATATGTTGGGAAATATGGTCACAGCTGATAGAAACTAATAATATCTGTTAATTCTGCTGAGGGGCAAGGACAGCTTGTTAATGAGTGATTAATTGAGATGTGAGTTAGTAATTCCTCAGCTGAACTTGCTTGTATTGTCAGCCATTTCTCTATTTTCTTAAAGGAGACCAGTCCTCAGAATTCATGTGGCAAGTCTTCTGCAGCCATTAAAGCAACTAAACTCAAACTCTTGAAAAATAAGAATACAAACATACAAGAGATAAGAGCACTAAATTATAAATAATTGTCTGAGAATAACCACTCCAGTATCTGAGTGCTTGAATTTCCACCCATTACAGAACCCACGGGTTCTATTCCTCAGTCCTAGTGGCAGTATGTGAAAGTCTGAGAAATGATAATTTTGGAAAAGAGCAGTTAAAGATTTAATCATTGACCTTGTGTGAGAGCAGAGAGCACAGAATTAAGGCCATCTATGACAACTTAACCAGAAATGCCAGTATTGTTCATGTATTCAGTATATCTACTAATTACTGACATGGGAAGAAAATATAAATACATAATTTTTGTGCCTTCCCCGCACTAATAGTTCCAGTTCCTGACTCTGTTACAGACTCAAGGGGATCTTTGGTTACATCATTCAGTCTAGGGGATATTTTTTATATATATATAAAATATATAAATACATTTTTCTGCACAGACTCTCTTTGCAGACAAGGAACAGGTAGCCAGCTGCCACAGGGGAGCTCAGCGTGAAATGCTTTTATATCAGAAGCAGATGTCTGAAGTGGGCCAGGTAAATAATTCCCTGCAGAGTCTTTCCCTCAACAGTGATTGGGAAAGGAGTCTGAGAAGACATGATTTTTTACATTATAAGCAAGTTAAAGTATATGAGTCAAATCTCTTGTTCCTACATCTATATGCTTGAAGGGAAGGGACAGTTGGTCGTACAGTGTGACGAGCACAACAGGGTTTCCCATGAGACACGACCCTCCAACACACCACATGGCTGGACATTGCTGTGCTTCAGTAGAGTGGTGGACTAGCCTCAAGCTATGCAAAAGAGAAGGGACTTGTAGAAGTCCTTAGCAAGAGGAGTCATACTTATCCTTGGCCATAACCTTGGCCATTTCCTTGGAAAAATGTGCCCACACTGTTGGCAGTGTGATATTCCCCAGGTGTCCCTCACCCACTCCCACGGAAAACATCTGGTCATTGACCTTGAGCAATCAGCATTCCAGTGTAGTATCAATGTTCACAAGTAAAACTGTCCAGACACGGCAAAAGGAAAATGAAGGGAACTACGCATCGCAGAAACCTGTACCTTTGCCCCAGTAGCATTGCTTTATAATCTGTGGCATGCAACTCTGATAAAACAACATCCTTTGTGCATTTCAAGAACAAGTTGTTCTGGGACTCATAATGCAAAAAAGTGAGAGTAACAAATTTAGATGACAGGTCAGTGCTCCAAGGAGAAGATGGAGTGTCTCATCAATCATCCTGTATTTCCTTATTTCTTTCAGGTCACAGCATCACCAGCCATTTAAAAAGTATTCATAAATGTCACTAATGGATTATCACTGCATCTTGAAAAAAAAACCCACGACATTTATTTATGCATGGGATGTCGATTAAATTGAGATAGATATTGAAATTAATAAGTACCTAGTAAAATGTAAAGTGCACAATTGATTTTAGATCCTCTGTTATATGCACAGCATGTAATTACTAGTAGTAAATCTAAAATGAAAATATAGAAGCTTATGAGATGCTTCAGTGCAGTTGTTCATTTAGATCCACATAAATCCAAGGGACACACATTACAAGAGCCAACACTAGCATAAAAGGACTGAGCTATAACTACAACCTTCATGGAAGGAAAACAAGAAAAATCCTTCTACAGCAGAAAAAAAAAAGTATCTATATCTCATCTGAGAAGCTAACAGCCATGTGTTGATAATTCTGTATTGGGGGGTAAAAATGAATAGAATTTTTGTTAACAAACATGGCAGTGTATAAAATAAACATGTCAGGAGATTCAAAGATCAACATTTATTTAGTTTCAACAAGTAAGAGAAATTGGTGCATGGCAGTGTATCTAGAACAACTATCAACTAAATTCATCAGGTACTTTTTACTGCAAATGATAGTTTTGTAATGTAGTTTTGCTTTTAAAGTGTTTTGCTTGCAAGTGTAACAGGAGACCTCAGTGATTCATGCAAAGCTACAATTTGTTCTGTTTTGGTTCCATTTTTATCACCTCAGTATCTGAATTCTTGAGACATTTAAGATTTTACTTGCATTCTAAACCATTTTTTGTAGGAAAATCCTTTAGCACCATAATCTGTTGTTCTGAATGTGATACGGTCTTCCTATCAGTGCTCTTCAAGTCCTGTTACTATTGACCAGTACTCTTACCAACTACGAAAGGGCCACAATATATTGTTCTGGCCTGTGCAGTGTAAGATCAGACCTATCCATATTATAGTCATTATATCACCCACTAGGGAGCAGTCTGTAAAGGAAACAGAACTAACTCTTCATGATTCTGGAAGTTAATAAAGGTAATATTTAGAGACCTTTTGGAATTAAAAATTTATGCCAGAATTAGGTGGGATTTTTCTGGCTGTGAGTGCTGGTGATTTAGGCATCCCTCCCACAGAAAGCAGGGAGACACAATTCAATTACTGAGGTCTTCAAACCACAGACTGTTGAAAAGTTTCTGCAAAGTTGAGCTAAAAATGTCTGGCAAGCATTGGAGGAGTTTGGCTCTGATAAATTGGACTTGAAGGATTAGTGCATAACAATCTATTTTATTCTGTGGATGCATTGCAAACTTGTGGCACTCAAATTACATTCTGCCAAGGAGACCTGTGCTCCAGAGGTTGGATAAGAAAAGCATCCAGAATTATGTCACCAGCAGTCCCACTGATTTTCAAATTGGTCCCAAAGACATCTCTCAGCAAATATTCCCATAGCACCCAAGAGCTTTACCTAACAGAAGCCAAAACCATCTAAAAAGGAAGTGCTACTTCCTATATACTGCATTTGCTTTATTTGAAGTCTGCTCGATCTAAAGGCAAAGGCGTGATAAACAGCTAATGTATTCTTCGCCTGAGAGGCAAGGCACCTTCTTCTATGCATCTAAAAGACTGGAATTATGAACCTGGGAGGATTATAAATTATATTAACTTCTTTTGCTCAGGGTAGTGGATTTTTCCAGTTCTTTTCAGTCATGAGGGTATGCTGTTTCAAACCACAAAAAAAAAAAGAGAAAGCCAAACCAACCAACCAATAACAAAAACACAAACAAAACCCCAACAAAACCACCAAAAAAACCCAAACAAACCAACACAAAACCCCACAAACAAACAAACAAAAAACAGAAGAGAAAAGGATGGGGCTGAGCACTGTCCAAGAATGCAGTGCCTCTGAAAGGAGTGACAGTTTGCCTTGTTTCTTGAGGAAGCAAAGCTTACATTATCACAGGCTGTGCCTGTGTCTCTGCTGGTTCTTCCCCTGCTTGGGCAGCGTCAATCCACTGATACAGGGAGAAAGATCTCAGAGATATCAAGTCCTCAAAAGTTAATAAAAACTGAGATCTGTGATCCGAGATGATCACCTATCAGGCATTTGGAAATCTATAAAACAAAGATTTAAAATAAATATCCCTAAAGCCTCAGGACTTGTATCTTAATGTTAAACTTTGAAGAATGCAAACAGGAACTCCCAGTCTCTGAACAGTTCATAGAAATCAGTGCTTCCTTATTTCCACCACACAGGGAAAGATGAAACCCGCCCCCAGAACCATACCATGTTCTCAGTGACATAGTCAGGTACACAAACCATGTTCCCTGGGAATAAAACAAAACAAACCAAAACAACCAAACCCATCAAAAACCGACCAACCAACCAAACACACCGAAACCCCACAAACAAACAACTAAACCAAACAAACAAAACCAACCCTTCAATGTTGCCCTAGTAACTGTACCTAGCTATTTCCTGCTTAATTTCTCCTGCAACTCAATTTTATACTTTTAGTCACCAGCCAGGGAGTTACCAGGACTAATAAACATGTGCAGAAGCACTAAAGGTGTTTGAAGCCTATGGCAGGAGTCATCTAACTTTAGATGACTTCAGAGTAGACTTCTTAGCAAATAACCCTGGGCTTCCTTGGAATTAATTAAGGTCAAGGAGTTTTACAGCATAAAAATGCACCCTTTGGACATGAAACACATCTGAAAAATCACTGTGTGGTAGAAACCAGTGTAATTGAATGAATCCCACTCCTGTATGCTACCTGCCAACATATCAATAGGCCCAAGAGCAGACTTACCTGGGATGCAGGTGGAGGGTGTGAGCAAAGGCAGGTGTACCCAGGCTAGAGCTTTCAATTCTGTCAATATAGTCTTGGCACCACCTAAGAGCAAGAGCATCCAGGTGAAGGGTGCCATGTGCACCCAACATCCAAATATTACAGCAGGTCTCTCCTTGGTCCCAGCGTGTCAAGAATCAGCTGTCTCTTCCAGAAGGCCAGGTGGAGCTGCAGGAACCTACAAGATGAAGAAAAAGGTCCTTTTGTTTGTCCATCTGCTATTCCTCAAAAGACTTGACATTTTCACAAGTGCCTTGTGTGTCAGTTCTGAAGGCGCAAATTCTTCTCTGTGTCGCCACAACCCTGAGCTGCCTCCCTGAGCGTTTTATAGCACCCTGAAGAGAATTCTTAGGTTTTCTCTCCTTCTCTGTGTGGATCAATATTAGAAAGGTATTTAGTCACATCAGTAAAGTGATCCATTATGTGAAGCACCCTCCTGGCAGGAAAAGCCATTACATTAATTTTTCTAATGCAGCTAAGTAGACATTAATATCTGTAATTAACTATTTAAATGCAGACTGACTGATTCCTCTGTGTTCATATGATCTGCACATTGCTCTGAAAAATCAGTCTTGAAATAACACCAATTTTGTCCTGCTCTTTTTGATCAAAATATGGTTCTAGGCATGGCTAGAAAGACACAGTTCTTTCTTTGTTTCTTGTACCAAACATTTGAAAAGAGAATAAGTATTATATGCTTGGGGCTGTCATGGAAAACCCCACAATCTCATACCAAAAATCTCTCAGGTGCTCTATATTTCAGTCCTCCACATAAAATGCTGGTGAAGTATCAGAGAACTATACTTTAAGGATAGACAAAAGGATGGATCCCTCTCTGTGCTTTCTGCTTGCTCACCTGTTGATCCCAGGCCCCTGCCACCAGGCTGTGAGGAGTAGACAGCTCACCTGCAGCACAGCTCACAGAGCACACGTTATGTTGAAGAGAAAACATCCCCACAGCAGATGTGTCTCCTGGGGCAGATGGCTCAGTTCCATAGCTCTTCAACTGCTCTGACAAGCCTCACATATCCTGTCCCTTGCCTCCATTTTCACTCTATGTTTCACATATCTCATGCTTCATGTTGATTGCACAGCAGGAAATATCTTGCCTCCAACCTGCCCTCAAGTAATCTCTTTGTCTTCAGAAATATTCCCTTAAACCAGTCTCTTCAAACTGACCTTCTTACTTTCCCTGCAGTATTTTTTTCTCTTTTCTGGTTAACTCTTCCATTTTTACGCTGGTTTTCCAGGGAAATGAAGCCTAGGTGGTCATAGTCACCTTGTGTATATCTGTATGTGCACCACCAATAACTCCTAAGCTCATTAAGAAAAATTATAGAGGAGCCTGAAGCTTCATAGATAATTATGTTTCATGCAAATAGGCTGAATGCAGAAGACAGATCTTAAAGACATTGCCACTATAGGGAAATAACCAACCATAAATCTTAGTATATACAGGAAAATTCACATGGGAGAGACAAATGTACAGGTGCTCCAAGCACAAGGAAAGCTTCAGTCCTGGTTTAAAACTTGCTTTAAGCCAAAGACAATCTACAAGATATGCATCCACAGATGAAGAAATTAAATTTATTCCAAAAGTCCTGAAGTAAACTTTGGATTCATTAAGTGTGATATCCTAATTAGGCTTGCACATGAGCTAAAAGACAGTATCCAATCTTAGGCAAATAGATGCTGTACTAAGGTTCTTTTAGGTGGTTTAATTCTGAATCTAGAACATATTTTAATTTTCTTTCAGTTTGCTTTCTTGTTTGCTTGAATTCAAATTCACACAGTGATTCTTTTTCTGAGCACTTTGCCCCAGACATTTATTTTTCTGAAAACAATACACTGGACACTGCTGACTAGTTTGCAGCCTCCTGTCACATTCTGCTCTTTCCTTAACTTATTCAGAGTTTTCTGGGATGCATTGTCCTATTCTTTCCATTTTCTGTAAGACCTACTACAGGACTGTTAGTACAAGTTAAAACTGGAACTAGATGCCTGAGGGTGTATGAAATCTCCAGCAGTAGAGATTTTAATGAAAACGTTAGATAAGTGAGAAGGTAATATTCATGGAGCTGATCACATTTTGAGTCAGAGGATTAAGACAAATAAATTGCCAGCCTTATTTTGCACTCCTCTGACATGAAGTCTGCTATTTGTCTCCACTGCACTTTCTTCTGACAATAATTCCATCTAGATCAGCTTGCAAATTTATTGAATTTCCAGGTGTTCGAGGCCCAGCTATTGAGCTTCATGCACAAAGCTATTTCTCTTCCATACATACTAACAGACAGTGTTGGTTAATTGGTGGGACATCACCTGCTATCTCCTGTGTCTGCCTGCTTGTTCTTGCTACCATCTGAGATCAGCTGGCTTATTTTTAATCAACGTCAAGGAATTACCAGTCATCTTAATTCTGCTGGGTGAAATCCTCTGCTTTACAGAAATAAAATAAAAAAATGAAAGGAAGGAGGAAGTCCCAAATATATTTTATTATCAGCATATTGTCTGCTGTATAAAGTGAATTTCATCCTACTGACAAACTTTCCCAAACAGCCTCAAAGCTATGGTTATTCACTTACCTTTAAAACTAACAAGATATGTGTAGTCAGGTCTCAGCCAGAGGTTTATAGATTTCTACCACTTACACCTCCCAGCCTAAAGACAGCTGTTAAATCTCTCCTCAGTCATACTCTCCACCTAAGTCTATTTTAGCCAAGACTCTCTTTTCATTTAGCAGGAGGATGGCAGGAAAGAAGATGGCACTACATTCTGATTGAAGCCTCTATATGAGATTACCTCTTGTTTATAAAGTTGCAAATTAGTGGAGAATTCTCAGGAAGTCTCACTGCAGATTCTTCTGATCATTTATCTTTTCTGGTTACTGTCCCATTAGAGGCAGAGCAAGGGGATGGACAGACCCATGGTCTGCAAATGGTACTTGCATATTTAATTTCTGTACCAGTAGCTCTGAGGATGCTTTTTTCTGTGATGTGTTCTACCAAACATCATTGTGAAACAAAGTCTTTGTCTCAGACCTCACCCAAGTGTTTTCACCTCATTGCCTATTGCAATCTCTGTGATAAGCAATGGAAAAGCAAGGCTTGCTGTGATATTACCTATGGCAAAGAGACAGGATTTATTGGAGAATGTTCTTTTTTTTTTCCACTTTCCTGCACATACAATACTTTCCATCATCATTTGTTGGATTGCACCGCTATTACCTATAAATGATTGGCCAGTTTCTTTGACACAGTGCAAACCATTCATTATTTTTTTCCATTCTAATTCTTTGATTTGTTTTTTTGTTATTCAATTTAGGGATCAGCTATTTTTTCTCTTGTTATGATTTGCTTTTCTAATCTAAAACTATTGGCTTTATTTGTATGGTGCTGTCAAAAGGTTCAGAAACATAATGCTTGTTAAGTATTTCCGCATGTTTATGTGTCCCTTATTTTCTTTTGATTCAGATAACAATGATAATTATTAATGGTAATCCCTTAGCACAGGTCTCTAATATGGTACAGGCTAGTTCAAAGGGAATAGAAGACTGCAGAGAACAGGATAAGCTATGTACACCCTATCTTACAGTGACCTTTCTTCTGCAAAAACTACGAGCTTAAGAAAAATCTCCACAGTCATAAATCACCATCACTCACCACTGTTCGGAAAGAGCTGGATGATTTTGGTACATTTATCATGGTTTAAGGAATTTTGACACGTTGTTCTCCTCTGAATGTGAAAGTTCTTTTCTTTGTGGTTGTTCCCTTCCACCACAGGCACACATTTCAGAAAGTTGCCCAGAAAAGCGACAATATCAATTGTCTTTGCTCATTCAGAGGGGAGAGGAGGTATGTTGTCCATGTTCCTTGAAGATGAAAACATTGGAGGAATTTGACCTCGAGTGAAGGAGCTTCCGTGGAAGATTAGAAAAATAACAGTTCACTAAACAGATGCCAGATCATAATTACCACTGATGACTGCCTCATGCGTCATTCTAGGCACCTCACAACAAAAAATATTATCTTTTGACAAAGCTGTTGGCAACATCATGTGGAAAAAATAATAAGGGTTTTACCCATTTTTTTCCCTACCATTTTTTTCATAGACAGTTACTTTACTTGACTGTAAGTAAATAACTCACTGAAGATAGGCAAGTAATCCAGTAAGAAAAATGTTTATGTACTATGAAACTATCTTTGGATAGTAGGATTTATAAGAGATCAAAAAATGAGATTTCCACAGTACTGAACTTTTGGAAATATTTTTCTGCCTCAGCACGGGACTTAGAACAGAAGGAATATTTGTTTAAAGATGGAAATTGTGAAAACTGCTATTCACAACTGATCATTTGAACTTTCCCTTTTATTAAAAAAATCTCCACTCTCAGATATAAACATTTGCTTAGATTTTTATTCATTACATTGAAATTAAATACTTCTAACCTGTTTGATTTGACCTGAACCTATTTGAAACCTCTTCACAAATCATGCTTTCTCTCAAGATGACACAGGACATCTGTCAATGAAGCCCAACATTAGATCAGCAGTGAAGATAAACTCACAGTGTGACCATTCATGCTGAGCCGGAGAAAACAAAGGAGTGCAACAGAACCACTCATGGTAACTGACTCTAAGAAAGATCTTGAGATTTGTGCATGAAAAAGGCATTCACATTAGAGGTGGAGGCTCACGAGGTCAGAGTCCACAAAGATGCCTTATTGTGCATGACACTCAAAAGCCACCCAGCTCTTCAGACTGAAACATTTCAAAGGGCAGATAGAGAAATTTATACGTGTATGAATATATTGATTCATTAAGGTTGGGACAAAAGAGATGCATAAGCCTGGAAATTAGTAACAGTTTGGAAGAAAAATTATATTAAACATCATCAGCCAGAAGTAATATCACCATTGTAACAACAAACACTAGATGAAACAGATAATGGAACTGAGAAATCATTAGGCAGTATGAAAACAGATCCTCGGTATAAAAATGAACTTTTAGCAATACAGACAATAATTATGAGTCTCCTCTTATGCCCTGATATGACCTTCTTGCTGTTGTCAGACTCAAAGAAAGTCCAGGACCAAAATCTGAATTTTGATTGAGTTGCCCTAATGAACAGAAAACATTCATATAAATGAAATAAGGTGACATCAATGGCACACTGAAAAGCAAAGACAATAGAAGCTATCAAAATCCAAGCAGCAATTTGTTTTTGAAAAGAAAAATAATTTTGGATTTGCATAATCTTGAAGTAGAACGACTATTGCTTAGAGAAATTGATTAAATTTGCCTGCAAATTTTCCCATTCCCATTGTTATGATTGTGGTAAAAGGCCAGGGAAACTATTTCTTGGGTAATTTATTAGAAGGATTTAGCTTCTTGTTCATGTGTGCAAACTATGCATTTAACAGCTTTTGATTTTTTCCACATTTCTTCATGACTTGAAATTAGGTGATGCAAACATGGACTAATAGTTTCTGGCAGACTTCTCAGAAACCAGCAATGGCCTCACAGTTTGTAAATTTACTTATTCCATTCTGTATTTGGTCAATATACATTGTGTGACAATGCTTATGATGCCATGAAGCTTTCAGATTTGTTTTGCAAATATTTCCCATCTAAATTGACATTCATAAAATGTGAGAAGCACCAGGGTAGGCACAGCAGGTATTGATATCTCTAGGTAATCTTAATTACTGTAATTGATTTGATATATCAAACAGTACGTATGAAAACTTCACTCTGTATGCTGTACATGATACAGAAGAACAATTAACTGTCTTAATGCCTACTCCAAATACAGGAAGAATGAAAATAAAGACACAATATGATAAGAAGTTATCCCAATAAAATGCTAGACATTTTCTGTAGGTCAGGCGAAAAAGAAAATCTTAACAAAAATGTGAACAACAGCAGGGTTTTTTGTTTGCTTGTGCAAGTACCTTCATGTGAGCAAAGAAATAGCACAGAAACTGTTGAAAATTGAGCAAGGGCAGTAGGAAAGCTGTTAGAGGACAGCAGATTATAGACTTGACATGTCATCAGCATAAAGGAGGGGACAGGCACTGAAAGGAAGAACAAGCAAACTTCTCTGTGGCTTCCTGATTAACATATCCAAAATCTTTACTTTTTTCCCTTCATTATTCCAATGCAAGGCAGTGAGTATCCCAAGAGAGCGTGCATGGAGGCAACGTGTAGAGAGACCAAGGAATGCTCAAAAAGTCTGTTAGTGAACTGAGTCCAGGTCTATGAAGGCCCAGTACCATAACTAAATCCCTCTGAGTGACCAGACTCACTTTATTCTCCTCCAGATGGAAAATACTGGATATCATATCCACACAAGCCTGAGTGTAAGGGTAATAATGGTCTGCAAAGGATAACAGAGCTAGAAGGTAACGATGAAGTCACAGTATTAGAAATTAATGATAACTAGTATTTTCATTGTATATCAAAACCCCACCACTAATTACAGTCCTTAATCCTGCTGTATCATGAGCTGTATAAACCAAGATCCTGAAATTGTGCAAGCTGTATCAGCCCTTCCCCAAGCAACTTAACATACAAACCACAGCAGGTGGGTGTAGAAGGATGGAGGTGAGGAAGTAATAACCATGACTTGGCCACATTCACACACCTCTAGCTTAACTGTTATCATCCAGTCATAAAATCAATCATAGAATCATAAAGATTGGAAAAGACCTTCAAGATCATCCAGTCCAACCTTCTACCCAATACCACCATGAGCACTACACTATGTCCTGAAGAACCACATCCACCTGTTTTTCAAACACCTCCAGGGGCGGTGACTCCACCACTTCCTTGGGCAGCCCATTCCAATGGGTAACTACTCTTTCAGTAAATAAATTCTTCTTAATATCTAATCTGAACCTCCCCTGGGAGTTGTGAACTAGGAGGGATTAGAAAAGAACAGCAAAGTAGCTCCATGGCTATAGACACCTTCTTCCTCGGGAGAAGATACAAATCTGTCTTCAAGGAAACTAGAAAACAGGCTGCAGGAGCAATATTGACCTCATCAATAGAAGGAAATCAGAATCTACCCGATAGCACTGAGACCTGATGTGTTGGGAACAGCCCTTAACAGATTCTGAAAGCAAAACCAAGGCTCATTCACAGGCATGCTAAGTAGGCATTAGGTAGCCTAGAGATAATGATTTATTTGCTCCCGTGTCTTGTTGATTCCGTGGGGATAATGATATTTTCCTTAGAGGGATGTTGTGAGTGGGAAGCCCAGACACTAACAAGTAAATAATCAAAAGAAAGTGGGGTGGCCAGAGAAACCAGTGTCGGGCTCTTCACTCACTGGTTCCCAGAAGAAAAGAGCTCAGCTGAGGAAATCTCCACATTTTGCAGCATTTTACTTGTAGATATGTTCTCCCATGCATATTAAATCACGTGGGCTCTTTAGGGGTGAACACTTCACAGGTGGTGGCCTTAAAACTCTGAAAAGGGAACTGCAGCTGGAGAAACACAATGCCACTTGGAAGGAAAAATGCGAACACTGGAGGAGGGAAAGTGGGGAAGATGTTGGAGCTGACAGGAGTAGTGACAGTGGCTGGAAGGTTACAGTGCAGCCGTAAATGGCTCGCTAACTACGGAGCAGTTTAGTTTTACAAGCACAGAGTCCTCTTGTGTTATTACCTCATATAGAGTATGTGATAGAGTAACTAAAGATTTGGCAGCCTGTCCTCTGGCAAGAAATACGAGAGGGTCACAGGTCGTTTTGCTTTGTTTCATTAATTGGATTTTCTGGGCTCAGGGTGCTCCTTTCTGAAGTGTTAGGAACAGATGCTCCTGTAAAGGAAGCAGGCTAACAATTTAAAAATAAAGAGATTAATAATGCACTCATGGAAATCTGGATCTGCTTCTCTCAAAGAAAGTTAAAAGGCATCTCTCAACTTGCAAGATTCCACTCCTTAATGGAAGCAGATCTCAGGAGCACCAGCAAACTCTGCCTTTAGAGGGTTATTTTTATTTTAATTTGTCTCCCGAGGCAACCTCATTTGAGCAGAGTTTTTAAGGACAAAGCAAAGGACTAAAAGCATCTTTAAGCCCACAACTGCAATACCTGCTACTACCTAAATCTCAAGTATTTAATGGTTCCTAAAAAATATATTGCCTTGTTAATGCCTTCAGCAAAGCATACAGTTTATGGTGAGAGAACAGTAATGCCCCTTTAGCCATCTGGCCAGCAAGAATACAATGGGGTGTTTGATAACAGCCATTTATGTGTCTGCGGGAGATGGCTGCAATAAAAAGAACAAACAAGCACATTTACAGGGGGCTGCAGTTGGGTATCGAGGCAGGCTAACACCATAAGAAATTTAATGCAAATCTCTACGGCCCAATCACAGACAATTCCATTGCTTCCAAAGTCAAATGGAGCTTGATGCTTCCTGTTACGAGATGCAAATGGTTGTTCCAACCCAAAATGAAAGTGTCTGAAGAACCTTGAGGGTCCCCTTTGCCATCATTTTCACTAACTAATACTGTTCTTGGAAGTGTTTAACTTGGAAAAAAAGCCACCAAATCCCACGTATATAGCACCAAAACATCATGTGCAGTGGAACTGAGCACCCTGCACTTACTCCATAGTCCTATGTATTTGATGGAAAGATTCTTGCTGACTTTGGTTAATCTTGAACTAGGGATAATAATCACCAAGTCAAAGTGAAGCTGTTGCAGGGTATAGGTGTATTGAAGCAACCAGCATATCTATAAAGTAACTGAGCCTTCAGCATGAATCCAGAAAAGGTCTTCAGCACAATGCTGGGGTTGAGCAGAAATTTCAGGAGGATCAACTCTACACTTTCTATTAATTTGTGTATTATGAATATTTCTCACAATCCTTACCCAGGTCACATTTGAAATACTGTTTCATGAAACCTCTCTGTTTTAAGACATACTGAATCGCTATCTTCCTTCATCTATGGGTACGAAAATTTGTGTAATACTACTTCATTCTTCTGTTTGTTTTCGCACCAGTCACAAAAATTTGTGAAACTACACCCAGGCTTTCCAGGCTTTTAAGCATGCAAATATAAACTGCTTTTAAGGGTACATCACATTTTCTCGCTTAGTGCCTAGCTCATAAAATGTAATAGCCCTACAGTATTTCCAGCAATGAAAGTGAAGTTTTTCCCTTAAGCCCTAAAGGGAAAGAGAAATTTATGTCACCTAATTTCAACCATCTGAAAATTAGGCATCTAATCTAAGACAGTCATCTATGTCTTAGCTGATGCAAGGAAAGAAACACCTCCAGAACACAACTCATGCAATCATAAACCAGGATGAGAATCAGCTCCAGGGGAAAATGCCTAAGTGAAGATGTCTTCATGTGCATTGGGCAACAAAACTCTGATTTCACTCTTGAGAGATCTGTGGCACATCTAGTTCCCCAACCATGGGAACTTACTGGTGTTCAAGGCATTACAGGGCATCCCACACAGTCTTCAGAAGGGTGTAGATCTCCTCTGATTGCGTCATATTTGCCAGCCCATACATCTACCTAGGGCACCTCTGTGGCACTAGAAGTCTGTATTTAGGGAACTGAATAATGTGCCTTTTTCCTGGTCAGTAGAGTAGATTTTTCTATTTCATTAACTGCATTAGCATTGTTTATAATGAAAATTTAGATACTTAGTCCATTTGTCATCACCTACATGTGGAAACCAAAACTGCAGTTATTTAATCTGCAGAATGAAACCTTCTCTATGCCTATGGTGCATGAGACAGGGCAATCTGTGGTGTGTCTCTCTTTTTACTGAGTAGAATGAGATCCCAGACACAGAATTTAGACTAAGCTCCTAATTTCTTAAGGATTGAATTGTAGTAGATACAAATTCCAGTGTAGGTGTTCATGGTTTTGATGTTCATTTTTAAGCCTTTCAAGATACTGGATCCTTCAAATAACAAAACAAAATACTAATGAGGACAGTAATCTAATAAATGATTTTGCTTTTCCATAAGTAATGTTTTCTTTGTTATAGCTGTTTGCATCAACAACTTCTATCTGGTAATCACACAGCATTTCATTCATAGACTTTGATGGAAATCTTCTAAAATATTTTCATACACACGCAAAGAAAAGGCAGAAGCTTCACCAAGAGCAGAATCTACCACAGGATAGATGAGCAAGAGTCTAACATTTACATCTTCAAACACCAACACTGTAAATTGTAGAAGCAACATTAAGAATGGAGTTGGATATGCAGCTGAGTGTAACACTATGGCACCTGCATATATCAAGCATAAACACTATGAAACAAAATATTGCTGCTTTTCTGCTTGAAAAAAAGTTGTGATTTTGGCTCAGCTTATGCTTTAAACAGTAAATGCAGCAAAAATGACAAATATAGAAAACACAATAAAAAAGGTGAATTTAAGTTCTAACTTTTTTTTTTAATACATTGTTCCTGCGACAGAACCTAGCTGTCCATAAAGCCACTGGACCACCTTGACATCAGAGTGAATTACTTTCAGTTCAAGTTACGGATACATGGGAAGAATATTTGTGACTAAATATGCTTGTCTTGGAACTAATGTTGGTTTAACCAAAAGAAATGACTGATTCTTAGATCAACACAATCTTTCACTCATGGATACAGTAATTCACTACTGAATTTCAATTTTCACACACTGAGCTTACTAGTTTGATTTAGCTCTTGCTCACTAAGAATAACATAATATATGGTGACTGACTTCTCATGTATATGTTCCAGGGCTCCATTCAGCATCATTACAACATCTGCTGACCATGTGAAATCTAAACCCACAATTGGAGTTTGCTTTTTTCAATCTCAGGCTGCTGGTTAGCAGCAGTAAATAATAAATTTTATCACCTTTTCCATATAAAAGTACCTCTACAAATATTCTTTTGGATCATCTATGGTATGATGCAGCTTAGAAATAACCAGCTACATTGGGTCCATAACAGCTAAATCAACTTTGAGCTCCTGGGGGATAGTTTTCCTGTATTGGGAACTATGTTTTTTATCTCTGTTACACAGAATTGTTCAGTTTGGACATATTCCGAGACATAAAATCCAGTCTCTCCTTCAGAATGTTATTTGGAAAGGACATCAGCTCCTGAAAGTTTATGTTTTTAGGTAGTCTCAAAGCCTGTTCTATTCTAGTTCTTATATCACACCCATTATTATATCTCAGCTTATCACCCACATCACTCTAATATGTCTATATTTCATAGAACATAAACTTTGATTTCTGAGCGTGATGGATACCACTATTTATTGTCCATTCATGAGATGACTTCTCCTTGAGTTTTAGTACTGTAATCAGAATGAAGGAATGCTTCTGGTTGAAAATACTATCTGTCAATAAATGTAGTTTTAAGATGGACAAAAAGAATCATAAATTCACTTGAAAAGTTTAGCAGTAGGGTAATTTACAGAAGCAGTAATAAATGGAAAATGACAGAAAAATAAAGCATCTCAATTTTTGTCTGGAAACACAACCTACTCAACTTTCCCAGAGAGCATTAAAAGGAGAAAGAAGAGAAAAGGCCAATTGACCCAGATTTTCCAGTTAACATCATTTTTTTTAATCATTCTCAGTTGAAAAAAGAGGAGAAATAATTGTCTAAACCATTGTCACCTGCTCATCTGATCCAGCCTCCCTACGTGAGTAGGGACAGCTCTATGTAGTGCAGGTTGCTCAGAGCCCCATCAAGCCTGAGAGCCATCTTCATTTGCTTCCCAACAATACTGTGAAGCTAGGCTTCTCAAAACACAGCACAATGGAACCGCTCCTCAGCAGGCAGAAAAATATTAATCTTTGAAGAAATCTAAAGCTATGCATTGTACATATGTCCATGAAATGGTAAATCAAGTGCTTAGCCAAATAACAGATCATTAGAGACAGGAACAAACTCCATGGGACAGGAAACACCTAGCCTCAGGTATCTAAAAGGAAGGTACCTGTATGGTTGTGATTCAGTTGCCTAAATGCAGAAATCTACTGTATTCTGAGATGTATTAAAGTAGTCAAAACATCTGCATCACACCATCAGACATCACAGGACACACAAGGATACCAGCCCTCCTAGAGCATCCAGGGGCCAGAAAGAAGATAGTAAGGTATCCCAAATGGCACTGTATGCACACATGCATGACTGAGTCTTACCCTTGCCACCTTAATTTTTTTTATACTCAGTGGAGATCTGAAGCTGACCCAGTTGCCCAGGAGCAAGACATCCATTTTGGGGTGGCAGTTACAACACTGGACAGTAAGAAAGTTATACTTTTCTGGAGAATGCTTTGCAATAGCCCAAGCAGAACTAAGCACTTACATTTAAAACAACTTAATCCTGCTCCCTACTTTGATTTTCATTGCACAGAAGTTATAAACAGGCTTCTAATTCCTCATAATAAACCACTGTTAGAAAAACAATAAACATTTCTTAAGCAAATGCTGAGAAGCACCAGACTTAGAGATTAGCAGCAGATCCAGATAAAGAAAACATTTGAAATGTAGTTGAAAAAAAGAGCATTTGCACACACAAACACCACTTTGATCCATTTCCATACACATCAGCTACACCAAGACACAGGAGAAAACAGGGACTCTTTTTCAAAAGAAATGCACAGTAAGTCACAGATAAAGAAATGCACAGTAAGTCACAGATGGCTGTGACCTCAAAGAACCTGCTAAGTACCTGAGGCAGCAATCTCTGCATCCAAAGCATTTTGTAATGAGGTTTTCAGAAAGATACAATTTTAGATGCTCAAGCTGAAATCAACATAGACATGTCCTCCCCCCCCACCCCCCAAAAACCACTGGGCTGGACCACTGCCAAGAGCTGCTCTAAAATGGACTATTACCATTTCATTTACCCTCATGATAAATAGGATGGTTTAATGGAAACACTGTACACAAAACCGTACTGCTCAGGTAATTACCTTGATTGAAACAAGTGTTTTACACTGAAAGCAAAATTCCCCTGGAGTTAAACCAAGCCACAACAAGAATAAGACCTCTGTGGAGACACAGGCATATAAACAAGTATGTGTGCTAATTATTTTCCAGTGGTTCTCTTAATGAGTCACTCGCTAGAGTCCACTGGTCACAAAGATGATTACTTTAATGATGATTCATAGAAATTGTGTGTGCATTGCAAATACCAAGTGCTGCACCAGTTGCTATGGCAGGAAAAATATGTGTGGTTTGTTCTATAAATAGCAGAGTAAATAATTGCCTGACAGCTTGTTCCTCCTTCACAGGGACTCCCAGTGTTGAAAATGGACTGCAGGGAGCTCGCCGTGTTCAACATCTACCCTCCTCACTTTTTTCTGGGTTTGTAGATGAAACTCTTAAGCACCTATTTTCACCCACAAAGCTAATTTTTTAGATGCTCTTTGTTTGTCTGTTTCCTGAACTGGGGACTTGGAGCTTGATTCTGGTCTCTGTTGCCTTGGTGCAAATCAAAAAATTTGGATAAATCTATTTATCTCAGGATAACAATACTACTATAATCTCCAGCTACAGAAAAAAGCAGACAGAAGAGCAAACAATTCTTCCTCCACGTTGGGCAGTAAGAAAGAAGCTGATTTTTATGACAGATAAGAAAATGTTCACTTTTGGCATCATTTTCTCAGAGAAACGGGTATGCTTGGGCTTAGCCATGTACCTCTTGAAAAGTATGTGCATATTCGAGAAAACTCTGAGGGTGGTTATGGCCTGGGCATCTTCTGAAGCACAAATTTTGGGATTAATTTTAAAATGAAAATACTGAAAACTGACCATCATCCCTATAGCACCAGGAAGGAAAGAGCAGAGGGTGAAAAAGGATTTAAAGAAGTATGTGAGAAGCTTGATTTGTGGTAGTCACACCTTCTGAGCACCTTGAGATGAGTAGTTAGCAAGGAGATAGAAGACTCCCACATAGACCTGAAAATCTATTTTCAAGGATACAAAGAGAAAAAAACAACTCTGTGGGGTGGTCTGATGAAGCTGGGTTCTCCCACCAGCAGGGGTTGACAAACCTGCCAGGGAACACAGCTTTGCATACGGTCTGCTTCACTAAAGCTTTTAAGCATCTGCTTTCTCTAAAGAGTTCTAAATAAATGGCACTTCTCCATACAGCAGCTATTTGGTCACAGATTACAATGTTCATTGGCCCAAAAAGGAGCAGAACAACAAAGCAGAAAGCTAAATCACACCTGCTGCAGCTATCATGCCTATTATGTAATGGTGCTAGGAAAGACATTCCCAGAGGGGAAGATATAGATGATGGTACCCCCCTCCACGTTATGGTTTGGAGCCCACAACCAGAAATAAAGGACAATTAAACAGGACAAGTAAGAGTGAAAACCCCTCCCCAGGAAAGAAAGGTTAGAGCAGCTGAACTGCTTGAGGTTGTTCCCCTGAGCTATACAACCTTCAACAGGTTGTTAAACCTTTCTGTGGCCCATGTAATCATCCTACAATAAGTAGAGTGCAACTAAGATTGCCTCATACCTGCCCAATGCCTAGCTACTCAGGAAGGACAGTTCTACCATGAGAAGTTCACAAGCTGAACAGGCAAGGCAGAAAACAAAAGACAGATCTGAAAAAATATGTATTGGTATATCTGCACCACAGGATAAAAAAAAAAAAAAACAACACACCAAAAAAACCCACAACACCAAAAAAAACCACAACAAAATACAATAAGATTCTGCATTGGTTTTCCAAACCATGAAGATTAAAAGGTTGGACCTCACATGTTTTGAGGTTATTACTAGAACATACATGAAAATTCAGCAGAAGACCTCAACTAAGGTTTGCACTGAGCTTAATAGTGAACTCTGCTCTTTTACATGAGTAGGACATCAGCATTTTTCAGATGTGCCACTGGTTTAGCATCCTAACAAACATCAAGAAGATGACAGAAATTGGCTGTTCCAAGATTTGGGAAAGAGGCCACACTGCAACAGTGATGGTGAAGGAACCATCTGCTGCTATGGCTTGAATTGCAAAAACGTTTTCACAGCTCTAAAGGGGTGAAAGGTGAAGCAGAGCCCTTATAAGAAACAAAAAAAAAAAAAATGCCACTCTGAGAATGTAAACAGATGAGGAGAGAGGCAGAAAAGGCTGCAGATACGTCACCTGCAACATCACTACAAGGAATCAATAAACTTCTGAAGCTAATGATTGCAATCTCAGAAAAGAAGCAAGAGCAGTTTACCAGCTTCATCCAATAGGTGGGCTCCCCACAAGCAAAGCCGACAAGAGCCAGTACAGGGGAAAACACCATTCAGATGATGGTTGTTACTGCACAGCACATGGTTGAGACCCACAGCCTCCTGTTGAGCAGAAGGAGCCAAAAATGAAACTCCAAGTGGTAATTGAGATAGACAGAGAGGCTCAAAACCCTGCTCCCCACAGCTTGCCTCCAAGCTCTTGAGCAGCCTGTTGGAGCCCAACAGACCCAAAGCAGAGGGAGAACAACAGCCACAAGAAGGTGAAGTGAGTTACCACAAAATAGCTGTTGAGTTCAGCAACTCCACAGGCTTTTAGAAAACAGCAGCTGCTCATAAATGCAAAATCTCATTCAGCATCAGGCCACAGGAGACATTGTCTGAGAAAGAAGAGCGAAGAAGAGGTACTTGGCCAGAAAGAAGCTACCTTTGCAGTAAACACACAGGTAGTTTTTATTTTTCTTAGTCTGCTACTGATCGGAGTGGAACAAGGTGTATGATCTTTGGGAATAATAACAGAATAATAATATATCCCTACTATTCTGTGCATTTTCAGTTCACCCATGTAAGTAAAGTTTTCACAGGCCTCGAGGGCCCCTGGATTTTGAATACAGAGAGGAAAAAAAAAAAATCAGTATTGCAATGTTTTAACTCTGTAGGGCCCTTTCAACTTCAAGTGAGAAGGTCTACTCTGAAGTACAGAGGATGAGTTACACACCTCAGAGCAGGCTCAGGCATAAACCATTACAACAAAACTGACATTTGATTTTTCTCATAGAGGTTTTATAACTTGTGTGCATTTCTCTTCCTATGTAAGGTTGCTTGTGACAGGTCAATTTTTTTGCACCTCAAATAAGTTAACATGAAAACACTTCTGAGGTGCTTATAAAAGTTTTCTCACTTGTGAAGTTCTGACCTGTCACAGAAGGTAGGAAGCATGGTTTTAAAGACATCAAAAAAGGGTTTCAACTTGTCTCTGACATCTCATGCAAATAATCTAACCATTGCCCTAAGTCAGGAAAGAATTATTAAAACTGTGTGGTTACCTGAGTCTTACTTCTTCTGAGATAAGCAACCAGGGACAGGATAGCTGGAAGAATCCCTAGTTCCTTAATCCTAATGAACTTGATTGATGCACTACAGAAGTTGTCAATGTGCCCACTGGCAGAAACAAGACAGACAGGACATAGTATTGGCAAAATCTGGGATGGTTTGAGAATTTAAAGTCTCCAAAGTTAAGCAGAAATTCTGTGGGGTTTTCAAGACCTAATACTTTGAGATGGGTGCTAAGATTAATTTAGTTGTCTTGTTGAAGTGTATTTCCACCAGATCTACAGGGACTGTAGATAGCTGACTTACACAAGGTTCTTAGCTTTTAAGCAGCTAAAATTAGATGGCATAATCCCCTAACACACTCCCCAGCCATTTTATATATGTAGTCCTACTGACAGCTGGTTCTGTTCTAAAGCACCACAGAAAAAAATGATACTACAGATCCTTGAAGAAAATAATGTCCCAGATAGCAATGGAATGGAATGCCATCTGTAACTCTGAAGCTCAATTTTGTTCTCATTAGATCTTCGCTTTATCAACCATCACTGTTGTGCAGAGACCTGAATCTTTCCCCTCTATATTCACCTGCAAGCTATTTCCTTTAATTGCTGTGCACAGAAAATCAAATGTATTCTAACAACAGTGATTCATTGGCTCAGCTGTTAAATGAAATTTGTGCATCTCTCTACGCAGTTTATTTATGTATTTCCCATCCCCAGACCATCTGAAAGCTTCCAAATCCTTACTGAAGTTATCTTCACAAATATTTCCCTAGCCCCAAAGGGCAGATGTGGAAGAATAGCCAAAATTTAATCCCTGCAGCATTGTCTCCAAATGTTTTACTACCACTGAAAACACAAATTTGCAGACCAAAATCCTAGGGATAGAAAAACCAGCACGGACTAACATCTGTCATACCAAGGGATGAACTCTTGGCATAAGAATGTCTCATGGGAGAGCTCTGAAGTCAAGTAAATGAACTAGGAAGTTAGTCTGAATTGGACTTTGCCTAACTTAGTTACTTACGTGACTGTCCTTTTCTAACAAGATCAAACTGTTTGGTTGCTTCATTAGAAGGGTGAGAAGAATATAATGAATCTCTAATTGTGCTGCTGGGGAAGAAAGAATATATTAAAAAATCCAAAGCAAACAGTGTTACATTAGTGACTGCTGAATACATGTTGATTTCCTGGCACGTAGGATAGCAAAGCACAGACCTTTTGCTAGGACCAGGTAATGAATTTAGTGAACTGGATATACCTGAAACAAAAGTGGTGTGTTCATTACCTCCATTCACCCCAACTGGTCTGAAAGTGTTGATGGGTAAGCCATGATAATTACCATTTTGACATGCACCCATACATAGTCACATACAGCCCCACTTGCTCTCATGGCTAATTAACTTTTTACCTTCTTTCGCCTGTGCATTCCCCAGTTCAGTGTGTTTTATTAATCCTCCCTCCTTCTTCCTTGGGAATCATCTTGTGCACACACACCCTGTCTGATCCATGATGTGGTTACTACAACAGCTCATGCATGGCAGAAAACAGCCATATTTGACTTCCCACAATCAAAAGAAAGAAAAGACAGAAAAACCATACACATCCAGCAAGAGATTTGCTGTTTCACAGCATGGCAATAATATCTTGTCCTTATGTAGGATTACTTGTCACCTGAATTTTAAGAGCCCCTGGGTAGTTCTTGGAGTATTACATTGTTTTTTTTTGCCTTCAGAGATCAAATGATGTGATCTTATGTGGGAGATGTCTTCCATGTTTGTCATATCACCTGTGCTTATCAGCACATTCTATTTTCATGTTGCTTTAGCCATCAAATCCAGTAATGCACCATTGCATTTCCACGTTAAATTTAAGAGATTTAATGTCACAGACTCACAGAATTCAACATCCAGGAATCAGTTTTTCCCTTTCTCCCCACAAAATCACAAGTTTGGCTAAATATCATGAGACTTAAAATGAATGGTATATGGGGGGGTATGTGTGTGATTCTTCTTATTTGCCATCTCATGTATGAAATTTTTACATCTTCAGGGTTTGGGCTGCTTGGGACCAATTCTCTGAAACAGGAATTTCACAGGGTGTTGTGTGAGCAGAGGAATCAGCAAAGCATCACACTTGCAGGTCCTGTTACCTGCTTCAAGGGCTGGTCTCCCCTTACAAACTCCACTTTATGAGGGACAGTCATTGAATCTCTCTTCTCATTTTCACAGATTAATAAATCCTCTATCCTTCCACCTACTTTAATAAAACTTACAGGAGATTAATATCTTTGAGACCTCTGTCATTCTGTCAAATTTGGTGACAAACACTGGAGTTGCCTGAGTGAACGGTTACACCAGCACACAGAGGAAACATGATCACAATCTTTTATTCTGGGGCTTTGACATCTAAAATGAATCTCTCACAACTGCAGAACTTAATGATTCCAGGAGCTGTGGATCAAGTGTCAAGTTTTGTTGCTAGCTTTGATATCAGTCTTCATGCAACCCTGCGGTTGAAATGTGGAAGTGCATCTCTGGGAACTTCAGAAATAGCTGTAAGTGTATAGCTACATAAAGTTTAATAGATATATTCCATCTGAGTTAAAGATCTGTTAATAGTTTTAAACAGTGCAACTCTTTGCTTTTATGTGCAGAGCACTCAGGCTGACAAGGAAAAGAAGCTGCAAGTACCTGTAAATGTATTAGCACATGGCTTGAAAGTAACTTATTCAAAGCAGGGAAGTTGCAATGCAGAACATATTTCCCAAAGTTCCTATTGGGCCAACAAATGCATGGTACAAACATACCAGAAGGTGGAGTAACTCTAGAAAACAAAATTATTATGGAGCTGGAGGGAACCAGGCATGATAAGCAGAAAGCAGGACTATTTCAAAGAAGGAGAAGATGTAGTTTAGTTTGAAAGAGTGATCAGGTTTAGTCAAAATAAACTGAATTGCACTAGCTATGGGATGGGTGACTGGGCACTCCTCTATTCACCTTTGTTAATAACAAAATTATGAAAGTAAAAGGAAAATTAGTACAAATAAGGGGGGAGGGTGACAGGGAGAGAAAAAGAAAATCTCTCAGACAATGAACCATTTGAAATGGTGGAACAGACTGTCACAGGGTGCCACTAGAAGTAAGAGCTACCCAGATGCAACCCCCAGTGAAATTAAATTGTTATGGTTAAATAAAATAGCCACAGTTTTGAGATGAAAAGCAAAAAGCTGAACAAGACATTTAGTCAAAATAAAAGCCCTCAGGCTTCTGGTCTTAAACTAGCCTCTAACTACTCAAAATAAAACAGTTTTGTACACTACCTCTGCAGTCAGGTTCATTTAAACCTTGAGGCACAATAGTATTCTAGGCAGGTCTTGGGTCTGATCCAGAATGACAACTGCAAAATCATCCTCATTATCAGAGAAATCTATTACCTGCTAACTCAGTTACACTCCCATATCAGAGGACTGTGAAACAAAGTCATATACCACCCAGTGATGCTCATACTGTTTTGGGTTTTTTTTTTGTCTAGATTCTCAGACTTTTTTTTTTCTGAATTATCTGAAGATTTTAACATTAAAGCCTTTTTTATTTTCACTGCTGCAAAGCACAATCTGTTGCAAAGAATTTGCTTTGCCACAATGCTGTCAGCAAAAAAAGCAAAAAGAAAAGGGTTTCCTTATAGGATATGTCAGTAGTAATTCCACATCCCTCAGAAGAGTAAGACAGATACAGAGATGAGTCTTGGCAGGGAAGAGGGGACAGCCACCTCTGCTGTCCATGATGTTCATGCAACTTGGAAGTGACACTCTTCTGTATCTCTGTTGGTGACAGATGAAGTCAAACACTTTTGAAAGGTTTTTGAATGATGTGCACAGTCACGTGGGATGAATCCTACCATGAACAGTTCATTTACTTTGGCTGGCAAATGGTTCTTTGCATATAGAAAAAAAGAATGTGGAACACCACAGAAATGAATGAGCTGCACTGCAGCATCCAAAACACTCTAAAAAAAATTAGCTCCTTATTAATCGAGCATGTACCCTAAACACTATAAGCCATTTATTGAACTCTTTACTGTTTCTGCCTACAATGTAAATACCTGCAGATAACATCATGCTCATGACTCTTCAGACAGAAGTGCTCATTCTTGAGTTTTCACTTAAAAATTCAGATTTAAAAAATCCTTTCCTCACACCACTTGTTAAACAGTGACATCCTATCACCAATATCTTATTCCCATTTAACTTGATTTGTGGCTGAATAAATATGTAGTGAAATAAAGCCTGTATTTAACACTTTCACTACTGCCTCATCTCTTTCATTTCTGAATAGGTTTCTCAGCAGAAGCTCTCACAATTTTTTAGTTCTATTTTTGCCTCCAGATTTGGCCTCAGTAATTTCCAATATTAACCATTTATTTTCAATCTGCTTTCCCTGCTCAATAAGTAAAGCAGTGCTCTCACCATTCTCAGTCTCTACCTTTCCAGATTTTATTCATGGTACTTTTCTCAGTGAAGGTTCTGCCTCCCAGATGGTCTTTATTTACTGACACAAACAGCACCTTTGCCTCTGCTGGCAGCTCACACTGCTGAAATTGTCCCTGTGCAAGGACCAGATCCTGTCTGTTGGGCAATTGCTGTCTTGAGATTTCCCACCAAGCCTAGATACTTAAATCTGAAGATACTCTTGTCTCCAAGCAGCGTCTGAACCTAAAATGCTGTTCAATACAAAAGCAGCAAAAAGCATATTTGGTCATGGGAAAACACAGCAACAGTTGTAAGGAAGTATTAATTCCAGTTAAGACCTTGCTGTCCTTTCTCAATGTAATAGACAAGTAATAGTATGGAAAAGGCAGATCAAGAAGCACCAGTCACAATGCCTGGAAACTATGGTGGGGCCACACCCACTGGCAGTGGCAATCAGACTGCTGGGCCCCAGGTACCAGCAGATCACCCTAGTTCCAGCAAAGCTGAAGAAAAAAATATCAGTGGCTGCTTCTAGTTGGATGACCAGCGACTTTTCAGACAGAAGCCACAATCAGAAATTGCCTTTTAAAGCAATATTTTTATAAAGTGGATCTTTTTAGTAATGCCTTCAGTGAACACTAGATGATGAATTCATATGGCTAAATCGACACCCCTGGAATGTATCTAGAGTGTACAGTTTCTGCCTCAGAAAGTGCAGGTTCCCTTTAGAGTTTGTACAGTTTTATCATAGTTCGGCTTATCCTGAATTATCAGCTTTCATTTAGTCAGGTGAATCATTCTGTAAACCCCAGTGACTGCGCAGACCAGACCTTCACTGACTATGAATGAATCTGGACAGCCCAGAGTGTGGCAGATGTTGGAGTACAGGCTTGTTGCATACACATTGGCCTCTGCTACCTTCTAAGAAAACCTTAGGTTCCCAGTGCATACCTCAGGATTAAGCAAATATATCAGAGAATGTGTGGTAGACCTACATGCTGATGGATTAGCTGATAGAAGTCTGCTGGGTTACTACACAAATCTCCAGGGGCAATGACATCTATATTTGGGCAACAGAATTACACCCTAGAAGCCAAGAACATGAAATCATCCTTGCTGACTAGCACAGGCAAATAGATCCACTTGCTGTGGCTAATTATCTGATGACAGAACATAACTAGACATGGCTTCATCAAAGTATGTTTGAGCAGCAGGAGGAGCACAGCTTCCTGCAGTCCTGTAGCCTTTTAAAGTCCCATCTTCTACCCCATTATTTTCTGGGATACAGTCCTGGTATTAGATGCTGAGCGCAGAGGCAGAAGAGAAAGAAACTCCCCTGCCCTGCAAAGACTTAACTTCTCACTAGATGTATGACGTTTGTACATGAAAGCCACTCGTAGAGCCAAACCATGAGTTGGTTCTATATTTATGAGCTTTCATCCCCTCTTTCTTTTAAACAGCTTCAGGGTGATTTATCAGCACCTCTGTCAGCCTTTTGTTCTGAATTGTACTTTCCTCCTCCACTAACTACAGAAAAAAACCCTCACTTTCTAAGGCTAAAGCTAACCTTTGTCAATTAAAACTAGTTATAAAGCAAAAAAGCCACCAGATAAGTTTATAATACAGTCTTAATTCATCTCAATTCAATTAATTACTCTAAGTACAGCACAATACTGCCTATATACATATAGATAAATATGAAATCAACAGGAGATGCATCACTGACAACATTCTTCTCACTGTGTAAAGATAACAGATCCTGGTTACTGCTTGATTCTTTGCATTGTTCTTTCTGATTAACTTCAGTATGACAAATTCACAAAGCCTGAAAGCAAGTAACTGGATCGGCAAAGGCCTTGGGTTCAAGTTGTCTTCAGTTTGATTAAATATTCACAAAAGTGGTGCCAGACTGGTCTGTACTCTTCAAAATCATTTGAACGCAATTTACAGAATGTGGATGCGTGAGAAAGAAAAGATTAGTCCAATCTTACACCACTTAGTAGAAGTAAAGATCTGAAAGAGCAGAGTGCTGGCAGATAATTTGTCTTAGTTTTGAAATACCTATGTGCAAGGTCTCCTCCAAGGAGGAGCCAGGACAGGAGCAAAAGGGTGAGGAGGAACACATAAGTCAGAGGAGAATGGGGGATGCCCCTTGGAAGAGGCAGTAGTCCTTCTGCAATCATACAGAATATGCATCCTTGTGGATATGTACTTAATAAAAAATTACTTGCTCCTGACCTTCAGTGAAAAAGGGAAAGTTTCAATAGAAAGTGTCAATTCTTCACAGGCTAACAGAACCTTGACATTCAAAGAAAGTTTAGGAGACTCTTCCTTGGCATGGGAACTTAATTTTCAACCTTTCATGTTCTCAGGAAATTAACAGCCCACATCAAATACATTTCCTAGTACCAATTAGTGTGATTCCCACACTAGATATATGTAAGATGAAAGTTCGTAAGATCAGTCTTTGTGTGTTACAACAGCTAAATGGCTCAAGAAGAAATACTCAGGATTGGAAACTTTCCCTCCAGGAATGACATGGAAAATGGTCCATGAGATACTAGCCACAATCACAAGCATGGCAGCAGTCAGACGGGTCATTGCTTTGATGGACTGTAGCAGTCATATTCAAAACTAAGCAAAAAGAAACTTGGATGTGCCATTTTCTGCAGGAAGTTCCAGCCCTGGCAATATCCCACCCTTGATTTATAAGAAATGTACTGCTTTTTAAACAATCCTTCTTTTAGGGCTATATGTAGCATGTAATTAAAGGAGACAAAGAGAAAAAAAAAGAGTGAAAGGGGAAGAAAAAGGTAGGAAAGCCATTTGTAAATGAATCATACCCAAGGAATGCTTTGACAGGCTGTCAGCAGAAAATTGATAAAGACATCCAGTTAAAATACTCCACTATGGTTCCAGGTGAAGGAAGATTGACATTCTGATCATGCACACACAGAAAACTCCATGCAGGAGGTGTTTTATCTCTAGGGGAAGTTTCAGAATGACTATCAAATCATTTGGGCTATCTGTCTTTTAACAAATAACAAACATGCAAAAGAATTACATTAAAAAAAAATGTAAGAAAGAAAAGCCTACCTGGAAGAGTAATCTCCCCCACTAGCATGTTATGCATGGTTAATAATGAAGTGCTTCTTCCAGCCGTAGGTAGCAACACTACATCTTACCCTCCAGAGCTAGAGCTGCTCAAGGTTTATTTCTGCTGCCAAGATTTCTCTTACCACATTAACAGCAGCAGAAAGATATCAAGCTGGAGAACGTGGCTCCTAATACCTCTCCTCTAGGCCTTTTGTGTCATCTGAGGCAGAAGGTTAGTAACAACCTGCTGAGGCTATTTGTAGGAAGCTGAGTGGTCTGTGGGTGTGGACAAGTTAAAGTAAGTAGTGGCAGCTGTTGTGAGGTCCACTTTAAATGCTAAAATCCATTGAGACTTCATGCTTCTGGGGCTAGTAGCAGCTGTCTTACTTTGGCAATCACTTGAGGGTGTCACACCTCCAGCCTGCAAAGAGTGCAGCTGGACAGATCTGCCAGTCTCGTATTAAACAGAAGTTTAATACAAACTTAAACAACCTTCTACATTAAACAGGTGATGAGGAAATAAATACAATGACAATATAATCACCCTGAAATTAAAGTTTACTGTAAAGAAGGAAAAGCTTTAAGGAAGGAATGAAGATTTTTTTTAAGCAGTCTTTATACCTGTCCATCTTACCTAAACATTAACCAGCCCTGGGTAAACACTGAAGGAAATTAGGCCAGATAATCTTAATAATCTTAATCTTCCTTAAGACATGTATATCTATAAACCAGTCATTTAATCTTCCCATTAGAAGGAGTCCGGCACTTCTCATTAAAAATCTCCTGTTTTAAAGCTTACATTGTCCTCTGCTTTACTCCTAATTGCTTATTCGTGTCAGTCCCTTTACGTGTTTCTTCCCTGCCTTAACTGTTTACACTTTACATGATATTTGCACAGCATTATTACGTTCTTCCTCAGCTGGCATTTAAACTGCAGACCACTGCAGGATACCAAATTAACATTTTCCATCTTTGTCTCCTTGTAAGTACCAGTATCAAAAGGCCCTATCAAAGTTAATTTTGTCATCTGCCCAGGACTGTTGATTTTGTGCCTCAGTTTCCATAACCTTCAGCAATATGATGAAGGCAGAGCAACTGCAGACCAGACTAGATTCCTGTGCACCTGTAAACTCTGCAGGAACAGACTGAAGCACTGTCTTCTGATTGTCCAGCCTGCTTCATTGTAGACATAGCTACAGGTGTAGTTTTGCATTCTGTTTTGACAATTGTGACCTGGCAGTATTTTCACTTCCTGGTACAGACATAATTCCTGTCCCATTCTGGTGCCCTCTGTAGCTCAAGGGACCAACTCTACCACACCTATGCACTATTCAGGGACATGTCTGTGTGTTACTCCATGGTGGGCTTTGACCTTTGGAAGAGCCAGTTCACCTACTAATTCCTTTGAGAAGAGATTGGAGTAGTGAAGTCTAACTTTTGGTCAAGCATAGAGTAGCCAATATTCTTCCTAAAACTCTGTTTGTTCTAACCAGACATGTGGAAAACAGATAGAACTTTTGTTTTCCTTTTATTTTTCAGGGAAAACATACTAAAATTGACAAGGATGAGCTTTCTGAATGGAAGCAGGTGTTAAACTTGATAGCTAGAGGTTTCTGTGCAAACTCACGTTGTATAATCTCAGTAGGGAGAGAGAGGAGCTTATCTCTGCCAGAACTGCAGGACTGGAATTCAGAAAAAAAAACTTGTAAAAGCCTGCACACCTCAGCATTTCTGTATAAATTATCTTAAGTTTTACTATTCCAATTCTGGTACTTAAAACCAAATGTTTTAAGGAAATGCAAAACTACGTGAATGATAGAGACTCCATAACAATACGAAAGAACCTCCAGTTGCCACACCAATGGCATTGATCTATTACAAGCCTAAGCCACATCTAACCATTATACGTGGCTGTCTTGGATACTCTACAGCATCTCAAGCAGTCCTGGACTCCTATGTTCACACAGTGCCATTCCTGAAGCTTATTGTCCACATCACAAACATATGGCCAGGATTTGTCTTAGCTCAAGAATATTAGATTATGCAGAATGGCATCTAAGCAACTGACAGGAGGTGCAGAGATTTTCCATATAAATAGAGGTATGATGATTGATCGTACCACAACTGCAACAAACTTCAGACTATCACTCACATTGTTAACGACTGTATAATACACGTTTATGCAGGACACATAAAAGAAATTCATCAGGCCTCCCTTGACTCTACTGAAAGGTTCAGCAACCTTGGGTTGAATTTACAACCTGTCATTGCCTTTCAAAGTGCCATACACAAGAGAAGGACAGAGCTTGGGGAGCTGAAGTGCCTAGAGAGGGCAAAACCAAACAAACCAGACAGACTTGATCACATTTCAGCCTTTGTTTTTGTTGAATAGTTAATTTTAATTGTCCAGATTTTACTTGGCCTAACTTAAAGGAAAACAGTCATAATGTGAAATGAGTCTCAGGTGACTTGAAACAGCCTGATGGATACAGAAATGTCAAGAGAAAAACTAGAGTAATGCATGGTTTACTCTGCTTTCCTTCATGGGCCCAAGAATATGAATTAAAAGTAATGCCAGACTGAAGTTATACGTAACAGCACATAGTTTAGGATTCACTATAAAACTGGATACCCTTCTTACAAATTTCCTTTATTGTACTTTACCATTGGCCTCATTCTTGGTTTTGGTTTGTTTTTTTGTTGTTGTTGTTGTTTTCTAATCTTAGTAAAATAACACTTTCACATGGAAAAAAAAAGGAAGATGCTAAGTCCAGTAGACAATTTTGAGCTCATGCCCAATATTTCCTAAGCTCTGCTGAAGTTGCAATTAGAGAGAAATGTTCATAAAGTCTTTGAGGTTTTGGGCAGTGGATATTAGGAAATGTAGGACCCTTATGAACTACAGCTGAGCCACAAGGATTTGTGAGACCTACCATGAGCCAGATGATAAATCCCACATCACCTCCCAGACAACATTCTGGATATTTCTGATAGGGACTAAAAATCCCCAGGCACAGATGAACAAAGTAATGCTTTGGGGTTTGTAGGAGCTCATGCTGCTCTGTGTGGCCACCCACATACGCATACTGGCTTCCATCTGCAGGAAATCAGTGTGCATAGGCCAAGGGGGAGATGATCTATGCTCTGACCCAGTCTGGCCCCCAATCTGTACCAGTATCCCACAGGCGCTCAATGATGTTCATCCTCTGCTCTCTCTAGTTGTATGTGCCTTTCATAACAACAAAGCACTGCTTACATTTGTAGCAGTAAAGGATACCAGAGAGACCAATTCTGCAGATCTAACTCTGAAGCAAGGTGCCTGTTCAACAAGTTAATATTGTTACACTCATATATGCAACCTACGGATGTCCTTGCCTGTGCTGTCCATCATGGGCACTTCCAATTGGTTGTTAGGCAATGCTATAAAAATTCATATAAGCCCTAAACTGCCTCTACCTATCTGTCAAGATTGCCCTTTTTTAGTGCCTTCTATCTACTTTTGTGTATTTATATATTTATCATGTGTGTAAATATACATGTATGAATATATATTAATTGAGTCTATATCCATGTAAGTGTATGTATCTTATAACTAAAACACTCTTTCACAAGAAAAAAGAAAATAATAATTGAACATTAAAGGGGAATGGAAAGTAATAAGATTAAAATGCAGGTTGGGGGGCCCTGGCTTCACAAGGCTGTTGGATAAGCCCCAGTGTGTTTGGGACAGGAGAGGTTCATTTGGTTAGTCAGTAAAATGGGGTGTGGTGTGAAAACACTGGAATGTGCCCAAGGGCTATGGACCTATCCATGGAGGCCACTAGGTGCCTTGTGTCACTGCCATCTAGTGTAAAAGAAGAGGTCAGCTGTGAGAGCTGCACCAAGAGACCCTACATCCAGGCAGCCCAATAAGACGACCATGCAGACTTTGGGCTCTGCACAGTGCTGTAAGATGCAATGCTGCCAGGAAAATGGGAAACCAGAACAACATGTCAACTTCAGGGGAACGTTTGCATGGGAACAATAAATAAAAGACCTTAAGAAAGACCAAGTTCCCCAAAAGACCACAGGAAACAGCCGACAGGCTTGTGAATCAGAAACTATAGTTTGAGCTATGTTTCTTCTAATTAATGTGAGCTTATTAGAAATGTCTCCCTCATTCTTGCAAAGTTTACTTTTCATTTGAACACCCTGACTTTCTCATAACTGGGGTTTGTGGAACTGAGCTTTAACTGTTTGTGACTGATCATTATGCTCTTAATCTCAGGATAGGGTCAAATACTATTCCCAACTATGAAAGCTTCACAGAGATCAGCTTGGATCAAAGTCTCTAACTGATGTCAGGTGAAATCTATAATGTAACAAATAAAGTTCTGATTAGGTAGCCCTTGATAAGTATGCAGCTACAGAGGCAGTGAAAGACTATTATGACAACTCACAGAAGGAGTAGTTAAAATATTATTTAGACATGAAAGCAACACCTTTTTTTTTTTCCATTAGTCAAAAGATTTCTTTTTGTCTGTCCTACCAACAGCAAATGTCTCTTCCTTTTCCTCTCAAACTTTTTGACTTAGATGAACAGGGATAATATAAAGTGAATAAAGGAGGATGAGAAAGTTGCAAGGCACATAATAAAGCACACCATAATTCAGTAAAGCAGAGAGAGTATCAGGATTGGATTAGAATTTATAGAAATAATCATTTTGTAGAAGGAAGTAAACTGTAATGCTGGGTCAGGAAGGAGGAAAGTTTGCTGTAGTATATTGCTGAAATTCTAGGGAGCTTGGGAGATTTGTGAGATGAAAAATTATGAATCATAAGAGATAGCTATCATTTTTCTGTCAGCATGTACCAACTTGCCTACAAAGCATTAGAAAATGGAAGCCCAGGAATCTTCTAGGGTTGTGATAAACTGTAGAAGAGATGTTTATACTGATAGGAATGTAGACTGAATGTGAATGCACAGGTGCAAAACACCAGAAGAAGACGGGCTGCAAAACAGCATATGCTGCTGACACCTACAGTAGCAGGTCATTGAGATCCTAGCACAAAACTTCCTGCAATTTCTTGTGACAGCCATCTCTGAAACAGAAGCAGTGACTAAATCCTGATGACTCACAGCGGTGAGACAGGATAAAGAGATTACTCGCTGTCAGCTCCTGCATGGTATAATGAGACACATCCAAAAACACTAACACATGCCTAAGGAGCCAGGAAGTGTGGAGAGTGTCTCAAAAACTGATTTCTTTGTCCTCCACATTATTGCAAACAATCCTGGATAGACTCCCTGGATACAGGTGTCTTAGAGCTTGAATGCTGGGCAGGTTGTTTAAAACCTTCTCAATGCTTGTGAATGTGAGAGACTGAAATTAGTTTTAAATAAATTAATCTTTCTTCCTGTGAGGTATCACATCGAGCTACACTGTTGTTACAGTGTTAAGTATCATTTCCTGCAGCACAATCTGGTGATCATTATGTTTTCAAGAGTTTCTGAAGTATAGGCACACTGCAATAAGAAATTTAACATTCATTCATATAATTAAAACTCAGGAGATTAAATACTCTGTCTGTACATCTGCACCCACTTTTGCTATGCATGGTCCCATCAGGGATTCACCCAACTACAATGTTATTCTTGCAGCCCAAAGGCATGACAGCTGCCCAGCAGCAGTGCCCCACTCACAGTGGTTATGTTTCTGTAGCCAGGAGAGGATGTCTGTGTGGGGTTTATTCTGCTTTCAGTGCCCTCTGTGTACATACAGGGACAAATTCCCCTCAGAATTGTCTTCCAGTGGGTTGGTTCTCTTTCACTCATCCACTGTGGACACAAGCAGGGCATGAAGGAGGGACACAGGCAACACCAAGGGCTCTCTCACCAAGGCTTGCCTCCAACAAGATACATTGGTGGGAGGAGAGAATAACATGGACCAAGATGCAGGGATGCTCCAGGTCCCAAGAACTCAGTTAGCTGAGCAATATATGGGGTGCTGGTGGTAATGAGCCCCAGAGGAAATTTGCTCTTCCCAGAACTTACACAGTTGCTTTCCTCTTAGCTGGAGTCA
The DNA here is from genome assembly GCA_013399075.1 of Chloroceryle aenea. Taxonomy (NCBI): domain Eukaryota; kingdom Metazoa; phylum Chordata; class Aves; order Coraciiformes; family Cerylidae; genus Chloroceryle; species Chloroceryle aenea. The sequence goes on from VWZY01009502.1 coordinate 242,945, forward strand.
ACTTCCTGCCTCCATGCTCTCATCAAGCAAAGAGAGGTTTAACCATCTTCATGGCCCTCATCTGGACTCACTAGAGGTCTTCACTGTGCTGACACAGGGCAGAGAGAGAAGAGCTGTGTAAAGATACACTTGCCATATGTTTTTCCTCAGGGATTCGAACCCAAATTTCCCACCAGTCGGGAGAATGGTATGACAACTTGGTAACAGTGTTAAGGCTCCTCCAGCTACTGCTTCTGCAATTCTCTGCCTAGAAAAATACATAAATGTGCTCTGGATTGATGGAGAGCAATAGTGGACTTTGCCTCCTGGTAATGAGTTCTCTTTCTGAGGAAAGCCAAAGACATTAGCCTTGCTCTCTTATTTCTTCACTGCTCTTTCATCCCACTCCATCACTGGTCATCTCTTCAACTACCTCAGTAGATGAAGAAACAAATGTCAGAAGCAGAGGAGAAAAAAATTGTTTTCCTCCAATCTGACCACAAAAACTGACTATTGACAGAGTAAGGGTGCCACAGAGCCACGAGACAGGATGCCATCCCCACTGAATGGGGATGTCAAATTTGTCCATAAAGTTTCCTCTTTCTTTCACTTTTCTTTCTTTCTGGTTTCCTTTCCACATAATAAAAACCAAACTGGCAGCTATCAGAGAAGATGGTAGCTGACAGAAACATATCAAAACATTCTTAAGTTCCCACCCAGCTTTCTCTTTTTTGTACATCTAATAATCGCTTTCTCCAGTCCAGAGGAGCTGGAAAATAAAATGTTAATGCTCACTAGTCCTTACATCTCTCCAGTGAAAAGCAGAATTAAACAGAAATAACAAGACCTCAAAAAACATGTCATTTGTCAACAAAAGTTTGACTTTTCATTCTTTTTTTCTATTTAATTTTTGGCTTACAATGAAACAGCAAGAACAGGTAACTGATGGATAGAATTTGACCAAAGCAGCTTTACCTATTTAAATGTGTTAGTTGATGGCAGTGAACCACTCACTGGAACAGTCCCAAAAGATAAATGTCATGAGTCTTGTACTAATTTAAAAACACAAATTACTTGTTACTGGTAACTTACCCAATTTCATCACAACAAATTACTGGAGCTATCTACAGCTATACTCAGGATCGTCAGTCAAAAAAGCGTATCACAATTGCTTGCTGTTTGCTTAACATAATCTCTTATTGACCACCTTGCATTGCTACTGTGTGTTCTGTTTTGATTTACACAACATTAAGTACTTTGGAATGATACATACACACATCTCAAGAAAACCTCAGCACATCTCTATTCTTTTGTTTGGGGTAGGATTAAATAAATGGTGATCGTTAATGAATTCTTCCACAAAAGGATTACAAATTCATTTAGTATTTCTTTGCAATAGGTAATCACACTTGTAGCCTCATCTCTATCAAATCCAGAGAATCTAGTCTGAAGATGAGATCTTGTCAGAAGAGACTCGTTCTTCAGACATATGCCTGTGTGCTCCCCTACAGAGGAGCCAGTTTGTACAGATTACGTTTCTCAATCGACATTTCGAGAAAGGTCATTGTGGAAATTAGGAAACCAAATGTCCTTTATCAACTCACCCTCACCTAGGAGTTGTCATTTCCCTTTTTGAATGTCCCAGTTTCTCGAGCTATGCTATAGAGAGTAAGAACAACCAGCTCCTTCACAGTGGTGTTACTCCAACTCCATATACACTTGCTAGTATAATAAGAAGTATACACTATCAAGTGTATGTTCCTGCTCAGCTCTGTATATCATTGACAAAAGCATCTGCACAGACATGACAAAATTAAGATTTGCATGAGGCATCCAGTATCACAGAGCCTGCTGCCTGGGAGAGGCTATCCCCAGGGACTATAGACACATGAAGTAAAGACAGGCTACACTGAGCAATCTCCACGACAACAGCAAGCCTTGCACAGCTCTCAGCCAGACCTGTTTTCCTACCCAGATCAATGATCATGTAATAGACAACAAAGAACATTATTGTTGCTATTGCTTATAGACAATACCACGCTTGGTGGATTTTGAAAAGACAGAAGCAGAATTAATGGAGAGGCTGGAAGAGATAGTACTTCTTTCATGACCTACTAACTAATGAGGATGTAGAGCAATTTCCTGAACACAACTAGGAGTAGTCACGTCACTGTTCCCCTTTCCTTATTCCTATGATAGATATAGTTAACTCTGGACTCAGAGAAATTAGGATCACTGGCTAAGACACAACTGTGGAAGCAACAGATCTTCCAGTACAGCCAAACACAGCACTATGCCCAGAAATGAAGGAGATGATGTCGAGTGAACATGAGCCCTGTACCCATGGTATCAGAAGATCTGCATAGGCTTTTAAGGAGAGTAATACCCTGCAATCCATAGGTATATATATTGAGAGGTGATTTCATTCCACATCTGGCCAGATGCATAATTTAATACTGTGTACAGAGAAAAATACAGGTCTAAGGGATGGGAAAAAGTACCAATATTAGAAATGTAAAGGGCATAATATGCTTTTATCAAGAAATAGAAATAAAAAGTGGTTTGATTAGAGAACGTAAGAAAATTCATGCAGGCGAAACATTAGATGCAACAGGGCTTTTCAGCTTGGAGGAGGAATGCAGATCAAAACCCAGTGTCTGGAAGATAAATCCACACCACTTCCTATGAGAAATTAGTCATCATTTTTTGTAAGGCTGAAGATGACTAGTCTGTAGCAAATTCCCTGCAGGAAACGATGGATTCTTCATTTGTCACATCAGACTAGGATGCCATTTTCATCAAACACAGATAAGTGGAGTCAATATAGGACTATCAGGGTGAATTCTAATGGTAAAATAGTCTTTTCATTAGTGGATTATGCTGAGCTTGATTCATGATAATAATGAAATTCAGTGGAAATGCTTCCCAGTTGCAGGAGTGAATGCTAACTTTCTTCTTTGCAGGCAATATTCCCAAGTACAGTTTTAAGAGGTTTACATATTATTTGTGTGTGGGCAGAGATTATTGCTTTCTATAATGAAATGTCAACTTCTTACATGAGGATGAAAAATGGTTTTCTGACAACCCTTTTGTCTTGTACTGACTGCTCAAAACTAGAATATTGTACATTACTCCAATGCCACACAACAGTCTCTGTGCCCTAGAATAAAAGCATCCAGTGACTACCCTGTCAAACACAAGGCAAGTAAGTCATCCATAATGCAAGCTCCTATGCAATTTTTTTTTTTTTGTCTCATGATTTATCAATTTAAGTGGCTTGTTCTTCCTTTGTGGTTCATTTTTAGTCATCCAGTTCACTCAGCCTCTCTAACTTGACCTTCTTAAGATTTCTCACCCCTGCAGTACGGGTACAGGAACATCATTTTCCCATGGCTCATAGGAGAGAGCTGAAGAATGAGAAAACTGCAGGTGATGCATATATCTGTCAGATGGCAGCAGTGAATGTTTATAAATCCTTATGAATTTAGAATACCCATTTCTTGTTCCATTAGAGAGTGACAATTTAAAGATTTCTGGATTACAACGAGACTAGTGATGTGTATCTGGACCCTGCTGACACACATCTTCTATTACATGGTGGTTGACTGTATATAAAAAATTAACTGCTCAGTGCCAACAATTTCTGCAACAGCCACTGAAGGAAAATCAGTGATGGGTAAAGGACTCATCTATGATTTCCATCAGATAATTTAGAGATAGAAAGCACCCAGATTTTTTCAATGACATGGTGTATATTTTTTTATTGTTATGCAAACACAGATAATACCCTTAGAGCTCCACTAAACCTGATAAGAATACTCATTTCGTTTCCATTAAGGACATCTCAGCTTTTCCAACAAAGCTTTTCCAGATATCTTTAATATGGGCGGAATGCATTTAAGGCTTGCTTGGGCCAAAATATTCCCAGTTAATTTCTCCTAGGGGAAATAAATGGCAGATGTTCATGCCAAACAACTCTGAGATTTATAGTTGAAAGTCTCAGAGGACCAAAATAATGTATTGGATTTCTAGGTCCACTTATAATAGCCTGTAATGACTTTTACATTGTATTATTGGAATAGCAATGTGTGTGTGTATATTACTGATATAAATGAACAGTAGAAGTACTGCATACATATCCACCAATATGATTAATATATATACACATCATTATGACCAAAATGAGAAATTAGTCCATACTGTTTAAGTTTTTCCAAATGCTCAGTGAGAACTGATAAATACTTCCAGCAAAATTTGCTGAATGAGCACAGAAACTCATTTTCTATAAAAACTTACACTGGCGTTTAAAGCACCAGATGGACCTCAACATGGAATAAATTAGGGGAAGATCATTGTTAGCAAGGATTATAATAAATAGCATACTGGAAGCTGCTATACAAATTAGGGTAGAAAAAAAAAAAAAAAAAAAAGAAATGTACAAATGACAACCCAGCAACTTGCTTCAGTGTCTTCTAGCTCAACTCAATTAATTCAAGTTTCATTAAAATGCATCTCCTTAACATGAGGCTTTTTGTCTTACTACAAGGAAAGAGAGCTCTGAAATTGAAGTTGAACGATGATCACCATACCTGTGATTTACTTTGCAATTTCTGACTGTCCTGCCATACTTACTTTGTTAGGAATACAAACAAGTAAGCATTCTGACAGACTGTTTCTAGAGACGAGCTGAGAAGCCATCCTAAAACAAAAGACAAAGGGAAGTTTGTTTCTTTTTCCAAGTCATGTTTATTTTCATTTGTTTCAGAGTAAATATTTTTCAGCTGATATAAATCTGACTGTAACACTGCCAGAGTATCTATCTCCATGGCTGCTATAAGATCATTGGAGAAAGTCACAATTACCCATTGCTAAGGTGGGAGATCACGGGAAAAAAAATGGTCAGGTAAAGGATAAATGAGGGCTATCTGGCTGAGTTGTCACCTAAATGAAGTAAGTCCATAACAAGAAAAAGAAGGATGTTTTTTGTATTACCAGGCACACTACCTGATAGTGCATGTATCCCAGTACCCAATTACAGTCTATAATACAAATGACTTTTCTCAAAGATAAGAAAATGTGACTCGGGCTCATTTTAAATATGAAAAACTGGACAAGATAAGGGACAAAATAAGTGACCTTCAAGGTTTTTTAGGGTCTAAATCCTACCAATTTCAGGTGCAGACACCTCACACTTAATTTTAGGCAATCTAACCAAGGCAGTTCATCTGGAAGAGTAGCTGCTGCAGGTATGCGCAGTGGATAGAGACACTAAGTTGATTCATTTTATTTTCAGTTCTCTCCAGTGATCTCAGAGAGCTGGAGGTGACTAAGTTATGAGTTCCCATTCAACATCCAACATCTAATATGTCTTAAGGCTGTGAGTCCTGGCCCTTCATGAGAACCTGGAGCAAAACAATAGCTGAGGTTAGCACCAGCAGCCAGGAAGAGAGCCCACACTGACCATTGGATGATCCTGGTTTCTGTATAGGAGGAGCAGAAAGCCACGAGAGCCAGCTGATGCTCCCCGATCAGTGAATTTACATTTCAGCATAATTTTTTCCCACTGTCAGGTTGTATGCAGGACTTTACACTCATGAAAAACTCTGCTCCAGGACTGAAAAGGACTAAAACTCAAAGGTGGTTTTCTTTGTTTCAGAGTTTTCCTTAGTCAAATTTTGGACGAGTTCATTTCTGAGGCTGATACTAATTTAGCAGCACTGTGAACAGCATTCCCTAGCATCCTGGTACCCATCTTATGCTTCCCCAGCTGCTGTTGGCTCCTTTATGCAGACTTCCAGGTGCTGGGTCTTCACCAGCTACCTCGCCACTCACTGCTGTTTGCCCCTCAGGTGTGATCACTTACTTTTCCCTGCATTGAGACAGAACATTTATTGTCATATGCATATTGTCTCTATGTCATAAATACGTGACATATTGCGGATTGGTTATAAGAGTAGAATTATTTGATAAATTATCACTATTAATGTTAGTTACATACCATTTCATATATAGAATCTGTTGATTGTCTATGTTTTACATGTTGGATTGACATAATTTGATTCATCTTTTGCCAAACTTTGACATGCAGAATGATTATAAGCAGTAGATATATAAAGGTCAAAACTAAAAAAAAAATCAATTTTATGCAGCAAATTCAAAATTCCAGTTGCTGTTGGTGACTGTCCAAAAAAAAATTCCTACCAGTGATGTTCTCCATCTTTCTTCACTCATTCTAGGACATGGTGTATCTTCTCTGCATCATGATGGACGGTATTCAGGTTCTTTGGCTGTGGCTCTGAATGTATTTTAGCAATTGACTCAGGTCATCATGTTGCAACAGTTGCCTTACCAATGTGAGATTCATTTCAACAGAGGTAGGCAATAAATTGTGATACAATGTATAGTCAGATTGTTGGTTTGTGGCTGGAGCTAAACAGTTAAAGTTGCATTCTGTATTTTTTAAAAAATTACAAATACAGACATTTGAGTGATTTTATGTCTCTACAGTAATGTCTATAAATATAGAATCACAAAGGGTTCTCATACAAATAAATCCATTTCCAACATAGGCAAGTACAGTCTCAGGGGTTTCATCAGGATGTATTTCCAAATGACAAGCATTTTGTTCAGTTTTCCTGGAAAGGCAAAAAAATCCAAAGTCTCGGTTGGGACTTTTCTGGATGGGTTACCCCTTAGTGGTTCAACTTGTTTAACCCCTTGGATTAAAGATAAAAGTCCCTTTTCCCAGTCAGAATAGCTCTGTTCTGGTTTTTTTTTGGTTTTTTTTTGTTTTTTTAAATGCCATTGAGTTAAACATTAAAGACCTTTTGCCCACTCAGTCCAGTTTGGAATAGATTGCAACCAGTATCATGTTCTGCAAAACCCCATTCTGGTATAATAGGGTCACAGGAGTGTACTGGCCCCAGTCACTGATGAAATTTTAACTCCTGTATTAGGGTTTTGACTGCCTTTTCATGTTCTTGGTTCCATTTCCATGGTTTTCCTTTTCACAGAGGTGAGTACAGGGGGTGATAGATGGTAGAAAATATAGTCCCATGTTTCCTTCAGTACTCCAAAGTACCCATAGGCTGTTGTAATTCTTTCCTAGATTGGGGCATCTATAATTGTTCTATTTTACTTAATGTGTCTGGTGGAATTGCTACACTACCTGCAATCCACGAAGTACCTAAAAATTTTACTTCTTTGCTCAGTCCCTGACATTTTTCAGGTGGAACTTCAACTTCTGCCTGCCACATTGCTGCTGCCACTTCTCCTTTTTCAGGGGAGGTCCCTCTCATCAGAATATCAGCTATATACTGGTACAGTTTCACATCCTGAGGAAGTGAGACTGGCTATAAAAGTTCAGCAAGCACAGCAATTGCAGGTAAAGGTTGTCATGGTTTAACGCTGACTGGCAGCTGAGCCCCACGTAGATGCTCTCTCACTCCCTGCCCTGGTGGGATAGGGGAGGGAATCAGAAGGGTAAAAGAGGGAAAGAAAATTTAAGGGATGAGAAGGACAGTTTAACAAGTAAAGCAAAAGCCACACACACTAGAATAGCAAACCGAGGAATTCATTCACCACTTCCCATCAGCAGACAGGTGTTCAGCCACCTCCAGGACAGCAGGGCTCCATCATACCTAATGGTTACCTGGGGAAACAAACACCGGAACTCTGAATGTCTCTCTTTCCTTCTTCCCCCAGCTTTATACACTGAGCATGATGTCATATTGTCTGGAATATATCCTTTTGGTCAGTTGGGGTCATCTCTCCCAGCTGTATCCCTTCACAGCTTCTTGTTCACCCCTACCCCTAGAGTACTGTGAGGAGCAGAAAGGCCTTGACGCTGTGTAAGCCACTGCTCAGCAATAACTAAAACATCGTTCTATTATCAACACTGTTTCCAGCATAAATCCAAAACAGAGTCCCATACAAGCTCATATGGAAATATTAACTCGATCCCAGTCAAAATGAGTGCAATGTTTATACCCCTGTGGGAGTCTGATGAAGGTATTTTTTATACCTTCCCCAGTAAAAAATTTCTCTTCATCTTCCTCCTGCAAAGGGACCATAAAGAACCACCTCTGACATCTAGCACTGCCATTCATGGATGTGTGTCTGCTTGTAGTGTGGCTGTGAAAGTTGTAGTATTGGGTACTGGGGCTATTAGCAGAGCTGTGTTGGCATTTAGGCACCAGTAATTTATTGTCAAATGCCATATCCCATCTGGCTTTCAGAGTGTCCAGACAAATTAATTGTATGAGGAGTGAGTTCTGGAAAAAATGTACTTTTTTTTTCCAAGTCTGTTATTACATCGGAAATTCCATTTTCTTCTGCAACAGAAGTCAGATACTGTGGTACATTGGTAATTTTTGAATCAGGGAGCACAGGGGCTGCACAGACACTTCAGCTTCCCTATTTCTACCTGATTTGGGGTTGGTACTTGTAATGAAGAACCTCACACTGCCATCTGGCAGGCACCAGTTTTGTCAAGTCAAGCCATCAAAACCCAATGTATTTATATTGTGCTTTTTAACCACAAAGCAAATAGATGACATGCGCTTCTCACCCAGGTATCAAAAATTAACTTTCATGGTTTAGCAAATGCCGCTTGCTCCATTTACTCCAGTGACTTTAACTCCCTGCCATCTAAATCGGATACTCAGCTTCCTGGCTGAGTTATGATAATATTGAAATTTGTTCCCTGGAACCATTAGAAATTTCACCATTGAGGACCAATTGGAATCAGAATGTATTCTGGTTTAGTGATGTGTCTAGTCTCATATTCAGAGGCAACATATGAAGGCAACAAGGGGTCATAATTTCTCTCATCATAATCATCAGGATCACCCCAAATATCACCATCCCAGTCCTCTGGGGGCACTATTAGCTTCCTAATTTGCACATCCCAGTCCTCTGGGGACACTATTAGTATCCTAATTTGCATGGAGTTAGGCTGATGAAGGGTGTTAAGTGATGTATGAACATCACTTTGATCTCTTCTTCCAAGTTTTGTGTTTTTTTTCTTTTTCTCCTGTATCTGCTTCTCTATCTATTCAATTTGCAGGGACAGGAATAACTCAGCTGCCTTCCTGACTTCTAATTCCTTTCTTAGATCTTGACTCTCTCTATTATGGTTTTTCCTATCCTTACAAGCAGCTTCTAGGCATGTGCCTAACATCTCACAAAGATTTCCTTTTGCTGTACCATTTTTAATATTTCCTCTTGCTTAATTTATTTGTTCTTCAATAGCACTCCAGTCATGCCAGTGATTACAACCTCATTCTTCTGAGAATCTGGGAGTCAGACTTATTTTATGCTTCCATAAGTAATCAGTGATGCTATTTGCCATCTTGGTGATTATGCCAACTTAATGTGAATGAGTGATTTGGATCACTTAAAGAGCCACAGTCAAAGGTATTAGCAAAAGTTGTTTTACTGTGATCTTGTAAAAGTACAGCTTAACAAAGTCTGATGTCAAGATTCACTCTATTACTGTACAGCACAATGATTTGAACATTGATTCAAAACTGCCAAGACACAAAGCAAAGTTACCATACCACAAGGTTATGCACAATACTGGTCTCTTACCAAAAATCTGCCACTGATAAAACTTCTGTTCATTGAATGCCTTGAGAGGCATTCTAACTCAAGGGGAGATTCACCACCAAGCAGCTAGGCTACTTGGCTACAAGAGATGAAAAGTAGCTCACTTAGGCTGTCATATTTATGGAATAAAGTGGTCAGCCTATAGTCAAATCTCACGCAGTGGAAAACATAAGCATGAGACTCCTTGTACCCACAACTTTCTTTGTCCCTTGATGAAAGAGTCTCAGAAAAGTCACTATCTATTCATGCATTAACCACATGATCAACGTTCAAAGCTATTATGCACCAATGCTCACTGTGTCATTCTGCTCCTTTGTGTGTTTTCAGAAAACAAATTGAAAATGGAGATGTTCCTAGCTCATTTATGGCTTAATCCTTTACCTCCTTTGAAGCCTGTACCAAACTACCACTAGTTTGGTTAAGGGGTCAAGTCCATCTGTCAAAGAAGCTGCCCAGGGAAGTGGTTAGGGCACCATCCCTGGAGGTACTTAAAAGACATGCAGATGTGGTGCTGAGGGACTTACTTAGTTGGAGGGACAAGTGTTGGACTTGGTTGTGTCAGGTTAACAGTTGGACTTGATGATTTTAAAGGTCTCTTCCAATCTAAACAATTCTATGATCATAATCTAGTGAGATATCTTTCTGAATAGCCCTTAGCAAATGCAGCATCCTTGATGGTACTGACAAAATGTGTTCATTATGTAAAAAACCTGAGCAGAAAGCTCACAGCAACACAGATCTCCCCATTCACTTCCTTGAGGCTCTCCCAGCACAGCAAGTTACCCAGAGACTATCAAAATGTAAGATAGAGGCTGACATTCCTCTGCTACCTTTCAGAAATGAGATATTATGAGTTATTTGAGTGAAATATTCCACTGCATAGAATATTTCACTGAACATATTAACAGATAGGAGCCAGGCCCGCCTTCAGTTTTCAGACAGATACCTCTGTCTATCATGAGAGATACTTCTTTAGAAACAACTGCTTTTTGCTTTTTCTCTATTACCTCTCTTTACTTCTTTCTCCACCATATAGATCTCATGTTGAGTATTCACCTAAGATGTCTGACTGTATGGGAAATGACAAGACTGTCTCCACCGCATTTCTCACAGAGTTGCCTGACGTAGTAAAACTAATGTATTATTTTACATTAATCACATTCATATTTGTCTGAAAGCTGCTGAGAAAAGAACTTTCTTCGTTCTATATGAAGATTCTCCCCCACTGCTAGCAAATCTTTCCCATGGCCCATGCTACAGTGAGAAACAGTGTTAATGGCATTCTTCTGGCTGTGAAACACTATTACAAATTGTCTCCGGTAACCCCTGTGGTCCAATTCCAATTGCTTACTTTTTGCTCCTGTTGTTTAATAGGTATCGGGGTGGGAGGTGGGGGTGTTCAGTCCAGCTGCGCAAATTCTTTAGGGAGCCTTCACAACCATGCTTAGAGTTAAACTGTTCTTCTGAGATTCATGAAAAAGGACTTCTGCGTGGGGCAATTGACATCAGAATTCTCTGACAGCATGTTGCTCTCAGAAACAAGTTTATTTGTAACTCACATCAGCCCTTGAGACGGAGTTATCTCCTGCACGGGTGTCCCCAGCAAGCAATGAAAGGGTAGTCAGTGCCTTGCACAGGTAGAAAAGGCAAAGTTGTTGTGATATTCTCATTTGTTCTGAGCTCAGAGAAGTGTAAGCTCCAGTTTGACCACCTCTTTTGCCTGTAGGACCCTGTGTAGTCATGCTGTCTTCAGTTATCATGGTTATACTCAATATTAAGTATATACAACACCACAGACAGTTGAAACAGGAGGAAATGGGAAGTCTGACGTTAATTAAACCCTTCATAGAGAAGAGTCCTTGGATTTTTTTCTAAGTGTAAGCAGATTTGACATAAGTTGTTTCTAAAACATGAACTTCACAGAATAACAGAATCATAGAATATTAGGGATTGGAAGGGACCTCTGGACATCAGGGAGTCCAACCCCCCTGCCACAGCAGGATCACCCAGGGCAGGCCACAGAGGAACAGATCCAGGTGGGTCTTAAAGGCCTCTAGAGAAGGAGACTCTACAACCTCCCTGAGCCGCCTGATCCAGGCTCTGTCACTCTCACAGTAAAGAAGTTTTTCCTCATGTTGAGGTGGAACTTCCTGTGTTCCAGCTGGTGACCATTACCTCTGATCCTATCACAGGGCAGTACTGAAGGGAGACTGGCCCTTTCTACTTCCTGGGCTTATTCATGAGCATGTTACAGGAGACAGTGTCAAAAACCTTGCTGAAGTCGAGGCTTACAGCATCCACTGTTCTCCTTGCATCTACCCATTTAGTCACACCATCATAGAAGGCTATCAGATTAGTCAGACATGACTTCCCTTTAGGAAATCCATGCTGGCTACTCTTGGTAACCTTCTTTTCTTCCATAATGAACACATGAACTTCATGAACACACGAATAGTGTTTCCAGCACTGAAAGTTACCTGCCATGAGAATTCATCTCTCTAAGCTTTACCCTGAAAAACAATGCTGAAGGTTTCCAAGTACATGCAGCAGCCAGTGGCAGTTAGGGGAGAAAAGAAAGGAAGGAAAAATATGAGGATGGAACTTGCATCTCCATCAGAGTAGACAGTTCTATGTTAGAGAGCCTTCAGCTGGCTCTGAACAAGCTGATACTACTCTGGGCAGAGCAGCATGCTGTAAAAGAAAGGCAGGTGAGACCCAGGACTCTACCAGTCCTCTTCTGTGGATAATTTACTATGAGGGCAGTGGAACACTGGAACAGGTTGCCCAGGACATGGTGGAGACCCCATCCCTGGAAACAGTCAAGACCAGGTTGGATGGGGCTCTGAGCAACCTGATCTAGTTACAGATGTCCCTGCTCACTTCAGGGGTGTTGGACTAGATGCACTTTAAAGGTTCCTTCCAACCCAAATCATTCTATGATTCAATGATTCTATGCCAGTATGAAGAGAAACTATCAATTCAGTCCTTATCCCAGGCTTGAGGCTTTGGTCTCTTGAGTTATTTCCATCCTTTCCTGTTTCCTCAAAGGTCTTAGTTAGGTTCAGGTTCTCCAGAAACACTTCTGTGGGCTCTGAGCCCAAATTATAAACCACAAAGTCCTCTATCTATTGGGTACTCCCGGCAAATTCCCTGTAAACATATAGTAAGACACGGGGGGCTGATCCACCCAACTGCCATAAATCTGTCACCTCATCAAACAACCATGAAGTCTGCTCACAGTCTCAGACACACCATCCTTCACCCCTGGAATCATTTCTCCTTTCACATCAGCAAAACCAATCAGGATCACAAAGCAAGAGAACAAACCCCCAACCACTGCCTCCTCGCCAACTCCATCTCCTTCACCTCAGCTTGCACTTGACATTCCCATTGTCTGCAAGACACAGCTGATGTGACTGGGATTATGAACACAGAGAAGGAAAATTAGTTACAGCTGGAGCAATTGTCAAGCAGGAAGATAATTGAAAGCCAGCAAAACGATCAACCGTTTAATTGCTTACATTAAAAGAAATGAATTGACAGCAATCAAGCCAACCTATAAAAGGTAAAAAAAAAAAAAAANGTAAAAAAAAAAAAAAAAAAAAAAGAAAGACTCATGAGGAAATAGATTAATTTTCATAAGGAACAAGTAAAAACAAACTTGGAAAAATTGAAAACCCAAGCTTTTGTTGTTTATAAACCTTAATCAATTTAAAACTCATTTTCAATGTATTAAACTTTACTGTTTAATGTCTCCCGATGAATTCTGCCTTTGGCAGTGTTCAGCAGTCTCACTGAAGCCTTGTGCAGTTAAAAAAGATAATTCATTCAGCATTACCTCAGCCAGACGTGCTTAAATCAAGAGGCAGTCCCCAAATCAGGAAAAGGGGATCGCTGTGTGATTTTTCAAGGGATTTTTTCCTATTTAGGGGACTGTTGATTTCCTGTGAGGTATTTCTTTTAGAGAAAGCAAAACTACCATGCTCTTAGAATTTGTGTTTTCAAACCCTATACTTAGTATTGAATCTTTGCATAGAAGCAAAGGCAAAGTGGTGAGGGGTAGTGAATTTGGTCAATAACCTGGTAGAAATCCTTGAGGTGCCAAACACCAGTCTTGCCACTTAATTTGGCCTTGATGACCACTGGCACAGGGCCATGCATCAGCACAGAAAGGCACATCTGTCTCCATGCCATGTTCAGCATTGCAGCCTATCTGTATCTGGGTCCAGAGCAGATCTGGAGAATTCAGATGCTTGAGAGCAATCTAGCACAGGCTTTGCTGAGCAGAGGAAACAACTCTGCTGATTGGAAGTGTTCAGGCTTGGGGTTTGGCTCAGTTTTCAGCCATTTTTTTTGGTTCACGCATCTTTTCACAATCACATGCCTGAAAAGTCCTTTAGAAGACCAATGAAGCTCTGCTTTTGTGCCTGAAAGCATGATCCCAGCCAATGACATGGCAAAACAAATGCCAGGTGAGCTGCATTCATGCTGCTACAGACATGCTGCCCCCAGCCCACCACATCACCTAGGACTTCAGTGTGTTCTCTAATGCTGCTCTAACATAAATCCTTTCCAACACGCAGTAAGCACTCCTGAAATGTCTGGAACCAAGTCTGAGGTGAGCAGGGATATAAACTCTACTGTACAAGTGTATAATAAATTTTTGGCAGGTGCATGATGAAGAAGAAATGGAAAGACAACTATTCAAGCATAGATCCTTAGTGTTTCACACTTTATGTGAAAAACAAAAACAATAAAGAGGTTTGATTGCTTTTTTTTTCACACTTATATTAATCACTAAAAAGATTTTGAAAGGAGAAGATAGTTTGTATACCATCTCTTTTCTCCCTATCTTAAATTTTTCATTTCATGATAAAAATCTAATTTTCTAAGTGTGATACTAAAAAGAAGAAAAGAAAATAGCTGAATCCAAGGGCTCAGTTACTGGCTGCCACCCAGCATCACCATCCGGCTGACTGAGCAGAGACAGAATGAAGTGTCCCTTGTCCAATGATTACCCTAACATTGCTGACCTTAATAAAGTGAGCGAGGAAAGTCCTACATAAAATTAATACTTTTTTTTGAAGCTTTCTGATATTTTATGGCTTCCCTTGTGTTTTCATTCTTACATTCTTCCTGCTGATAACTCATTGTCCAGGTATTCAGCTTCCATGCTGCAGATGAATTGCCCCAAGTTTGAGTAAAACAGTGACCCACCACAGGCTCAGTGAGAACTCTGAGAACTGCACAGTGACACCAGGGATCAAGACCCAGCTGCCTCTCTGAAAAGGTGCAGTCAGCCCACATGAGCTGAAGGAAGATTAGATGATCTTGCTCTTCCCATCCTCAGTGATAAAATGTACAAGTGTGCTACCTGGATTTTAACCCTGAATTTGATACACTGGGGAGATTTCAAAGGATTGGTTCACCAAACCAATTGAAAGGCTGGAAGACAAACCTAAGGCAAATCTCTTGAGAGAGGAAATGTTAAAATCAATACCACCTGAATTAGTAATTTTGTCATTTTCTGACAAAAACAAACCAACTTCATCTTCTGATGTAGTACATTACTTGATAGACTAGAAAAACTTAAGTAATAACTATTTCCAAATGAAAGAAATTCAAGTATTTCCCTTCTGAAAAGGTAAGGATTGTTGACTACCCCAATAAAATTCTGGGACCATAGGACTGGGATGAAAAATGTGTACCTACAACTGTAGGTACCAGGTAGCAGAGGTTAAGTAAAGAGGTGTACAGAGCATTGACTCCATTGTGACATGATGTAGGATGATACCTCTCTCCCTAAAGAGTCTTAGTACTTTAGTATCACTTACTTGCCCAGTAAGTGATTTCTGCAGAAAAGTCATGAATACAGAACTTGCCAGAGTCAGTGCCCATTGGGATACAGAGTTTTTTGCTCTGCAGTTTCTAGATATATGAAATGTTTCCTAGTTTTAGCTCTGATCAAATGGTCAGACAGAAAGAAAGCCTAGAGAAATGTCCTACTTCTCTTCCTCCCAGTACAAAATTACTAGGTGGAAAAATGCTATCATCTTGGAAACCTGGGTCTAGAGTAGTCCCTGCCTAATCCTCACTGTGGAGAAAGATAGAAAGGTCACCAAAAAAAAGTCAAATTTATTTACCACTTGGACCCAGAGGGAACTATTTTCTGAATTCATCCTTGTATGTTTTATTGACAGCAATAGTTATGATCCTTATTATGGTCTTATAATTCCCTGCCTTGCTCTAAGACATAGTATACGGTGAAAGAAACTAATGAAGCAAAAGGCACTCAATATCAGCCTTCAAATGTGCTGTTTATAAAATCCTCTTAAAAGGAAAAATAAACCAGCCATTTTAATAAATTAAAAACCCTGATGCACAGCTCACTGGATGGCAGGTTGAATCAGGATTGTTGACATGTCACACTGTAACTACTTCTCCAATGAATGATGACATAATTTTCAGATTTGCCCTTCTTATTGGCATTGATGCATTCAGGCAAAATGACATATCCATCAGTCTTTAGGACCTAAATGCCTGTTATGAGTAAATCCTCTGAGGCTCTCAGCTTCTCACATCTCCTAAGAATCTCAGTAGTGATTTGTAGTCATTTGAGTCTTTTATAATGGTTCACATCTCTCAAATTGGTTAAAGCCTAAAACCAGAGCCCTTGCTCTGTTTCACATTAACCACATTATTGGTATAGGGCAAGCGTGTATTGCTCTATATTCTTCTTATTGCCATGTTACTGCCAGCTTCTCGTAATTAAATATGGACAGAATCCAGTGTTGTACCACATATTTAAACGATTCATAGCCTGGTTTCTCCCTGGTTCATTTTCAGGGCCTGTATAACTGCCCAGAAGAGATGTTCTTAGAAGAGCTGCATCAGTGGACAAGGGAGGAGCTGCTCATGTCATCTGTGTCGACTTTTGTAAGTCCTTGGATGAAATCCCTCACAATATCCATCTCCCTAAATTTGAGAGACTTGTGTTTGATGCATGGGCAGTTAGAAGGACGAGGAATTGGTTGGATGTCCACAATCAAAGAGTCATAGTCAATGGCTCAATGTCCAAGTGCAAACCAGTTATAAGTAGTGTCCCCAAGGGTCCATATTTGGGCCAATGCTATTTAATATCTTCATCAATGACATAACAGTGGGACCAAGTACACTCTCAGCAAGTTTATAGATGACATCAAAATGAGCGGTGCCATTGATAGACTCAAGGAAAAAATGCTGTCCCATGGGATGTTGACAGGCTTGAGAACTAGGCCCATGAGAACCTCATGAAGTTCAACAAGTCCAAGTGCAAGGTCTTGCACCTGGATCAAGGCAATCGCCAATATCATGAATGGATTGAGAACAACCCTGTGGATAATGGCTTGGGAACAGCGGTGGATGAAAAACTGGACATGAGACAAAAACAAACTCTGCAGCCCAAAAAACCAATTGGATCCTGGACTTTGTCAAAAAAAGAGTGGCCAGCAGGTCAAGGGAAGTGATTCTCCCCCAATAGTCCAGCCATGAGACATCCCACATGCATCCATCTCTGGGATCTCAGTGCAACAAAGTCATGAACCTTTTACAGCAGGTTTAGAGAAGGACCACAAACAGGGTCAGAGAGCTAGAGCACCTCTCTTACTAAGAAAGGCTAAGATAGTTGGGATTGTTCGGCCATGAGAAGGCTCCAGGAAGACCTTATTAAAGCCTTTCTGTATATTTAAGGAGAGTTATAAGAAAGAGAGAGACTTTTTACCAACGCCTGTAGTGACAGGACAAGGGGCAATGATTTTAGACTGAAAGAAGTTAGACTGAAACAAGATATAAGGAAGAAATTTACCTGGACAAACTGGAACAGGTTGTCCAGATGTGGATACAGATGCCCCATCACTGGAAGTGTTCAAGGCTAGGCTGGATAGGGCATTGAGCAACCTGATCTACTGAAAAATGTCCCTGTCTGTGAGAGGGAGGTTGGATTAATGCAGAAGGCCGTTTACAACCTAAATCATGCTATGGTTCTATGATTCTGTGATATAATATCAAAATATGCATGTGAAACAGAGAAAGGGAAGCTGGATAATAAACATCTATAGAATCTATAACATGTTATATAAAAGATCTATATAAAAATTCCTTGTACTATGTTGCTGGATGATCTATACAAGAATAAGCCTGACCACAACTCACATGTTATCTCAAACGAAATGACAGAGGGTGTTTGGTAAATTATACAGTCTTCCTAAGGAACATTTCACTTAAAGAAAATAGACTTTTTAAATGTTTCGAAGTAGTGACAATCAAGAGGAAATATATGACCTCCAAAAGGTTGGGTTTTCATATTTCATGATGCCTGAAAAAGACCAATTTACATGAACATTTCTTTGTTTTCATCGGGTTGTTGGAACTACAATATTGCAGCAAGTAGGAACTCACCTGAAAACTAACTCACTGCAACCCAAAATTCAGAACCCAAATTTGAAATCATGTAAAAAGATCATGAAGACCTGAAAAGACAATGTTTGGATTGTAAGTTACAGCCACCACCTGTACATTGCAGCAACTGAGACTTTTTCTCATGCTTAAGTGTTTTGGGTTTGGGAGCAAAACAAACAAAAACCTAAAAACCCTATGAAAAAAATATTTTTATGTTGTCAGGTTGTTTGGGCTGAGTGTTTCTTTTTGTTTNAGAAATCATTTAAAAACTTTACAGAGACACTTTGACTGCAGTAAAAATGCCCATGGTTAGTAAAGGAAGATCTGATTCTTGATCATGATTAGGTGGTCTTACAAAGAAATAAACTACCAGCCTCAAATGAGACCATTCACAACCCCATTTTACATAATTAAAATCCTTTTATTTTCTAGGATTAATGGAAGTTCTGGGTGTGAATAACTTTGTTTAAGCAGATTCACAAATCTGGCTGCAGTAAATTACAGACGAGACCTCCCAGGAGCAGAACAAACCCCACCAAGACCCTCATAAACAAAATGTCAGCATCTGGAGCCAGAAAGAAAATCACAGGCAGGATAGAGAGAAGAATTACAGACTCGGGATTAGCCCATACATCAACACCAACTAAGGAGAAAGAAAATCTCTTTATTTATTGCTTACCAGCCTCCAGGGTGTGAGTGTCACTCAGCATTAGCATTCACCTTTATAACTGTGCTTTGATTTACAGCTCCACCTCAGTGCAGAGGAAGCAGCCCATTACATGTCTACGAGAACATGCATGCATTGAGTACATCCCAGCTGCTTTCTCTTTCCTCTCTACCCAGATTTTTTTGGCCTGTGCATGAAATAGAGGTGTGGAGATGAGATCTGGTCTTCACTACAATATGAGTGCCAAAAAAACTATTATGTTATATAGCAATTTATGTTACTACAGGTTAAGCTGGAGTAGTAAGGTTAGGAGATATTAGACACAAAGGTGCTATTCCACATTAGTCAAAATTGCACAGCTACTTTGCGAAGGCCGGGAGCTGACACCTAAAATGCACCAGGACAACTCTCTATACTCCAATATCTGTAGTGATTAGGTCTATAACTACTCAGATATGTACAACAGATCAAATCCCATCCTTTACGTCAAACCTGGGCAATTCCACCCTTCCACTCTAACTACATCTTCTCCTCTCCTCCTTCTAGTGGCCTCCATCATTTCTTGATACTTACTTTTCTTATTTTTTTCACAGTGGCAATCCTGATATCAGCTGAGAATGCTGAACACTTCTCGGCTTCAGTCTTCAGATGAGGTTGGACACTCAAGTATCATGTATTATAATAGTTGGCTCTTGACTGCTCAGGATTTTACTTAATGTCCTAAAATCCACACTGCCAAGACCTGTTCAGTCTGGTCAGCACTGTCTGTGCTCTTGGCTCATTTTTACATGGTATGTAAGTACTCTTGGGCCAAAACAGATCAAATACTTGAGATAGATATTAAACCCCGCCAATGTTTCACTCAGATTTTGCAAACAAGCACCACTGATAGAATTGCAGCTGTTCACACCATGAGTCCACACCAGTGATGATATATGGATACAAACTGGCATGATAGAGGAATGCACTTCTGCGGAGATGATCTTATGCAGAAGTACCTGATGCTGAAGTACAGATTTAGCCATTCATACTAAATATGGTGCTCTGACTTCTGTTCTCTGAATTCAGAAGAGCACCCAAGCGAAAGACGAACCATCCCACCCTCCTCTGAAAACTAGTCACATGGGGATTTGAGAGGTTCAGATGGTAGCTAAGACTGATTTTTCTAGCTAGCAAATCATCAGTAAGAATGGAACCAAGGAGATTTTTCAGTATTTATTTCCTTCAGTTTCACATTTATTTTCTTTAGTACAGGAGAGGATGAAATGTTTCACTTCTACTATCAGACAAGAAAGGAATCCCAGTTGAGCCATTTTAATCAGACAAACTGAAGCTGAGTCTCCGCATATTGAGATTAATATTATAGGAAGGCTATATCCTTTTTTTTTCCCAAATATTATTAAACAAATGATTAAGGGATGCATCTCTAAACAGATACTCATTAGATTTGAAACCTTAGATCCAATCCATTTTCCCTCCCACTTGCTCCTGAATAGAGAGCTAGCTCCTAAGCTCTTCAGAAACTTCTGTGCATGATGACCCATGCATTACATGCTATCCACCAACATTCCAAGTCTCACAGCAGGGCAAACTTAATCCCTCCCTAAGGAGGAATGAAAGGAACTTTTTTTTTTTTTCCTTAAAGGTGATTCAGAGGACAGACTGTAGCAAAGGTTTTGTGCATGGAAAGGCTGGAGAGAATTACTGCTAAGATTTTATTATCGTGCATAAACACCATGACGTTTTTGATGCCTTGGGCTATAGAAGCACAATCATTACAATGAAGGCCATATTTCTTTCCATCTCTACATTGGTCCTGTAACACACTGAGCAATCCGTCTTGCTCACATGCTCTACATAGCCATATATATCTGTATTTATTTTCTTCTCGCAAATAGTGTTTAACCTTTTGAGCACTGCAAGTAATCTGAGGTGTGAGAGAGCAGGCTTTGCAGTTTCTGCCTTCCAACATAACCCAGGCAGAGTGTAAAAGTCACACTATCAAATATAATAGATGCAGGAAGAAAAAAATCCAAAACACTGGCTAAAGAGACAGGACTATTCCATGCGTGTGCATTCCCTGTGGATAAACATGCCTGTCATGAACAGGTGGAGGACAACCATGAGTGGCACTATCAGGTACCAAATTTCTGCAAGCTGCTGCACGAGCCTGCTGCTTTCCTGGCACCTGCCATAACCTCCTACACAAAAGCAGGACAGTGAGAATGATGGCAGATGACTGGCAGAAGAGTAACAGGGTACAGATTACACACACTTTGCAGAGGTAGCAAATATGTGCTTGCTCACAGACATAGCAATACTGATGGTTTTGTCATCCAATCTTCAAACAAAAGATGTACCACTAATTCTTCACTTAGAAACAGCTGCAAACTCATGAATCTAAATACTTAGCAACACACAGGAAAAAAGCCACATTCTGGGTTGCTTTGAGTTCAACACACATTTAAGAAACAAGGAAATAATTCTAATTGAAAATATACATAATAGTTACTTTATTCCTTTTTTAGTTCATGAGTAAAAAAATAATCCTCTGAATCTTTTCTTCAGCTTTTAAATTAATAACAAATATCTCCGCATGCAATACTTTTGAAGAAAATGGCAAAATTGGATCCACTCTCAACCTCCATTCAGTTGATTTAGTCATGTGGTGCAGTTTCTCTTTAATTGAATGATTTATATAACTATGAATCCCTCTGTGAATTTTACAATTGAATATATCAATGATGATTGTCTGCAATGAGGCTTGAAGCTTAGAATTAAAAACTTTTTAGTATTTTCATTAGGAAAGTTCAAGAGCTCAGATTCTGAAGAAGAAATCCCAGAGTCACTATCATTCTCATTCTGAAAAATTTTTTGCAGCTCGGTATTTTTTCTTTGGTATGAATTATTTAAATTGAACCCTTCCACAGACACAAAACTTCAAGGTCAGAAGAGACCATCACAATCATTCAACCTGATCTACTTTGTAATGCAGATCACAGTCACCCCTTTATCTTCTCACTGGTCTTTCCAATTAGGCCATTGGTATGCCCTAAACTCCTGTCCTCTGCAGTAACTTCCCTGTCCCAGTGCTCAGCACATCCAAATGCCTATAGCAAAGCCCTGATTTATTGGGTCATCTCAGATGAGGTGTTTTCTGCCTACACATTGTTTCAATCTTTGGGATATTTTTTTCTTGTTATTTAACACTTCTCAACCCTGATTTGCTCCTTTATTTTCCCAAACAGACAACCTTATCTGTCAGTGAAGGACTAAGTAGCTGCAGTGAACTTGCAAATCACGCACATTTTTAACCACTAATGATATTCAATAAATAATGAGTTATTACATAAAAGCCCACTGCAACATTTGCCCCAAAAGCAGCTGGTACTGGTTACTCTCAGGCTGTGTCACAAATCCTGCTGGTAAAGGGTGATCCGTGGATTATTTACTGTCTTCCAGCAACATCTTTATATACGCAAGAAAAAAAGGGAAATTAAAACTTCATCCTTACAGATGAACTTACCTTGATGATTAGTTTCAAGCGTGTATGACTGCATGACAAAGACATGAAGCTATTTTCCAGCTTACGCAGGCTACCAAATAATCAAGTTAAGACTGAGCCTGTGTCAGGGGTGGTACAAGGAGTGAACTGCTCGTTCATCATGATGTACAAACACAGTCACGCCCTAATGACTTTCTGTCTTACAGTCACCTTTCTTTGCAATGGAAGAAGAGGTGTCAAAATCCATCTGAATTCTCATACAGTAATCCAGAAAGGTATCAACTCTTGGATACATCAGAGAGTCTTGCTGTCCATAAAGTGTGCATATATTTTCTTTCATCCTTGGGACATAAATCGTCTGTGAACAAAATCTGATTAATTGCATTTAGATCTCAAGCTTAAATAGAGGATTTATCCCAGAATATCACGATTCTCTAGAAATTTGACTCCAGCCAGCTTTTGCTCCTCTTATGCCACTGCTGTATGCATGACCAACTGCAATTTGTGTCCCAAGGTGTTTCCGAGAAAGCAATAAGTAGACGTAATAACTTGCGTACATTTGCTGCACTCCATCCCAACCTGCTGGCTGTAGGAGGGAGGAAGGTTAGAGTCCCTGCCACGAGAAATTCTTTGAGTTTCAACCACACTGAAATTTGAACTTTCCAGTGCTAGTGAGCAAAATACACCATGTGAAAAGACTCAAGTCTTCATATCTGCCTTCCTTCCATTGTTCAGCTCTGGTGACAGTACCAGAGCTGTTCTATACCAGATGAATAGTTAAATATAACTTCAAACAAGGAATTACACCTAATTCTTCTTCATAACCCTCTCATTGATCCCATTCATATTTCAATTTTGATATCAAAAGGAACAATTCTAACAGGCAGGACTTGCAACCACCTACATGAGAGTAGCACCACGTTATCACATATAAAGTGAATTATGCAGGCTCAAGCCCCTGGTTTAACACAGGCTTAGCAAGGCTCCATGAGTCTTGATCTCCACATCATAGAGATTTACTGCCACTATTAAGGGTCTTTGCTATTGAGGAACAGTTGGATATTTATTCTCTCCCTCAAACACAATTGTGTAACTACATCATGGATCTTAAATCTTTGGTTTTTCGCATTTGTTTCCACCACCTTTCCAAAACTGTACATTTTGCTGAATCATTATTTCCAAATAAAAAAGGAAAAATATAACAAAAACATTTCAATGTTAAAAAGTCTAGTCTTTCTAGTGATATGTCCTCAGACCTCAGAGTCTAAGAATGCCCTGGGTAAAGCACAGATAACAATAATCTAAATAAAATACCTTTAAAAACTCTATATTAAAAAATGCACTTTAAATAGCAAAAGAGCAATTTTGCTTGTTTTTTAGCCATCTAACTCTTTGTGCAACTTGGTTTGTTCACTTGCAGTACAATAAGAAGCCTTCAAAACCATGAGAAAATAAAGGCTCAGCTCCTCTTCTGGTCTTCAGTATTCCCATTTGTCTTTTACCAGTATGATCTTTGTTCTGTTTATTTTAAAAATCTTGAAGGATCTTCAAGTACCTGATGGAATGCATATAATAAAAAAATACCTTTTTCTGACCATCACTTTCCTGGGACCTTCAAAACCTTTTAGAAGCCATCAGAACTGAATAGTCTTTATTGACTTTCACCAGTAAAGTCTCTTTAGTAAAGTTTTTTTGGGGCTGGAGTCTTCACTGACTGTCTTGAAGAGGTCCTGTAGAAAAGTGGACTTTACTTAAAGGTGATTGTCCTAGCAACTAGAAAAGAGTTTTTCTCCCATTTTCCACGTATCTCTCTAAGTCCAGTCTCCTTGAGGTTGAGTTTGTCCTAGATTCCATGTCTTCCCCCATCCCAGTTGATTATTCTTGTTATAGTACAAAAGCTGGGAAATAGCAGCAGTATTTTTCCTCATGCTTCATAACTTTTCAGTCTTCTCTGAGAGTATTTAGGTATAATTCAGTTTTCTGTCTGCTTATAGACATGCCTGCAGTCTGGAAATGTCTTCATATATATGATTCATACATGCTTGCACAGCTTTTCTGTACTTCCCTAGGTTATTTGCCATTGCAGTAACTAGAAAACCAGCTCAAATTGAGAAAACCAGCTTGAGCAGACATCAGACCAAGGAATAAAATGCAAAAATATTATGATCTTCAGAGACAAGCTGATCTTCTCCAGCTACCTTCCTAGGATTTGTCATGTTTCTTTAGATATCTATGATATTTGATTATTCATATCAAACCTGACCTCATGGAAATATAGACAATTGAATTTCTTGGTTAAAGGAACCAAAGGGATTTTCTTTCTCCAGTTCAAGCCTGTTTTCAGCATTGTGACTCTCATATGGTACTGCATATATACTTTTGAACTTTAAAAATGTTTGGTCTACAAAACCCCATCTTTCAACAAATGCAATCAGCATAAAATCTTTTAATTTGCTTGACCCCTAAAAATCCCAAAAGAAAGAAGAAAAAAAACAGAGTTTACCACAATTACCTGCTCAATTTTCAGTGAAAGCACTAAAGAACTCACATAAAGTAATGGCTTTTATGCTCAGAAAAGGAAATCAATCATTTTTTCCTTACCACTTTGAAATCAACAATGTTTTTTTGGGATGGCATGAGCCAACATAATCTAATATCAGGAAGAGTTATTACATTTTCCCTTCATCATTCATGTTATATGATCGTTATGGTATAAATAACTCCAGAGATGAGTTTGGAATGGAAAAGTGATTATAAAAGCACCACATCACTCTTATTGTTTATTATTAGTGCTATAACAACAAGTATCTCGGTGCTCCAGCTGGGAACAGAAGCCTGTTCTGTTAAGCAGATGGTAGGAGATCAGCTCTGCTTTGAAGAGTGTGATGGGAAACGTAGTGTGGAGGGATATTTTACCCACAAAGCAGAATAAGAACATGAGTTCCCCAGTGCAGCACATCAGCTGTAGCTGCAATCCAAGTGGAAATCTTTCGACTTCATCTGCCTCCCATCTTCTTTAGCTTCATCTTCATTATCCCTTCCTTTATCTTCACAACAAACCATCACTCCAGCATTTGTTACTGTGATGAAAGCAGTCATGTAATTTTTTTAGAATTTAAATATCCTTTAAAGAGCATTTCAAATCCTAGGAGCTTTCAATAAAAAAACCCAAGTCAGTCTTCAGAGTATCCTCAAAGGCTTATGGAGCCAGGCTCTCCCTAGATAGAAACCAGGCATGAGTTGGTGCTACCAACAAATCTTCACAGATTTATATCCCCTAGAAATCCCTTCTATAAATCCCTCTTAGTAAATCTTTCCTGGTAGGCAATTAAGGCAACACATCCCTCTTTTACTGACATTGACAGACTTGTTTGACAATATTTTAATTACTGGGGGAAACTGCCATTTAGCCTGAATTTAAGATTAAATGCACCCCTACTTAAAATACTTTTTTTTTCTCATTTTTCTCCATGCACAAAAATATCTTTTTTTCCACCTGTCTTGGGGCCTGGTATATCCTGGTCCCACAACTACCTTCTGAGTTTGTTATTAGATGTCTGGAAAACTTAGGAAACTTAGAGGCAAGGACGGATGTAATTGACTTTGGGATTCCTTCAAGTTCTATGCTCTGAATATTTAAAATATCCTTGAAGACACAAAAGTTACCTACTCTCCTCAGAAGACCTGGGTGTGCTTTGCTAAGATCTGTTCTTGGATTTCAGAGGTTTTATGTATGGCTATTGTCCCTGTTCTATAGGAAGCAGGAAGGAACTTGCAGATGAAACACAATCTACACATTCCACAAAACAGCTCAGTTTCTCTCAAGAACTCCAGAGGAAGGTTTGCCTCATTCCCTCACTCACTGCAGAGCTCTGATATCCTCAAGGCACAACTGTATTAGTAAATGAAATGTGCCCAAGACCATTATTTGGAGTGGCACAGCCCAACTCCACACTGATTAAGTCTCTTACCTGCCAAAATTAGGTAGCCCCGTTTCAGGTCTTAAATTGGGAAGATCCTTGGTTTATTCCAGATCACAGTCTGTGTCCAGGAATTCTGGGGGAAAGATGATATCACCCACACTGAAATCGAGGACAGGGCTTATTCTAACATTTGATCAGCAACTGAGTATCATTGTCCAGGAACTAGGAATGTACAGATGCAGCCTTCCTGCCCACATTGAAGATATTAATTTGCTTCCTCCATCACCTCCAAAGAAGAAAGCCAGCAGAAAGTATAGTTAGGCCTAGGATCAACCGCAGACAGCTACTACAGACACAAATCATATCAAGTATGACTATTCTCTTTGGATACTCCTCCAGCATGTTCCAGCATGTTCCCATCAGGCTTTGAGGGCTTAAATGCTCTACCAATATGCTCAGGGGTCACACACCTAGGGATCCTTGTAGAAAAACACTCCACATTTGTATACAACAATGTACAGCGACAGAAATAGGATTTTGTGGTAGCTGAGTCGCCACAGAAGGCCCAAAGAGAGCCAGACTGTGTCCTAGGCAATGGAGAGATGAATCAGCCTACACCAGTTGACCCAGGAACCAACACAATCCCTCTGGGGTAGCCCATAGAGACTTTCTAGATAGATTTTTCTGAAGCTGGGCATCTGTTGTGACTCCTCACATAGTGGGGTGGCAGGCTATAAACAGAGCAGTGTCAGTGCCTCTTTGTCCATGGCTTATAAAGCGGCAGGTGAATATGTGAATAACTGAATCCATGCAGCTCAAGCATCTCTGCACTACGCCAGAGGTTGCAATGTGACACAGTGCATTGGCCAAGTCATGAGGAAGTAACAATGCCAGAATAATAGAATAGCTTCTTAAAGGGACCAAGAATCAGTCCTGTGTGATCTATTACAATATATAAGGGTCCATGCTATTTTTCACCAAACTTTCCTATCTTGAGTGAACCGTTATGAAGTCATTAACTCCGTGGAAGATGACAAAGTACCTTCTGTGTCACTGCATAGGTAACTATAAGGAGCACTGTTTATTTCTTTTTATCTATTGTGTTATGTTTGAATTCCATTAGGATGCCACTGTCCTGAAAATAACAAATAATGCCATTAGAGAGGCACTGAGATTCAAACCCTTTTTGTCTGAGAGAAATCAACCTATTGTCACAGTAGTGGTGGCTTCCTCTTCATTCTGGTATGATTAATATGCATTGGAAGAGGCAATGGAGATGATTCCTTATGAGGCATGCCAATTAAGGATGGGAAGAATGAAATAAATAAAAAACATGCCCCAAAGAGAGTACTGTGTATACTATCATCATTTTTGTACTCTTGGCACCCAGGTGCTTGTGTCAAAGGCCCAGTGCAGACTGAAAGGCTGAAAGGCTTCTTGACAGGAAAATATTTCTGATTCCATTGACATAATGATACTGGTTTAACTTGTGCAAGCTTTTTTCACTTTTATTTATATCACTTAGAAAGTAAAAATATAGAAAGGAAAATATATAGTAAATCAGAATGAGTAATGTTATTCTTAATTAGGATAAGAGTATCTGGGTGAGAAGGAGTATGAATGGAATTATTCTGCTTACTAATCACTCCCTACATCAATACAGAAAAATTCACAGGCAGCTTTTTGGACCCCTTCAACTCACCTATCCAACATGCCAATTTAACCAAAACACAGACCTTTCTTCAATTCTAATTCTGTCCAGTTCACATCACAACCCTACCATGGCCAGCAGCTGAAAGCAGTATTGGGATTGTCAAAGCAGAGATGCACACTTTGTTCTGACACCTCTGATGGAAGAAGCTTAGGATAGAAAGATCTGAAGGTGAGAAGGACAGCCAGGCATGTCAATGCTTTCAAGGAAGTGATCGAGGTGCACCCAAACTCATCCATCACAAGTTTTCTTCAGTGACTTCTAAACTGGAGAGTTGCAAGACTCAATAACACACCAGAGAGTCAAAGTCAGAACCCAGGAGGCTTAGCTAAACCACTGTAACTTTGGCCTGAGACAATGCCAGGTCTGTGGAATGATTGCTTTTCAACCCTTAGAAATAGTTTGGCTTAGCCAGTTGAAACAGCAAATGTAGGTTATCAAGCACATTTAAAGCATTTATGTTGTTAGGGGTAAAACTGCATTTTGACTTGGTGTGGGCAGAAACATGGATGAGGAGATAAAGTGTCCATGGGCTTGATCTTATTCCTCGGAAGTCAACAGCAGAATTCCGTGTAAAGTAAAAGATACGGGACCAAATGTTTCCTTAATCTTCAGGTCTTCAGAGATTGCCCTATCCACATCAACTACAGTTATACCTTTATATAACAAACATGTTTCTTCTTTCAGTGGAGGAAGAACTGAAAAAATATTTTTAGTACTGTCAGAGTGTCCTGTGTATCAAGAAAGCCCAGTGTTTACAGCCCTTTGCAGACTGAATTATTACTGTTGTGGACAATTGGAAATGGGTATCTGAACTCCAGAGAAATTCTTTTCAATCTATGCACTACATGTTCAAATATATCCCACCCACAGAACACAGCAGAAAAGAAAAGGTCACAACCAGATGGTCTAGGGAAAATGTGTTTTAATTTACAAGTTCTGCTCAATTCTCTTCTATCCCACTCTTCATATCTTAATTTGACAAGTAACGTAGTGTTGCTAATGGTGAAGTCACCCAGGTTGCACACAGCATAAGTGAAAGCTTCATACTTGTTGATAAAAACATGCTGTTACCCCTACCTGTTAAAAATAATGAGATGAATGTGTGAAGTGTAACAGAACTGATACTCAAGATGAGAACAGCTTTAACTACCTACTTTGCAATCTAAATAATGGAAAGAAAGAGAATAGCAGATGCCCCTTATCCATCCTTTTATATAGAGGGTGAAGGAACACAGCCATATGATATAGTTTTAATTGGATTTTCTCAAACAGTACGTTCCAGACAATGATTTTGGTGGGAGGAGAGCAAATCATCTCCTTAATGCTTTCATCAGGATTAATCACAGTTTATCTGTTTCTGCAGAGGACAAAGACAAAAGAACTGAAAAGGCATTAGAGGCACCAGCACCTTCTGGGTTCAAGGAACAAATATCTTGGGGTTCTCCTTGCTCTACTAAACCTTTCTCCAAGTACTCTAGGAGCAGCAGAAAATGAAAGAGTAGAAAAAGTACTGCCATAAAGTAGGAACATTCAAAGGCATCTCACAAGTACTGGAACTTAGTAGTGGTTTATGCTCCACATGAAGATTAGATGGAGAGATGTAACACTGAGTGACACTACTTCCCAAATAGAAAGCATCTGAATTACTGAAATTCTGAAATGTGTTTTAGATTACAAGCACTTTATATGCTTTCCCTGAATAAGTTACACTTCTTTGATTCATTTCTTCTGGAGAAATCATACGCACTAGGCTTTCAGGATTCACCCAACAATCCCTTTTTAATACAAGAGATACAGTGAGTGCAGGGTGCTAAGGCTCAGCACATTATCTCTCTTTTTTTGTCCCCATGCTGACAGCTTTTGAGATCTTAATGTTGCATCACATTAAATTACATTAAGCAAAGGGTGAGTTTAGACTATAATATGACTTCTGTTCCTCTAACTCTGTGGGACAACAAATAGTGTGGTGAAAGAAGTTGTCTTTGTGAGCTATTGAGAGTTTCCTGGGATTTATTAGTCTGTGTCATTAAAAGGACTTTACCTGGTTTTAAATGCATATGTCTGCCTACCCACAGCCAAAAGAGAGGGCACAAATAAACAGCACTACATGCAACTTTAACATACATTGTCTTTGTCTCTTTAAAGTATTTATGGTTGCTTCACTTGCACTATTTTTTATAGTTTCATAGGTAATTACGTTTAGGGGTTCTTCCATCTTTCAGTGCCTTTCTATCTCACTTGTTCCTTTTGCCCCATCAGCTGTGCAATAGCAAACCCTAGGGCCAGTTTAAACCGCATTTGACAGAGGTGTAAATATTTCAATGTTACAATGCCCCTATAGATTTTGTGGAATTTTACAGTAGGCCAGAAGGATGTATTAATTAGTAACACACACTTTGAAGACCTGATTCATTTGACCTGCTTTATATATCTAAGGATACACTTGAAATCTATGAGATCAGTCTGGCCATAGAGCACTTCTTTCTCGTCAGGTAATACAAAAGGAGTCTAGACAATCAGAGCACACATAAACACCTTCACAGAAGTTATCCAAAGCTAAGTGGCTGAATCCCGCTGATTGAACTTGAGCTATTAACAGGGTAAGAGCCAGCAAGCAAAGGCAGCACAGGTACACTGTGTTTCATAAGCTTATGCCTGCACTCTCTCATCTTCTCACTGGCCTACTGGGATTTGCTGCTTCCAGTTCCGTAATTTACTGGTACTTCATGGTGAGACAAATCATCCCAGATATCCACTGACTGCATTGACTACTTCTTCATTAACTGTGGTGGACTCTGAGATAGCTACATTGATGTGACAATCTTAGACTGAACTGTGCCCCTATGGCTCCAGTCAGTTGCTTAAAACCAGGCTTTTTTTTGTGACATTTCATACACCCTAATGTATCTGAGATACCTGCATTTGCTCTGCCTCTCTGATGTGATAAAGAACATGCAAAGAACTGAGCCCTGCTTCAAAGGAGCTGGAGGGAATCCCAGAAAATATTAAAAGGTATCAAAGGCTCATGTTTAGGCCATGTTTAGGCCCTGAAGAGCAAAAGGAAGTCACGCATGAGCATATGCCTTCACATGCTTTCCTCTCTCTTTTAGATTCTTTTTCATCACTAATGCTTCTCAGCTGTCACCAAAATCATCTGGTGCTGAGCTGTTCTCCCTTACTGTTGCTTTATAGTTCTGCTCAGCATCAGGAGTGAATCTTCTGAGGAGAACAAGAGTGCTATTGGTCTTTTTTTGCTCCACCTATTGCAAAATTTACCCATGGCTTCAAGAAGGAACCTGAAAAAAGAAAGCACTTTTCCTTATCATATCAGAATATCTACTGGAATGAAAAATTCAAATGATTCATTCACAGCCTCCTCCAAACCTCTTTAATTCAGTTTTATATGTCCAGCCAGGAAATTAAAAATATCTGTTTGGATAAATTGACCAGTCACACAGCTGTGGTGAGCATCCAGGAGCAGATGCATATGAAATTGGTTAGCATGAAACATTCATAGACTTTTTCTGTATGTTGATATTCATTTTTTTTTAATAAAAAAGTGCCCTTTGAGCTGAAATAAAAGACAAAATTAATAAAATATGTGGAACAAAACAAGCTGCTTTTTTCTCTGTCAAATGATAGACACAAGAAACATCTTTTGAAGTTGGCACAACCAACTTTCTAAGAGGTAGTGTAGAACAAAACCCAACAAAATCTTGTGAAAAAGGCATTCGACTGATAGACCTGCATATGTCAAATCTCATTTCTTCTACAGAACAAGGGTTTTCACAGCACTAGCTTGGCAGAATAGTCACTAAATCTAGCAGGGTAGATGTGAAGAAGTTTCCCCTGAGACCAGCTAGGGAAAAGTCTTCTGTGAAGTGGGAGCAAGGGATTGGGATTTGATTATCAACAGTATCACTGGGGAACTCAGCTGTCTGAGCCAACAGCTGATGTAGTCCACTGATGTCTACTACAGCTGCATACCTGAGAGTCAGTGGGGAATTATGCTCATAGGCTGGGTCCTCTGACTTGAAGGGTTTTAAGGCAGAATGAAAGTGACACTTGACAGAAAGGAATTAAGAACTGATAAAATGTTGCCTTTGCCACCGTCTGAGGCATTCAACCCTCTTTCATCAGTCTACAGAGAAGCTGAAAGTTCTTGTTCAGCCACTCAGGGATAGGACAGTTCCCTAGTATTAGCTTCCCAAATTGTCTTTTACTTTTAGCCTTCAGATATATTGTTTGCCATGCAACCAAATAAAGATTTGGCCACAGTGGACTGTGTGTTTATAAGCTTCAAGCTGGAAGACCCAGGTTTAGCATATCTGAAGTCAAATGTGAATATGACACAAAGACTCCATCTGGTATCTATTGCAACAGCACAATGCTCCATGGCCCAGGCTATACCAGTGCTGTGCAATTGGCTTTTCTCTGGTTCTTGGTGCCAGTGCAAGGTTTGCAATTCGATTTTCAAACAGTTTAATGGTGCATGTCCTGGAGACATCAGAAATAGAAATCTATGCATAATTCAAGCAGCAGCTGTGATCCTCTAGGGCAAAATGGATCACTGAGCATCAGGTGAAGTCTGAGCATAGAGCATCCTTAGTTAACAGAATCAGCTTTGAGGCAATATTCTGGAGGAGATCAAATAATCTGACATTCTGTAAGAGTACATTTGGCACTCTCTAAAAAGCACCCCTTAAAATTTTGTCTTCAGAGATTACTTCCCTTCAAAAACAAGGCGCAGGCTATGACAGTTTTCTGTCCTATCCCAGTATTTCCTGACCAAGTGGGTAAGTAAGCTTTGCTAAACTGAGTCATGAGCCTAGAAATTATCAGTGGAGTCCCCCAAACAGTTTTGTACTTTTTTTTTAAATAAAAGGACATGCCTATTCTGATGTGTGCACAGGAGTACTCTTCACTCTTCAAGTCATGTTCTCCTTCAGGTTCACCATCACATGACCACCATATTCTGTTTAAAAAAGATTTCAATGGGTGCCTATTGAGAAAGGACCCCATTTTTCTGCTGATGAAGACGTTGGCTATGCCTCTTATCCAGCATAGTACTTGCTGGTTATGCCAACGAAGTCCTGAGAAAATGACCATAGCAAACTGTATTTGAGCATCTCCTGGGGTAATACTCAACTGGGCCATCTGCACCAGCACTTTACCATGTCTCTTGTCAAGTGTCCCCTTATGATAAGGCCAAACATTTTTGTGGCATAACACAGAAGTGACATCTGCTCCCTGCACACAGCCTGAGGAAAAGGAGCACAATTTGATTAAGCAGGAGATAACTGATCCTACATCAAAACAACTGCAGAACTTCACTGCGATTGACAGCTTTCAAGGGAATATGCACTACACCCACAGACTGGGGTTTTTTTGCCAGTTACATTAGAAGTCATCCACTTTGAATGTGAAATCAAAAAAGAAATACTACTCCCCATCCAGTGCCTATCTTCTAGGGCACAAGTGCCAAAAATTATCCACACTGGTTTCTCTGATCCATTAGCACTTGCCTGCTAATTTATGTTCACCAGCTTCATCTAGCTCATTTAAAACACTAGATGTTCAAAGACATTTGGCAGAGGAAACAAAGAGTTGATGGACATTCTCCATGAAGTTCTCTGATGTTGATGGGAAGATAGCATGGCCTTACAGATAAAAGACTAGTCTATCAGTGAGCAGTTCTGTATTTGACTAGCTTAGGTTGAGCAATGATGTTACCTCCTGATCTCTTTGCTGCTCTTCCCACTCCAGCTCCTTGCCTACTTTGTCTGTACAAATAAAGATGATCTTCTGGACATGGAGGGTTCACCTGGCATAGTCATGTGTAACCTGCTCAACACAGTAGTCTACAAGACACATGACTGCTTTGCACAATTATACCCGTCTAGTCATTGTGTCCAACCAAATGGACCACATCTCATTTATTCTAGATGTAGTTAAAATTCCACCAAAAAAACCCACACACACAAAAAAACCCCAAAACAGGCAAACAAACAAAGAAGCAACTCCCAAAACAAACAAACAAAAAACAGAGTAGTCTAATTTCAAATGTAGCTGGACTATTCAGCCATTCCTCTAACCCAAATCATCATCAGAAATAAAAACAGATAAATGACAAAAAATAATAAATTATAAAAAATTATAAAAACAGAGCCTTCTCTGTCAGTGTAGGAAGATTTCCAAACCTCAGAAATTTAAGTTGTTAAAAGCTCTTTTTTAAGTAGTTAATCTGTGTCATGATCACAGGTAAAATATCTCTCTAAATCCCCTGTTCTTCCTCCCACAAAACCTTCTCTTGACATACAGACCTCAAACACAGGCCACACAGAAGAAAAAAAAAAAAAAAAAGAGGGATATTTTCCTCTTCAGCCAGCTCAGGGTATTTTCACTGGGGAGGATGCACCCATCTATCAGGTGTCTTGTCTATCTGCACGTCAGGATGACAGCCTTTTGGTTATATTGATAGATTCTAACACAGGCCGAGAGTAGACTTACTTACTGATACGATTCATTACACTTTAACGTATGATGCTCTCTAGTTGCTGTCTAGAAACACTGCATAAGTAGAAGTCCAGCATACTGATTTATTTGAGCTGGCAACTTGAGTCCAATGGAGAATCCAGTGCAGGGAACTTTTTGCCAATACACAGTAACTTTGTTTACTCAGTAGAGGATGTATCCATCTTTCAGCTGGCATTGATTGGTTTTATTTTTTTTTTCCTACATGCCCAGGCTGTAGAGGCAAAAAATAAATCCTGTCACAGAAAGTTATTTGTTTTGGCAGAGTAAAAAGTGTTAAAACCCTGCACAGATAAACCAAACAGTGAGAAAAAAAAAGTAACTGTCCTCTACTATAACATAAGGATTTTAATTTGAAGCACAGCTCATACAGCTGATTATTTCCCAGCTTACAATAAAACCTTTCATTCAGACACAGTCAAAATACTACCATTTCTCTGCTCTGAAAAGCCTTGAGTGTTGTAATGGAGGGTGATGTGAAGGACACCTGCCTTCTAATGAATCCAGTTGTAGAAGGATCCACTTCATTCAGCTTGAACCTTCATGAGGGACAGGGTCTAGGAAGTATACCCCACTGGAACATTAGAAAGGCTAATGTGGAATGAAACAATGATCAGGTACTGGCACACAAGTTGCCAAGTGAGTCATGGAAGAGGGTATAATGAATCCATGAAAGCGTTCATCTTTCAGCTACCACTAGAGACAGACAATATCTACTAGCCAGTTGGATAGGAGGAGGGGCTCATGCATGAGGAGCATCTAGTCTGACTTTGGGCAGACTGGTTGTGTTCACACATGATGGCCAGGTAGATCGCAGGGAACTGTCAAAACCTTTTATGTATCTATTGAAGTTTATGTCAGGTCAGGACTGTACACGTTTCATGTTTTAAAACTTAATGACACACGAGAAATGCTTTATTAACCAATTCAGCTATTCCTCTGCCATATATTCAAGGAAAAATCAGTGATCTTTGGAAAGCAAATCAGAGACTGTCACAAAATTGAAACTACATGAAAAAAAGTAGGAAAGTGTTCTGTGATAGCTTCGAGAGAATTGTTTCCATTTTTCAGTGAACTCTCCTGAGTTCAGTGAACTGTCTTTGCACAGACAGTAAATAATACACCCAACAATGCAGTAGATTCAATCAGGAGGTGGATGTTATCTGTTCAAGAGCTGTTTGACACTTCACATTCAGTGACACTGGTAATCTAAGTGGGGTTTTCAGTTTCCACAGTAATAAAGTAAAATGTTGCTGCCCAGATTTTCTGGAATTTGGGTTATTTGTTTGCTTACATATGTGAATGGAAGGTTAGATGTGAAGGTTGAAGAATCATTAAAGTACCAACTTACTATGCAGAGCTGAAAAGAGATTAAGACTTGACACATGCTTTTAAAATCATTAGTTTGGGTCAGAATTTTAAAATATATGCTTACTAGTGTACTCACAGATTTTTGACGTTTTACACAGACTTTCTGAAAGAAAGCATAGAAGATAAAAAATGTTATGGAGAGGAGCCTTGCTAACATGGACCTGAGGGTCCGGG
Organism: Chloroceryle aenea; assembly: GCA_013399075.1. Taxonomy (NCBI): domain Eukaryota; kingdom Metazoa; phylum Chordata; class Aves; order Coraciiformes; family Cerylidae; genus Chloroceryle; species Chloroceryle aenea. The sequence goes on from VWZY01009502.1 coordinate 278,857, forward strand.
TGTACAACAAGCCTCATATGAGTCAGCAGTGAGTTGCTGCAGCAATGAAGGCAGATCCCATCCATGGCTGCATCCACAGAGGCATTGCTAGCAATGACAGAGAGGCCTTGGCTGCTCCCTTCTTCATCTAGCTGACTCTGCACCTGATTATGATTTTTATTCTATAGGAATGAGCCAGGATGTGCTGTCCCTTTGGAGAAAAAGCTTAAAGAGATCATCTGACTTTTTTTTTCAGAGCAGCTTTATACCATTTATTCAAAATTGCACACCCTGAGCTAGGCTCATGTAACTGAAGCCACTGACTGAAGCATTTCTTTGTGCTTATCTGCAACCTCTGCAACCTGAAAAGTCTAAGATAAGTCTCTTTTGTTTGCTTGCTCACAAAACACCAAAAGGACAATTTTCTGTATCTAATTCCTCAGGGATGCTGTCTATGAGCAGATTCCCAGGGGCCAATAAGGGGAACTTTCAGCATAACCCACATGTTCTTGCAGTGCTCCAGAGGGTTTTTGAGAATTCCAGCTTTTACAATAACCAAGAGAAAGTGTAGAAAGGCCTAATACAGAGGTTGTAATCAAAGGTATTTAGAAGTCTGGAATGTAGATATTCATGGCAACAATGCATCATTTATACCGTTAGGCATGGTGTCAAGTTAAGCAGATGTGTACATCTGCTGGGTCAAGCTGGCTCATAGTCCCACCCTGCCACGAAACACTGGGAGTCCCAAGATTTAACTCTCTCTCTTCCATTTGTTCCCAAGCAGGTTGGGAACGTGGACAGGAAAATTAAAAAGCAATCACAAAAGAAACAGAAGCTACAACTTGATGCTCTGCTGTCTTTATTCACACGAAGCAGCAAAGTTCTGTATAAGACTTGAGTCTTGGTGGCAGATAGAAGACAAAGGAATAAAAAGTCTTGTGTATAGACCACTGTCAAATAAGGGAGTTTTCAGTGCAAAAATATGTCAGTGAAAAAGCACAGGACTCTGATGAAGTGCTTTCTGGTAAACCAAATTAGAACAACCTTGTACTCCTGGATAGAGGATTCTCCAGCTCCACATTTCATACCACATATATTTTGTTAATCTTCCTCTCTGCAAGTGAAAAACCCACTCCAGGAATAAAGCAGAAAGAATCTTTTGGCATTCAACAAACCTTTAGAAACAGTAAATACTTGCTGCAAATTGCACTTTCCACACACCGACCCTCCTACACAGGCAGCAGTGAACACTTAATGCCCCAGGAGCGCAAGGAGGCGATTCCTTGTAAATGTTAAGTGCTGCCTGTTGCTGCCTTCCAAATGTCATTTCAAACAGTTGTGATTGAACGAGCAAGGTCTGTTGCATCCTTCCCCCACCAGCTTTCCTACATCATTAAACATCGCGCTGAATTCACATCCACGCGTTGATGTGCTGCAGTCCTGACAGCAGTCTGAGGGTACGGAAGAGACTCTGCTTATACACACAAGTAGAGCAGAGAGTCCACGTGTCTGGGCAAACCGAAGGGCAGTTTCACCTTCATTTGTTGTGCAGGAGATAAACACCCTAGGGCTATCTTCTAAAACACGTATGATGGACTGTGCTTAAAAGCACCCATTTCCCCCCACTGCTTGTAAAGGCAGTGTAAGCAACCAGCTCAAGGTCAGACATGCACCTGTAAAGATGTACAACCTAGCTTTAGAAAGTAAACCTAGCTTTAAAATCCTAAAACTTTACTTTTTCTCATTAATATGAATCATTAATAATGCATTGACAATACTGTCTTTTAATAAAAATAATACATTAAAAGACAGTTAGGGGAAGGAAAACGCGTATGGCAACAATGAGGATGTTTCTATCCATAACAAAGCATGGAATAGCTACATGTTACTACATAAAATGATCAGACACCGGGAAGAGAACAGCCCTGCTTGAACTTCAGCAGGAATTCTTTGCCTCTCTGCAAATACAGTCTAGTTATGTGCTCTGAGCACTACTGCAATTAGAAAAGTTGCTTTTATGTAAATGTAATATAGTCCAGCTTAGCTTCTTCAGTACATTTAGACCAGTAAAAGTGTATCCTTAATAAAAGCAGTAGGATTTTCAGTTATTTTTATTCTGAGAACTCTGGGTGAAAGGCTACTTATAAGCAGTAAAACTACTGTACCATCAGATAATAAAGGTTCTGTATTAAAAAAACAACAAACTCTTGGTGGCTTTTTAACCAACAAAAGGGAAGATTCTGATCAAGTATGGATACTTCTAGATAGCTTATGTCTCTAGAAATTTCTAGTGAGTGATGCTTTATTTTTTTTTTTTTACTGTGCTTCCTGAAGTGTTCTATATTGTCCCTGAGCTCTTTCAAACAGCTGCTTCATTCAGCTCAAGAGATTTCTGCACATTAGTGAAGGATGAATCTTACTCATTTTGAAATTGTTTGGGGAACTTCCCTACATAAGCAGAAACTGCCACACTGGGCAGACCAATGACCCATGCAGGCTGGTACTTGTTTCCCAAACTATGTGCAACACGGAAAGGAATTTCTTATCATTCATTTAAATGTTTATTATCAAATGGTGCCTAGCAGCCCTTTTCTGCTGTATTTAAAAAAGCATACAACTATATTCACTCCATTCTGTGGCTAAAAGTTTGTTGGTCATCTTATGAGAAATTAATCATAAAGCTAAAATTAAAAAATAGGAATGGAATAGCACAGCCCATTAAAATAGATTTGAAGGAGTTTAATTTGCCGGTACTTCAAACATTTTTAATTGCTGTGATCCTACTACAGTCAACTGAGATATGGTGATTTTTAGCATCTGAGGGTCTAGGCAACATCTAAAAGAGAAAAGGCAAGCCATGGTATATTCCCTGTGGATAAATCCTACCACAACAGTAAAACCAGAGGGGCTATTTTGAACAGGTAAGAAGGACTACAGCAGAGTGCGATCACTAGAACAGGAGATGCCGGGCTGTGAATTTAGTTGTCAATGTACAGTGCAGCATAACACTCAAAGCAATTAGATTTACAGCCAATATCCATGGGATACCATAGCACGTTACCTGACAGGAAAGACAACCAGCACCACTACATTCATATTGCAGTGCCCTGTAAACCTTTAGGCAGTGTAAGTAGGTGTTGCAGCAAGGCTGAAAGAAGATACAATGAATGTGGTCCTTGATCAGTAGTATTTATTACAACCTGCACCCTGAGCTCTTCTCTGAGAAGGGATCCTGGCCTTACCAGTTCCTCAAGAACTCTCCTAGGAGCCTTCTCCACATCCCAAAGAATGGTTTAAATAAAAGAGTAAAATTTAAAATAAGAGCAACTCTCAAATGAAGCTCATACACAGTGAAGGCAATAAACAATCTTAAACACCACACCAAACTGTACCAAGAAACCCCAAACTCCCACTGCGAAATGAACTCCTCTTCTTTACTCTAATTGCAGATCTCAGCAGGCACTGTGATATAACAGCCTGTGGGATACTTGTTAATAAACTCAAATAGTCTCATTTTCATTTCTTTACCCATTAAATAGATTATCACAATTTGAAAGAAGGAGAACAATTTTCATCACAGAATAGTTCATTATTGATTCGCCCCATCCTGGGTAGATTCCTTTTGGGGTGGGGTCTAAGTTGATATCAGATTAACTGTCATTTTAACCAATGTTTGTTGTTCTCAGAAAGCTAATTCAAACCAGGAGTGGCGTAAATTTGCATTTCAATTCCTCATGGGTTACTGCGAGATTCTGGTCAGAAAGCATGCAGTTGTGTTTAGTGAAAACCTCAATAAAGATTAATCCAGCAAAGACTGACCATACACATTTACCACTGTCATACCATAAAAGTTAATGCTATCAGTAAACAGGACACTGGAACAAGCCAGACCCCCTGAGTTATGGTGGTGAGGGAACAAATCCCAGACTGGAGCAGCAGCTTGCAATTGGTTGGCACGACTTGCTTTGCATGTGGCATTTGGAATGTGGGAATTGATCCCAGCGGGAAAGGCTGAAGTGGATTCTCTCTCTTAATTTGCTCAGGCAAATGATTGCTTGCTCCATCTGTTGTTAGAGAATGGTTCCCTACAGAGAGAGGATCTAGTGCAAGCATCGCGCTGGCCCTTGGGAGGAAAATGAGACACAACCGAGTTAGCAGAGAAGCTTTGCTATGGATGTATGATGGTCCAAGCACCCATACCTGAAGAAGGAAAATTGATCCATCAGCTGCATTCAGACAGCAGATAGGAAAAGGCACTTAACAAATAGAAACTAAAAATCTGCCCAGATAATGATATTTAATGGCAGAGCACTTCTTACTGAACAGCATCCCTTATTGAATTTCAATTGAAATTTTTGTAGTCCCATTCATAAATAACTTTAATCTTTCCTTTCTCTTGCTACTGCTGCTCTTAATTCTCCACATACTATTTATTGCATGGTAACATTATATACACAATGGGATAAAAAGTCATATTTTTTCCCTTAGAAAACCAGCCTGAAGTGGAAGCAATGTCATTATACATATTCATAGCTACAAGATGAATGCTACTGCATTTATAATGCTTTATTAATCCAAAAGGAACTTTATAATCTTTTAATACAACAGTTATATTTTATTCAACTGTCCAATAAAAAAAAAAAACAAAACCAAACAAATAAGCAACAAAAAAAAAAAAAACCAAAGCTGGGAATGGTAAATATCTATCTAAGCCATCAGAATTTGAATATAATGAGTATTAATTTTCTTTCTTTTTTATTTCTTCTTTTTTTTTTAATTTCAAAGCAATTCCCAACTCTTTCTTCTCCTCCATGACATCAAGTATAGTTATGATGGAAAAATACCTTAAATTAATTACTAACATGTTAAAAAGTAACCCCAAAGTCCTAAAATACACAGGAAAGGTTTGCAAGGACAGTAATTATTTTAAAGTGATAGCCTTACAAAAAAAACACAACAAAACCCCTGCTACATATCAGAAAAAGCAAAGCAGCACTAATTATAAAAATATGTAAATAAAGCTAATAGGTGATAACATTAATTAGTGGCATAAAACTTTCACTCATCATTTTGCAGATAGCAGGTATTCGTTTGTGAGGATTAATTTATATTTTAATTAGAAATTTACATATTTAGCAGCCTTGCCATGAACAATTAGCAACCCCAGTGCATTTAAGGATTTTCAATTTAGACTAAATATGCTCACTTTCAAAGGGTCATTTTGGAGCAATCTGTCTCGTTTCACAGTAATGGGGACATACATATTTCCTTCATACCCACCGGTTCCCTTTGGATAAAAGCTTCTAAGAAGTAGTTTGTAATACTTAAAACATGATTTGGCATCCTCTTCTAATTTAGTTCTCATAAAACATTTATGTTAAATATTAATTGGTAGGGAAGGTCTTTATAGAGGTTGAGGAAGATAAAATTATTTGTGATGGAATGAATTTGGAGTGACAATAAATCAGCCTTACGTGTGCTAGGTGAGAGGGAAAGTGACAGGAATGGTTGATTCTGTGTATAATTAAGTTTTAGGTAAGATTAGTGAATCGAGGTTAAATAAATTTCAAATAATTCTATAATGTGCTGGCAGTATATATAGCATGAGACTTGATCTATATAGAAGCAATGAGAAGAGAAACCTGCTTAGGATGGCTTGTGTGATTTATTGCAGATGAACAGATGGAAAGATTGGAGCTCTGCTCTCCATAACATCAATGTGAAGGCAGAAGAACTGCACCACAGGCACAGTATAAGATATCTCTTAACCCACTAGATGTTTTCATATGATCACATTCATCAGAATGTGGCCCAACCAACTGTGCTATCTTAGATGGTGGAAGAATTTAACTTCAGAGGTGTTTCATTGTAAAAAAAACTGATGAATTTTTCATTTCTGAGCAACTATCATGTACCAGGAGCAGAAGACAGTGTTTCAGACCCATCAGTATTCCAGCTCCTTCATGGGGACATGCAGCCTGCTACAAGGGCATCATCTTCACTCCAACCGACACAGTCTTGTATGACCCAAGTCAGGATGAGCCAAGGTTATTGGAACTCTTTGATTCAGCTTCTCTAACTGGTTAAAAAAATTGAATTCTCACTAAAATTTCTGAACTATATTTTATTGAAAATTAGTAGTGAAAATTAATACTAAACTACCTCACAAGATTTCCCTGAGGCATAAGGAATATAACCAGAAATGCCCTTAGATGACAGGCTATCTAGTCCTGCCATCAGATATAATGCTGGTTATTATTTGTTTTCCCCATCCCCAGCACAGCTTATTTGCTCTGTACAGCTCTGCCATATTAAGCAGGGCTTCACAAATCTCTATGTGTAAAGCTCACTGAGACAGCTTGAAGAAATGAAGGATAGGGAAGACCTCCAGAGATATTCTATTCCACATCTGCTGATACTTTCCCTCCCTTGGTATTTCCTTTCCCACGTCAGCAGCATCTTCACTTCTTAAAGTGGGGGCTGAGAGCTGTCTGTAACTAATAGCTGTAGCTGAAAACATCCCTCCTTTGAGAAAGTGAGGTTTTGCCAGCAATTAGGTAGCCAGCACTTTGCTGGCTCACTGCCTTGCTGTGAAGGATGGAGCAGTTTTCACCTAATATTACCTTTCTCAACATTTCAAAAACTCCTAGACGGTACCTCCTAGGCCCTTCTCTGTTAATTTAAGGAACACTCGCCATCCTGCATTCAGGGAGGTTCATCTGAGAGACCAATATTTCACCGACCAGCAAGAAGGTACTAAGATACAAGCTGTTAACTCTTGGCAGTTGGTACAGAGCCCTAATCTGCTCTCAAGCCACTACTGACACCTGTACCATTTCTCAAGGTATTTGATAAGCTGTGGCTGGAAATGGGCAGTGATGGAGAGTCCAAATGGTGCTTCTACAAATACTCCATTTTTTTGCTATTCTTCCCAATAGATTTTTTTTTTCCTAAAGACTGAATGGTATCTTTTTGTCCTAGTCAAAGTGTAGAGAACGGTCCTCTCGGCTGTCTCTTTCATAACTGAACTAGTCCCATTATTCCAACCCACCCTCCCCAGTCATTGTTTTCTTTACTTCCATTCATTTGGCTGCTTAGCCAAACATTTGTCTTTTTCCCTTTTTCTGTGCTACAATAACAGCTTGAGGCCCCAGCCAAGACTAGGGATGTATTATGCTGGATTCTGTGTTTGCGATTACATACATAGTGTGGGAAAGGCCCCCGTCCCCAAGACTAGCATTTAATTCAGGAGGGATAAAAGGCCAACGGATGTTCAGGGAGAGATTAATGTCACCCAAAATCTGAGTCACAGATGAAGAATGGACTCAGGGTTTGGGTAGCATCGAAGCCACACACAGCTATGTTTCCATTCACAGCCATTAAGGGATTTAAAGAAAAGTGTCTAGCAGCCTGTGGCAAGCAACCAAACCAGAAAGGGGGCAGAGGGAAGAGCCCTGAAATGCAGATGAATTTCCCATATATAAAATGCTTTGTTTTCAAAGAGCCACAGAGGATAAAAATACCATTAATATCCTGTTACTCCATGCAGGTTCTTCACAAGAGCTGTCCTAGCCAGGACTGACTTGAAGCCTTGCAATTATTGATCATGATTCTGTCATATTTTTTCCTTGGAAGGTACCAGAGTTAGGTCCATGCAAGTTATGCCTTGTATTTTTTCCCCACAGTTATGCTACAATCATTTCCATGCCCTGAAAACTATCACTACCAGCCTAGCTGCATTTTTTATTTAAGCAAACTGAAAATCTCCTAGACTCTGTCCCCTGTGCCACTAGCTCTTTTCAGAATATGATGATTTCCAGAAGCAAATAAAGATAAAAATTCCCAGACTGAAAACATTGCTATTAAACAATAAAAAAAAAAAAGGAACTACAGATCCCAAGGTACCTTTTGGCCTTCATCTATTAACTATCCCTTTAGCATTGGGTATGTTAATAGAGTATTTTCTTACTTTTCAGACAAAAGAGCAAAATTTGCTTCATTTAAACCGTCTTTCTACAAAGGGAAATGATTAGCCCATTCATTTGGTACATCTGTCAGGTACAGCAATTCTCTGCTAAGTACTAGATGTGGTGGAGGGTTCTGGATGTTTAAGCAACAAGATGTGCTTTGGTAGGTAATTGGTTCTCACACCCACCACAGTAACTCTGTATCGATGCCAGCAGCAGCATCAGACTGGATAGCAGCACATGTCTGTGAGTTCATTTGAATGGCAAAGGCATCAGAACAGACTGTCCTAAAAAAAATGTCGCTGACCTGAGCCAAGCCATAAACAGCCACCAATCATTGGGGACCAATGCTTGGCAGCACAAACCCCTCCAGGAAAGGTATGCCCTTGAGCCCCAATAGCATAGTCAATCCTGAATTCTCCTACCTTCCAGAAGGTGGGCTAAACAACCCAGTTCAGCCCTGGCCCAACTTTCTGCAAAGAGAAGGGGAAGAAGCAAACTGGGGAATGCCAGGACAAGAAAGTTTCAGAACTGTATTTTGCTGCTCTAATCAACATTAAGCACTGTAAGAAATCCTGGATCTATGCTCAGAATTATATTTTGGAGATATCTTAAACTAGGTAGTTTAAGATACAATTTCTCTAGACACTGTAGACAAAGATAAATTAAATATCCTTATTCTATATGACTAGAATGGACTAAGAACTAAAAAACTAGGTGTGAAAATCTGGACTTAAATGAATAGAGAAATGTCTGTATGATGAAGGAAGGACCCTGTAAAGCATTGCTTTTAACACAGAGTTCCACACAGCAAATCAGAGAGACAGAAAGCAGTCTTTGAAGATCTGTTCTTAATGGCAACTTTTAACAAAATTGAAACATATAATATCTGTTCTTCAACCATTCCTTTGAATCTCATTTCTATAACAAAAGACAAAGAAAAAGAAATAATTATAGAAGTTTCTTTTCTTCTTTTCAACAGTTCTATGGAATCAAGTTCTTCATCAGAAATTCTGTCTCTGCTTTCCTTAATTCAACCAGAACATTACAAATTGGGTATAGTTTTCTTTTCCTAAAAAATATTTTTCTTTTTGTCTATCATGTATGATTGAAAATCTTTTGGTTTTCAATTTTAGAAAAGTAATTTTGCTATTTTTTAGAATCTTGAACAGTCAAGAAATAAAAACATCCTACATATTTGTTATCCTTATCACGATTTCCTTCAGAAATGTGCAGCATCATGCACGTTGTAAATATACATAAATGACCAATCAGGCAAAACAATGACAGTGCAGATTTTTCAACTGCTATTAAGAACAGCCTGAATTGCAATATGTTTGCTTTCAAAATGCTAGAGTTATCTTCTACTGCAGGTTGAAATTAACAGAAGAAATCACTGAGATATGGAGCATAATCCCATCTGCATTGATGTAATTCAAATTGATTTAAATAGTCCTGATTTGAAGTTGCTTTGACATCACCCATAGAGTCAAAGCAGGTTTTATATCTTCAGTATTCAGAAAGTATTTTCAGGCCAGAAATGACGAGCATGACCATCTTGCTCTGGTAGGTGGGACATACATGACATAACTTTTTCCAACGAGACTTAAGATGTGGAGTCCTAAATAATCAGAAAGATTTCTGCCACGGTGAAAGGAAAGACACATTAAATTTAATCTTTCTTGGGATGCGATGAATCACCCTTTTTTTTTTTTTTTTTTTTTTTTCATT
>VWZY01009502.1:288551-343759 GCA_013399075.1 Chloroceryle aenea
CCTTTTTTTTTTTTTTTTTTCTTTTCACTATTGATGTAATTTGGATTCCCAGCTTGGAAAAGGAATTTGGCATTTAGATTCATAGAATCATAGAATGGCTTGTGTTGGAAGGGACCTTAAAGATGATTTAATTCCAAGATTATTGAGGTAAAGTATCATGACTCCCCACTGAGGTGTCTTCTGCACCTAAGTCAAGGTAGGGACATTCATTTGCACCTCTATTCTCTAGCCTATGCTCTGTCTAAAGTGCAGCTTTCTGAAAGCCATCCATTGTGGCCTCCATCTCATCTAAGAAAGTGTCTGCTGAGTGTCAGTCCCAAGTGCACCAGCAGGCTCTACAGACTACTCTCCTCCACTCAAGGTTTCACTGGCTGCTCTCAGGGCCAGCTCAGATACACACTGCTCTGTATCCTGGGATCATATCGCTTTGAGACAGAACAATGAGATGCCTCCATAGCAGCAGCACCCTGTTGCTTGGGACATGCATTGTTCTCTTCTGCTTCTTTTTGGTCCCTGCCTGATCTATGCCATAAATCTGCCCTGCCTGTCTAACATGCAGGATATTGGAGTGGAAGCTAGGAGAGTTATTAGGGGAAAATCTTGGTACCTTGGAAGCCTGGAAATGATAATTTTTTTTTTCATTAGGAACATACTTTCACTGCTAGACACTCTCTGGTCAGATACTGACTCACCTTGTGGCTTTGGACTAATCCTTGACCTCTCTGAGTCTCACATCCCATATCTGTAAAAGTCAATAACCCTTTCAGCTAAGGATTTAGATCAGATTCATATAGCACTTAGAATAACCTTACAAAGTACCACTCTACAGTTGTTTTTCTGATGTTCTCCTATTTTCTGGCGTATATATTTGCATCCAACTTCCCACAAAACTGTTGCCTCTACCCTGAATTTTGTATGCAGCTGTGTGGTGACTCACAGCCTTTACCTAACACAATGAAATTCTTCATGTTTACGTCCAGATGTTGTCTCTACTGTCCATTCACTTTACTGCATATCCTATAATCTATAGTATTATCCAATTCACAACATTTCTCTCCACAGTCTGCTGCTGGGAGGTTTACTTGAAGATTTCAATTGGACAATAAAGAAAATCAATCAGAAAGGAAGCTAGCTTGCCAGACAGTAGCATGTGAACAGCAGCTGTGGGAAAGCCTTGAATTTTTGTACTGCTGAGCTGATATTATTGGGGTTGACAGTGGAAAAAGAACTTCACAGTGAAAAAAGCATTCAGCTATCCTGTTCTCAAAAGAACTTGATGCTGTCATTACATATAACTGTTTTTGTCATGTACAATTAGTGCTTTGAATGGAACAGTTCTGGCAACATCACAAAACACTTCTTCTGGCATCTGACTTGCTGTATGTCAGAGTGCACTTAATGCATTTACCTGAACTTCTGGAAGTTTTTCCCCTCTTAGGTTATACTGCCTGGAAACAGAGTGTGTTTACTGCTGTCACAGACAGACTTTGACATTACAGCTACTGGCCAATCACATTAAGAACCACCATGCAAAGCATCATATAAGCATTTCCAGCCCACTAAGGTGAGCCAAGTTGTGACTGTGAGAAGTTCAGAAGGGTCATACTCCTACAATTCTTCTAGTTGCTGTCACGGATGGGCTCATGCCCTTCACTCATAGGAGAGAAGCAACAATATACTTTATTAATATAAAGCAGTGAGTTAACAAAAGTCGATGGTAAGAGAGACAGGGGCTTAGCAAGATTCCATGGCAAAGTACATTTGATTATTTACTGCATACAGGACAGCTTCAGGGAAAACTGTCAGGGAGACCCTCCCATCGAGTCATGAAGTTCAGAATGGACCTTTTTTCTTTCTAAACTCCTTCTCAGAGAGAAGACTAGGTGCTGCTGGGTCTACTCCTAGTTCCAGACTTAGTCATCAGTTTATGTCCAAAGGATTAAAAAATACTAAAGCTGGAACCTGTGTGAGGGAAACATCCAAGTATCGTATTCCTTGTTGTTTCTTTGGTCTATTACTTCTTTTAGGGTCTAGCTTGGATACAGCTGCATACCTCTTCTTTCCAATTTTTATGCAGTTCTACTATATTAGTGACTCATGAGGGTGGGGTAGATGAAATTAGAGATGCCTATATGTGAACATGTTGTCTGAGCGACCCTTGTAGTCAGTGCAGAGTGGTAGCTCTCCAGAGTGCCAGTCATCTCATCCTGAGGCAGACATCTAACCTAATTCAGACAAATTTCTATCTAGACATGCTTGTTTGTGTTCACAAAGTTGAAAGAGATGAGCTGCTTGAAGAAGTGTACACTGTAAACATCTGAAAACAAGCAGGAGTTGGTCTTAGGTGTGACTAACATGCTAATGTGACTAACATGCTAACTAGGTGTGACTAACATGCTAATTTACAGCTCTGGAGGGCATGCAAGGTACAGCACGGGGATTAAAACTGCACTAGCACCTGTAGTATTCTTTTCCTGGAGGTGAATATCGTGTAGGGTGGGCTGTCAGAAAATGGCACATTCCCATCTCAGCCAGCAAGGTTCCCAGTTCAACATACCAGCAATGAAGATGGACTGACAATGACATGTCTGACAGAGACTGATGACTAGGCAACCACAGGGCCTGTCTTTCTGTTCATGTCAGACCTATGCAGCTTCTTTGTGCCAGCCCAACAGGTGTCAGCGAGACCATCCTGATTTCTGTCTCACTTTTTTATTGTTGTTTTATTTTTTTTTACTTGCCCAGACTGTTTTTTTCAGCGCACATCTTCTTTTACACATGAAGAGTGAGTCTCAGCTACAGTCTTTCACATCACTTATGAAGCTACATTATGTGAATATTTTCTTCCATCCTCCCATTTGTCCTACTCAATGACAAGCTTTCAAAGTACATCCAAGGGCTGAATTCCAATGTTTGAGTTTTGGAAAGGTGTCTATTGCAGATGCTGCTTATTAAGTAGTTTACCAAGTCATTACCCCTTAGGATGCATCTTCTTGCTTACACTGGAACATCTAGGGAGCAGAAGGGATCTCTGGGAATTTGGTTAATTAATCCAACTGCAAACAGTAATTAGACTTTATCGTAATCAACTAATTAATTCTTCCAACTCAGTAGTTAATGTAATGAGCAAAAGAAACACAACCAGCTCTTGCAAGACATGAACCTCAGCTTAGAAAATAAAGGAGCAAAGGCCATTTATACCAATTAAGGGAGAGTATATAGACAGTTACTCAGAGGAGAGGTGATTGTGGGATACATGACACATTAAAGATGGTATTTTTCCTTTGCAGAATTATTTTGGAACTGATTTCTAATCAACCTCAAGTGTATTCCACACTTTCCAAGTTATGTGCTGAACCTGCCTTGTCCCCTCTTCCTCAGCTCTTGACTAACTACCTTGGTAGTTTTTTTAACTATCATTTAATTATACTAAACCAGCCCTGAGGAGGTGGCAGATGTTATACCATGGATATACCAGTGCCTTCTCCCTGCTTTACTCGAATGTCAATAGAAGCACAGTGTTTTATTGATACATTTACCAACATGCTGTCACGCTGGCCAGCTCTAGTGCTGGTACATGAAAAAATGACATCAGCAACATGCTTCAACAGTGTTCATTGATACCAGGCTGGGAGAACCATACACTTATTAGAAACATAAACTTGCTTCATTAGGACTGGTTCATGTATTTTCCAGCATGGCCATGTCTAAAAAAAGTGGATGCATTTAATCATGTCAAGACAGGAGGTCACTTACACTAAGCAAAAGAACCACAGCAGCTATGGGTGTATTAGTATTTGTAGATTGATAAAACCAGTGCCACAATTCACAGTGGCCATGGCACATTTCCAAAACTAATCACAAATTGTCAGTGTTTAGTCAAAGCAAGTTCCTCTTCTCTGCAGATGAAATATTTGGGAAGTATCAAAATGGCTTTTTTTAGTATATGTTAGGACAGGAAAAATTACTGAAGGTAAATAGACTAGCAAGACTTTTTACTCTGTCTCCCATAAAATATATTAAACAATAAAGTTTAGACTAGAAAAGTGGACACGGGTGGACTGAAAAACAGCTGAACTGTTGGGCACAAAGGGTTGTGATCAGTGCCATGAAGTCTATCTGGAATCCATTCACCAACACTGGGCACCAGGGAGCAATACTGGGGACAATATGCTTTAACATCTTCATTAATAACATGGATGCCATAGCAGCATGGACCCACAGCAAGTTTTCAGATGATACAGAATTGGGAAGAGTGGTTGTTATACCAGTTGGATGTGCTACCATTTAGAGCAAGAATGGATCAACAGAAGTCTAAGGAATTTTTTGCACCTAGGGACCTCATGCACCTGTACAGGCTGGGACCTTCTAGGCCTATACCACTGAATAAAAAGATACTTCTCCTGTCCAAATCTAAGTGCCAAGGGAAACATTTCAGAGCTGTTTGTGTCAAAACTTTACATTCTACACTCACAGAAGGTGAGGTTCATGCATTCAGTCATTAACAGTGTTCAGCTAATGAGAAATAACTTGTGAAGCTGAGGTGACTCAATCCTTGCCCATGTCCACACATTGCCCAGCTACTTCCACAGGAATAGGGTTTTACCCCAGATAGTGACACAACTGTTATTAAAAAGCACTATATCTTTGTCAGACAGAACATCTATTGTCTCTCTACAGCACTCATTTACCCACTGTGTCCTTGAATGCCCTTTAATTAGCTCAGTGAATTTCTGAACAGCTCCAAAACCTACCCATTCATCCCTCCCCTTTAGCAAGTTCTTGCCCTCCCTGAGATCTGTCCCAGCTTCTAGTCACCTCTTGGTGTCTCTGACAGCTGCATAACTGTAGGTCTTCAACTTTATGATGAGACTAGCCTTTTGCACCGGGTGTTCCACTGTTTTTTTGCCAGAAGTGGGGTCAGTAGCAGTCCAAAGGAAAGAGCAGGCTCTTGTTCTAGACAGCCCATCTGACAGCCTCTTTTCAAGCACCATAACAAACCGAGACATATAAAGCTGACATTTCCAATCACAATGCACTAGAACAGTCCTTCCTGCTATCTCTGTCTCCCCAAATGATTGTGTCACATCTCCCTGCCTCCAACATCTCTGACTTCAGGGTCATCACCATGTGAAAATCTAGAAGGTGATTATCTGATGGTGAAGCCAGCAGATCATGGCCTGTGCCCTGACATTTTTAAGTTACAAAAGTAGATGACACCCAGCTATACTCCATTCTTCACTACTAGATGCTACTGCTCATCAGCTGAGCAGCATCATCAAGTCATGGATACATCAGTCCAAGCCAGGTTTATTGTGCCACTGCACCTTTGTGGGCACTTTAGTCAAATAAGTCAGGTTGGCATCTCAATGACCGTAGTCCACATATCTGCATCCCTCTGTCTTCTCCCATCTTGAGAGTGTGATATTCCCTGGCAGCAAGTAGCTACATCTCACTTCCCTGCAGCAAGATTTATCTCAACTTGTCTGTCACAATCTTAAATGATCCAGCAGCTGTGTAGGTGGCTAAAGGAACAGAAGCACAAAAGCAAAAAAGAAATAGCTTCCAATAGTACTTAACTATTTTACATTTGAGAATGAGATGAGACAATGGTTCAATTTTGCTTTCCCTCTGAGAAAGGGCTGTAAGTCTGCTGGTGATGCTGTGTAGGAGAAAATAAAAGTGTTACCTCAAACCGCAACACTGCTGTGAATATTCAGTAACTAATGGCACTATTCAGTTGGCACTATGTGAGTCTCTGCAAGGCAAGGAGCAGACAGAGGATGTTATAAAGGAGATGTAATCATGAATGATGTTAATAGATGAGGGCCATTTAGACAGACATGGTGGTGTTGGATGAATTATCAAAGAAGAGAGAGATGGTGAGTGACATGCATTACAGAACAGAAACAGAAGCAAATAATCATTTGCTGATGACACTAAGCTGTGTGGTGTGGTCAACATACTGGAGGGAAGGGATGCCATCCAGAGGGACCTGGGGCAGCTTGAGAGGTGCTATCCTCATGAAGTTCAACAAGGTCAAGTGCAAGGTCCTACACAATCCCAAGCACAAATAGAGGCAGGGCAGAGAATGGATTGAAAGCAACCCTCAGGACTTGGGTGTGTCGGTTGACAAGAAGATCAACATAACCTAGCAATGTGCATCTGAAGCCCAGAAAAACAACCATTTTCTAGGCTGCATCCAAAGAAGAGTGGCCAGCAGGTCAGAGGAGGTGATTCTGCCCCTCTGCTGCACTCTTGCATACAACTCTGGAGCCCCCAATACAAGAAGGACATGGACCTGTCGGAGTAGGTCCAGGAGAGGGCTATGAATCTGATGCAAGGGATGGAGTACCTTTCCTATGAAGACAGTCTGAGAGGGTAGAAAGGGAGGTGGAAAAAAGAGAGTCACTTGTAGCCTTCTTTGTTTGTCTAGGCATTGACAGTGATAATTTAGCATTCAATTATCAAAAAGTAGGTCTGGAAGGACATAATTTAATCATGTAGTAACCTAATTGCTTGTTATTCTCTCCAGATGTTTATCCATCCTATTTATAAAACTTTCTGAGATATAGTCCACTGTTAACTCAGGCAATTTATCCTTGCATTTCTCAACACTTACTGTCAGAATTTTCTTTCCCATCATCTAATCCAAAACTTGCCTGTTGCAGTTACATTTTTTATTTCATGACCAGCTCGTAAGGAACAAGGAGAACAGATTATTTCCTCCCTTCTCTCAACTTCTGTACTGTAGCACTGTTATCATATCTCTCCTATGCTAGGTGATACCTTTTATCTCAGTTTTTCATCCTAAATGATGTCAGTGAATCCTCATGCTTATCATCATAGTAGCTGACCCCCATCCTTCACATAGCTTCTCTTTTACTATTGTCATTCTTGCCTTCCTGGGGACTATATGAACTGCTGCTCATTAGAGTCTTTGCCATTTTTACTAAATGGGTGTACTACCAAATTCTAGACTTTCCTTTGCCTCCATTTCTGTCTGCAGAAGAGAGACAATGACTATTCATTTTCCACAAAGCATCCTTCATCCATGCAACTCACTTTCCTTATACCCAAAAAGAGTCAAGACTGTAACAGATCAAAGTTAGATGCAGAAGGTCCAGTCTGATTGCCCACACAAAAGCATCTAGTGCCACTGGAGATGACACTAACATAAACTTCCTAGCTGCAAGCTCATGGACCAAAATACCATGTTGCTCCTGTACATTGGGTGTCATACCAGTCAACCCTGAACAAAAGTCTTGGATACACTGGATTTTCTAAAATGCCAATCAGTTCCTCTATCTAAGCAACTGAATTTCACCCACAGTTTATAACACTGGAGGTGTTACAGGTGTCAGTATGTTGGTGTTGCAATGTGTACTGGGCATCCAGACATCCCTTATAGCTCCTGAAGATCTAGTCAACACTTTCAGAAGAACCTGGAGATGGGTTCAGCTGCCTACATGGAGTCCTTGAGATGCCCTGGGGTATCTTGTTCAGCCTCTGGCTGCCACTCAGAAGGTAGAGTGTTCCATCAATTCTGTGTAATTTCTACCAGCCCCATACAGATCTATGGAACAACTTTGGGTACCATTAATTGTGACAGAAATCCACATGTAGACACACAAATACAGGTACAATTAAATACACACTGACCTTCATAATGCAGACCTGAGTGAAGCCATGAATTTTCTTACCCAGGTATGTTATTCCTTAGTTGTCCGTTATGTGTTTTTATGTTCTCTTTTGAAACACAGGAGCTGCATGGCATAGCTGGCAAGTTGGGATACATGACTTTTCTAAGGCCAGGCAAGAAATCTCTACAGAGCAGAGAACCAAATGTGGGTCCCTGTAGGGCAACACCATAAGTATTAGGCCAGCTTCCTCCACAGCTCTCTGTACATAAAAATTGTTCCTTGCTCCTTATAATGCTAACACTGCATAATTCTTTTGCACTGGGATGTCATGGAACAATGATTACTTCATGGTTGAGGCACCTGGCACAATGGGGTAAATTCAGTAGATGTCACATCCAGAGACCAAACAGCTGTTAAAAAAATATCCCACTTCTAGGCAAACCCATTTGGTGCTCTGCATTGAAGCATATTCAGTTTGTGTTTTGGCTTCCAATTCCCCTCCTGCTCCACTTTCTCTTTCATTTTAGTGGTTTCTTCTTTCCTCGATAAATCAGGAAAGTTTCCCATTGCATTACACTGAGCCCTTATCAAGGGGCTTTATAAATAATAATAATGACCATGAAAGAGATGCAATTCAGTTAAAAGCATAATGACTACAGGGATTAGAACTGCTGCATATTTTTTATGGGTGTAATATGTCGTTTTCGTTCTGTTACCATAATGAAAATAACAAATTAACAGAAGCATTATGCAAATTATATATTAAAAACGTCATGTTTATTAGTCTGTCTTAGCAAAAGAGATGCTACAGCACTAACACTGTTAACCACTTAATAACCCTGTTTTTAAAACAGAGAAGAAAATTCAATTCAGCATGGTTTGGCTTAGCTTTAGGGCATTTTTCAGTGACTTCAGTGGCTATGTTTGAATGCTCAGAGCAAAATGTATGCTTAAATACATTTCTGGAGCACAGGATGTTAGAATCTGCTTCACTTCAAGGATATTTTGGTCTCAATAACGTACCTTTGGAACAAATACCTCACAAAACATGCTACTCTTTGCTCCTGCAAAATAGTGGTGTACAGCTTTTACCTGGAGTTCCTTAAAGTCTTGCTGTTTATGCAGAAACAGATACAGATTTTTATCGAAGCATCAACTTTATTACGTTTGCTGCAGAAGATTGTTCTGCCCTGATCTCTTTGACATTAAGGAACGTGGGGGATTTCTTTTCCAGCATACACTGAACTTAATTTTGCTCCTAACCAGAAGGAAGTTTATTGAAAATTATTGAAAATCTAGCAGTGATTATTTTCTAAGAGCCTTCAGTGATTAACATTTAGTTGTAAGAATTTCTTTGTCCTTGGATAAAGAACTTGTTATTCACAGGAGAAGAAAAGGATTAACAATAATCAGGAGATTCACACTTCACTTTTGTTTATTAAATGCCAACTCAGTAACATAATGTAGTTATGGGATTTCCAGAATATGCCATGTTATTGAAATCCATCAGACTTAATGTAAAAGCAAAAGGAAATTCATTTTCTTTATCAGATTCAGACTGAAAAAAAAAATAGTAGTACTAGGAGTTGTATCTTTTGCAAGGGAAACAGTCTTTTCATTTCGGATTTTCAATCAAAGAGCAGAGACATGCTGAGAAACCACGGGCCCAGAGTGGATAGGAGCTACAGTGTCTTATTCTAATTGGGACAGACGGACAGGACGAGTACCCAGATTTCAAGCCTTTCACATCCCCACCTCACTGCCTGCATCACGTCGCCTTTCTATCCTCATGGCTGTGTAAATGCCATATCTGCTTGAGTCTCCAGTTGGTATCAGTGTGGATCCACAAGCTGTCTGTACATGCTCAAGGAGAGCAGATGTTCTGAGCTCAAAGATCAGTTTAAAAAACAATAATAAATATAATTAAAAAGAAAGGGAAGAAAGGGAAATAGCCATCAGACAGGCTCAAACACAAGCCAGACTAATCACAAGTTGAAAGAAATACGTTTATCTCACAGTTACTGTATTGGGATAAATATGTGAAGTCATATTCACAGTAGTTTAAAACCCAATAACAATAAACATAAAGCTCATAGAAACTTGAGATTTCCATTCTGTAGAAATTATGACATCTTCAGAATAGATCTGCTATACTGAAATGAAACAAAGCCAATTTTTGACATTTCTCACAAAATTTAATTGCCTGAAACATTCCTTAATTGTTTCAGCTCAATCAAGGCATTCCAATTTGCTTTGATACACTGGAATATTTCTAGCTCATTTCATTACTGAAATTCAACCTATATATAGAGACAAAAAAACTCTTTAGAGTTAGGATTTCGTTATACTTCTTAAATTAAAATGTAAAATCAAATGAACATACATTGGTATTCTAAATAGGCAATTGTCATTCTAACTGTACTGGTAATTAGAAGTCAGGCTGGTTATTGATGGCATTTTGAACTCTCAGTGACCATTTGTCCCCAGCTTCCTAAATGGCAATTGCAGAACCAAGCACTATATATTAATCAGAATTCTATATGGCCACTCTATCTTGATGATTAATTCCAGTTCATATAACATAGTCAGGAGACTACACTTAGGTCAGAAACCCAAGTCCCATGTAGGGTTCAGGCTGCCTAGGAAATGGTTGCAATTTGGATTTGCAGTCAAAGAGCAGAGACATGATGGGAAACCACAGGCTTAGAGCAGATAAGAAGGACAGTGTCTTGTCCTAATTGGGACAGATGGACAGGATGAGTACCCAGATTTCAAGCTAATACTTTCAAGACAGTACTCTGTTGAAGCTACCAACTAACATACAGGACTGGTTAACACCACTGAAGTCAGGAATAATAATGAACAAGGTTTTCTGAAGTGAGAAAACAAGTTGTTGCATTATTTCTAGGACACTACATTTTTCATGCTTTAATAAAATTTTGTCAAGATCATCAACTTTCAAAAATCATTGATATTTTACAGCAAAAGATGCATCTACAAGTATATACTACATGTGAATTTTAAAGACTGTTGTTGTCCAGGTGTGGGATTCAGCTCCATATTTCAGCACTGAAATGATACTATCTACATAGCAGTGTCTACTACATGTGCACCATAGGCAATTGTCAAAGGAGCCAAGTAAGCAATTCACTTCTTCCTGAAATGGATGTGTATGATAAAAGTAAACTACCTAAACATAAGTGTTTATTGCCATCCAGGACACCCCAAGTAGCCAAGGTATCCTCCTTCTAACTTGGGAAGCCTCTCTGGATTTGGTCTTTCAGACAGTCCATCCCTGCTGCCTTCACATCAGCGCTAATGACACAGGGTTGGACAATGCAAACCCTTGTCATGTCCATCAGGACTTGGATTGCATGGGATGGGGTACACTGCAGTCAATATACTTACCAGGTAACTAGAACAGGGGTTCTCCCTTTCTTCAGTACCTTTCAAAGTATAGAAACAGAGGTATACACTGAGTGCCCCATCAGAGTCCCCAATCCCATCTGGACATTAGGTTTGAAACTCCCACCTCAGACACATCGCCAAAGAGAACACTCCTAAAAAGTATTTCTGCAAGCCAGGACCAATAAATAGGGTAGAAGTTCTACCAAACTTTCTTACCAATTATTGTTGGTGAAAAGCTCAAGATGATTTAACAGCATCGGACTACTGCAGGAAAAAAGAAGTGAGTGGGAAGGAAGAGAGAGAGGTAAAAAAAACCTAAACCAGACATTTTATTTCTGCTCTACCAATGGTGATCAGTTCTTTCACATGGAAGGGGACAAAAACAGGAATTGACTTTCTTTGCCAGGGAAAGGAAATAAAGGAGAGACAGAATACATCACTCTGCACTCTGACTGAGACGAAAAACATGGGTTGGAACTGAAATAAGGGAAATTAGGCTTGGAACAGAGGAAAAATAAGCAAACCCAAAAATTCCAACCTAAACTCAAAAGAAAGCTGCCTTTCTAAAGGGAACATAAAGGAGGTCTGGGATACATAGCACAGGGGTGAGACACTCTCCATGTGTGCCCAGAAACATTGCATGTTCTCAAAAACAGTCCAAACATCTATCATGGGATAATACAGAATAGTTGATCTTGTGCATTTTCTCAGTCCCCTTCCAGCTGTTTTCTTGGATTGTCTGAAAGACATGGGTGGGGAAAGACACTTACAGGTATTCAGACCATGCTAATTTTACAATGCCTACTTTACATTAAGAAACAAACAGGCAAAGATCTTTCTTAGACAAGTTCCCATCCAGGGAACCATGTTCCCATCCAGGGAAACATGTTCCCTTGGTTACTCCAATTTCTGAGGTGGCTTGTTATGTCCCTGGGATTTTTAACACTGCATCCTGGGGGTGATATATGAAGAGCAAATAATTCCTGCCCACCATTTTTGCTATCAGTTTCTTCCACAAAGCTTTGTTTGATTTTTCTGATCTCTGTGAAGGGGAGAAGAAAGAGATCCAGTCCTGATGAGTATCAGCTTGCCAAATTCATTGCTGAACCAATGCATTATTCATGCATTTGTGACAGAGAGCAGTGAGTCTAATGTGCAGAAATGAGCTCTGAGAACTGTTGGTTATTGCTGGGGACTGAGACATGCTCTGCTGTGACAGCGCAGCTCTTTGTGCTGGTTGCTGATGCTGTGCCAATAATCCTATGTAAAATGCAATCCCACCATGTAAAGACTATTAGTGCCTTTTGTTTGCATTGCACTTTGGTTTGCAGATCCCGTCACCAATTCACATTTGTGGTATTTACCCGTTGCTATTGGAAAAATCTTAACAAGCTGAAAAAATTTTAGCCCATCTCACTGCAAAAACTCCTGGTAAAGCAATTATTTCACATTACCCCTTATGCTGTTAGCGACAAAAAGGCTGAGTCACAATGGGCTGCAAGTCTTTTTTTAACTGACAGTGAAAATAAAGACATATATTTGGTACTATGACATATAACCATCAGGGAATTGTGCATAGCATAAGAAGAAACCACAAAATCATCAGATAACAGACATTGAAGAGACTGAAA
Organism: Chloroceryle aenea; assembly: GCA_013399075.1. Taxonomy (NCBI): domain Eukaryota; kingdom Metazoa; phylum Chordata; class Aves; order Coraciiformes; family Cerylidae; genus Chloroceryle; species Chloroceryle aenea. The sequence goes on from VWZY01009502.1 coordinate 301,234, forward strand.
GACTCATCTCACCCTGATATTGCCAAAGTACAGGAATAGGGAGAATTCTTTTAACAAATTAAGGAGAGGTTTTTAAAAGAATACCAAAACCCTGCAGTTAAGCAGCAGAAACATACAGATGATGGACCTCACCCCAAACTGCTGAAGACAGTTATCTTGAGGAGGGTGTTCTGCATCTTGAACCATCAAGGCTTGGTAGGACACAAGTCATTTATTATTTCAGCCTTTAAGCAGATTTTGTTGTTATAAAACACAGACAACAAACAAACAAAAAAAATTGTATTTCACGAATGCTGAAAAAAGCCTTTGGCTTTTTCTGAAATTGAGCTTTTAAAAAATATTGGTACTTATTACTGTTATAAATAAAACCCCTTTCACACCCTTCTATTTACTAAAGAATTCATCCAAAATAGCAGGTATTTGGGGGAATTTATTCTTTGACTGAAACCGAGTTATCCAAACCTCATCTCATCCGTAGCACTGGGGTACCTGCCATTACCCTATACCCAATACCAGTACCAAATACCCGATACTATCGGCTGTAGTGCCTGGCCCATTATCAAGTAACATCTAGTCCTCCCTCTATCACTGAAAAATCAGGTATGTCCAGCCTCTGAATGACCTATTTTCCTTCTTCAAGCAGTCAGCTGGACACTTAGGGAGGGACTTTGTACAAGCTGGCCTCCCCACTTCCCAGTTTCCAGGCATGCAAGGGTTGAAATGGACTCTCTCAAAAAAAAACTGAGGTTTATTCACAGGAATATGTATCTGAAAACACTCTCACCTTCTAATAACCTTATAGACTAGGAAACTGTTTCAAACAGTTTGTGTTGGCCACATCCAATTAGCTGGTTGTTCACAAGTACTAAACTGAAACTCAGGGAAGTTATGAAGACATTAGCAAGTATGGGCAGCCTGTGCTTTTTCAGTAGTGATATATAATTCATCAGACTAAACCCACTTGCTTCCTGACAGCACATCCATAGCATCAATGCTCCAGGCTGCTGAAAGGAATTGTGGGGTGTTCAGTAAATGTTGACCTGTAGCCAACTGGACCATGCAAAACAATTCTGCACTGGTACAACTTGGAGCTTTATAAGCAAGGAGGAAGAAATAAATCTTACTGCTATCTATGGCAGTTGTCTGACCATTCTGGAATATAGAACCACCTGCAATATAAAACCAGCCATAGCAGCAATCTCTTGAGCTCACCTATGATTTCACTGCAGTTTGTGTTGACTGAGAAGCTTTAATATTTTCCAGATAGACTTCACATCCTAAATGAGATTGAAACACACTGAGAGGCCTCCAAGTTCTAGCCCAAGCTTTGTTGAAGTACTGTAAATCTGTTAGAAAAAGGCATGCTGAGAGATAAACTATGCAGTGAATTTTCATGTTAAGAGGGACCAGCATCTCCTCCCATCACGGTTTCTGTACTGTCCTCATATCTGCCAGAGTACAAACCAAAAAATCATCAGAAGCATATTTATACTACTTTTCCCTATACAAACATAAACCAGAGGTAGTATTTCTTCATCTAGCACTATTTTGACCTACTGCATTGAATTCCTCTAAGACTGTTTGAAGACCTTCCCCACAATTCATAAATGTTGAGCCAGAAAATGCTGCCATTGTTTTACAGGAAGTTTTCTTATGCTACATATAATACCACTGAAGTAATTAATTTTCTGTAAAGTGAAGTTCAATCTAACTTGAAATTCTCTGCAATATATTTCTCCATGCTGTAGCTGTAAAGGCCATTAAGAACTTTGTGAAAATCAGATTATATTAGGGTGAAAAGTTAAGATTATTTTCCCTTTGTTTTGTTTCAGTGTCCCTAGTGCAAGAATGAGCTATGTAAATCATACAAAGATCACAATATGATATAATGATACAAAATGAGCCTTTGCATGACAAACAGAAAGATCTTGATCTCTTTAGTTCAACAAAAAGAAAAGTAAAAAGTCTAAATTTAGACTATAAATTTCTATGAAGAGAAAAGATATAGTATAACAGGTGATTTCAGCCTAGTAGACACTAAGAATTTTAAAATGGTTACACCAGGATCATTAATTTCCTGTGTCTCTTTCCGGTAGTTGCCTATAGTGGATGAGTAGGGAAGAGTATATACCAAATAGTTAGGATATTAATTTTGGCAGTTTAGAGGGAAATGAAATTAAGACTTCTAATTTCAAGGGTAGTGAGGCACCAAAACTTACTAAAGTTGCAGTAGATTGTCCATTCCTGGGCAGGGGGGAAGGTGATTTCCTTAAATTTTAGGGTACAGTTCAAATGGTAAAGAATTCCAAGAATTCAAATGGTAAAGAATTCCTGGTATCTCTTTTACAGGAAATCAAACTAAGTAATTTCAATTGTTTCCTCTGGCTGTATGCTGTGTGAGTTTGTCACTGATACAAAGTCCAGACAGGTCAGGATCAGTTAGCCTTTGCACTGCTGTGTCTTCCATCTGACTTAGAAGAAGGAGGGGAGGAATTGTGCATTGAAATGTTTGGACATGGCTGAACAACAGTTCATGCTTCCTCTGGAGACAGGCAAGTAAAGACAAACTAACAAAAACAGATGGCACAATACAGAATTACACCTAGGACTGCAAAATCGGCGGCTGGGCGGGGAGCGGGAAGCAAGCAGAGAACTCCATGTTCCCAAAACTGAGAGTATCATGTACTTATCTCCTACCTGCACAAGATCATTCTCAATAGCATAGCAATTGACTTACTCAGAACTGATCTATTTATTGCCAGGTACCTTTTATCACGTGCAGAGATTTTGCTCAGCCCAAAAATGAAGATAATGATTTCAAATCACAGCAGTCTAGCTCCCATTAATTTGTCCAGGCTTTGTCATAATAACATTAATCCTGATGAGCTAATATATAGTATTAAGATGATCACAATCTTTGTGCTATTCTTGTTGCTACTCAGTGCTCAGTAAACTCAACCTTTGCTATCAAAGCATATTTTAAATAAACAATCCCACGCTTATAAGGCTCTTTGAACACCATATCAGGCATTAAATGGGATTGTTATTAAGATGGCATCTAACTATTCTGATGATGAAGCTGAGAATCTCCACAGTGCAACAAGCTGAAAGCAAAAGTAATTTAATAAGTGTCACTGTGTCTTAGATCACAGTGGAACAGATCAACTGACTTTGACAGAGAGAGTCCAGTGTTTTTACACCCATGAAAGTGAGAGCAAAAACAAATCCCGTGAGTATTGCTGATGTGCTCAGTATAGTGAAGTCACATTAGTGAGCAGCATCCCTTACAGACATCCAGCCTGCAGAGACCCCTCTTATTTCCCCATCATCGCATCCCTTTAAGAGATGGAGGATTAGCATTCTCATTAGAAATTTTGGTACACAGTTGGACTTGATGTCGGAGGTCTTTTCCAACCTTAATGATTCTGTGATTCTGTGAAAGAAGAAGGAGGAAGAGCAGATGTTGGAAGATAAATGAATTCACAGTATGACAGAGTCACTGAGGTTAAAAGAGTTCTCTAGAGATTGTCTAGCCCAACCACATGCTCAAAGCAGGGTCATATAGAGGAGGGTGCTCAGGACAATGTCTTCACTGCCTAAATATAAGCAGCTAGAGCCATTTGAGACACTTTGGTGTGCAGGACATCTGCACAGGACTGACAGCCATGGCAGAAAACCTACTGATGCAAAACTCTTCTGCAGAAGCACCTGGAGGCAAAGAAAGATACTCAAAAGCATCTCAAATGGCATGAGACAGCTGAGTATGGAGCCTGTAATAATCATTTACCATCCACAGGCTCAGTCTTCATGGAAAAATGGGACCCTGCCAGCCATAAATATGCATTAACAGAGAACATAATTGCTTTTGATTTTTCCTTATATTTTGTAAACACAGACTCTTCATCAGGTTTGCATGCCCCTCTAACAAATTGAAAGGGTGTGACTCAAAACAATCAGAGGCATCAGAAACCCCTACCTTGACATCAAAGGACCCCCAGTGTGTTTGAGCACAACTTGTCAAAACTGTCACTGTTTTAATACTTCCCTCTGCAGCACAAAATCAAGAGAACAGCAAAACCAAATAAAAATAATAAAATAAAAATATGGGTAAACACATAAAGGAAATAAAAAATAAGGAAATTGCATGAGGTTTTATGGCATGTAATATTTTTTTTTAATATCCAAATCTTGTCTGCCTAAGGAAGAACGTAAGTCACCCCCATGGTTTATATCTCTCAAAGAGAAGTTATTAACCTGCTTAAACTACTCCAGATTGCAATTATCACCCTTTACTGTGAAACTAGATCTTGTGAATTTTTGATCTTTGGTATTATTTACTGAAGCTGTCCCTCACTCAATAGTAGTCTCATAAGAAATACTGTAATCAATATCTTATTATGGGATTTTTTTGAGGCAAATTGGCTTTTATTCCTCAGAAACCTATACATTTTCTTGTTTTAGTGAGCCTTTTCTCTCTGGCTATCTAGTCCCTTTTCATTTAATTTCAATTCAAAAACCAGATCGAATTATTTATTTTTAAAGGAAGCAAAACGAATGGAATTTTTAGATGAAGAGGAATATCTATACAGTGGAAGGAACGCGGACCCAAGAGACCTGAATGCTCCATCCTGACTGTGACATGAACCATCTGTGACTGAAGGCAGCCTTCCCTTCAAGTCACCTCTGCTTTTGTAACCATGGCTATTCTGTGTCTCTTGCTGAAAAAAATAATGGGTAAGTTTTGCTGCGGCTCAAATATCATCCAGAAAAGAGGAGCAGGCACAAGAAATGAACTGGGGAGAAATACTGAACTTTTGTCCCCATTGATTCCTGCAAACTATATTCCAGACAGGGACAGCTCACAGCCCCTGTCCCTAAACCCTTACAAAATCAAAAAGATTCAAATTCCAGAGCAGACCTATTGCTCTCAACCTGGATTTCCTCAATCTTTGTCTTCAGTTAGCATAAAAGAGATAACTTTCCTTTTTTCTTCCATATTCAGTCAAAGTTGGATAGAAAGAACTGCAGTGTGCAACTAAAATGATTGACAAGCATTTATCAGTAAACCTGTAGCAGAGCTAAAGTCAATAAGGAGTCATTATTATAACTGAAGAGCAGTAAGATTATAGCAAGGATACTTTAAAATCTTTGAAGAAATCTTTTTCCCAACCTTCATTAAATAAAAAAATATGTGCAGCTAGAAACAGTCAGCAAATTATATTCAGACTATTATGTAACATGTTAAAATAATATAAATTAAATTGGGAAGCTTCCAGCAACAATATAAGACTCAAATGAAGTGTGATGGATGAGTTCTGAGATAGGAAACTTGTTGAAATAAAAGAGGTAAAAGGATGAAATGACAACAAGAAACTATTTAGAACAATGAATATGCTTGATGAAAAAAGGAAATGGGAAAAGTAGTGGACTGAAACTGCAGAAGAGAAGGCATCTTTACTGTCATGTTGATGCTCTCTTCATTTGATGCTCAAGTTCACACGGTCTGTAAGTTGCTGTGCATTTCAGGTCTTCTCTGAGGTACATGTATTTGGCCAGGGAAAACAAATGACAAGATGCCAATGTTCATTTTCTGTACCCTATGACTTTGTTTATGGACAATACTGAGCTAGACCTGGCTTCCACCAACCTCTTGCTTCCCACTCACAGCATCCATGAGCACCGAGGAACCAAATTCACCATGACACAGCTCTCCTATGTCATATGGCACAAGCCTACCTTGTTCTTGCATCAAAATCACCTTCCTCTGCAGAGGCTTTTGCAATATTTCCCACATTACTTCCTGAACAGGTTGATAAATTCAGCACCCTGCCTTCCTTTCTTATTCTACTGCCTAGGTCAAGTAGTCAAGAGGTAAAGCCCTTCCCTGCTATACCCTCCACAAGCTCACAATTCAACTGGTTATTGCTGTAAGGGGTTTAAAATCTGCATGAGGCTTTTACAAATCTTTTATTTTTCACTATATTTATGGTGTGATTACCAGCTGTGGGGAAAAAGGGACTAAAAATTTATCATACCGTTCCCACCCTGCAGTGTCTGGGACATTTTCAGTGTCTGGAAATGCCCAGCACTTCAGAGGAAGGCGCTCTGAAGGGAACTCAGTGCTGCAGCCAACGTTTGCTTAATGTTCTGTCAATATTTAAACAACAAATCTGTCAACTGATTAATTGGCACTGTCACTTTCCAGCAGTTTTATGGGTACTTCAAACCACTAGCAGTCTATTCCTAAAAGGAAGCATGTAGCATTTAAATATGTATGCATACAAGATAATAGGAATATTTAGCATCCTGAAGAAAAGTTGTAATTGCTATCCTGCTGTTCTCGTGCTGAATTCCCAATGCTTCCTTCTTTCTCTAGAGAGGTGTTGACAGAAAGAGGACATTAAAAGTATTTAGAAATTACTTGTGCCATTCTTCCCATGGTGGAGATGCCACTGATACCCACAGCCAAGCATGAACAGGAATGAACAAGACAGCAGAAAGGACATTTGACATCTTGAAGATGGATTCATTTCAACTTACTTACCACCCCATAGTTAAGCATCTATTACAATCAGCTGATGAGCCTCCTTCAGGAGCCAGTCATGATATAGAAGTTGCAGAAAAAAGGCAAATTGGATCCCTGTTTTAGGAAGCAATGGATCATACTCTGAAGAATCTCCTAACCCTTTTTCAGTCACTATTGAGGCAACCTAGACAGTTAAGAGTTGAACCAATGTCTAAAAGCTGAAGTTAGGTGAGAGGAGTCTGATCTCAAGTATACAGCACCACACAAACACTACTTATTAAATACTCAGTGGCTTTCCAATCTCTGTTTTTACCGACACAGCACAGTTAATTGTGGAAAGAACTCAGGGAAGTGGGCAGAGATGAATGCATGGACTTGCTCAGACATGTGATCAGTGCCCAGAGATCCAGGAAATTTAGCAGGAGTGATAAAGACAGACGGTGCATCAACCCCTAGTTCCAATCCATTAGCCAAGCATGCACCAGTTTCAAGAGCAGTGATGCAGCCTTAGTTGTTCTGCAGAGACTTAAGATCCACAAATGAGTGGGAAAGAGAATAAAATGGATAAAGAGTCTGCAGCCCTAATTGATCCTACACAAAATATATTTACATTGTTCTCATTCCCCAGTGAATTCATTAGCTTGCACTTAGCATCATTCTTTGGTCGAATGCTCTGTGCTGAAATAAATTACAGGAATTTATTCAAGAACTGATAATACACTGTTTTATTTCCACCTTTTTACTGTACAATCCACAAAAGCAGTTACATTTCCAAAGAGAAGTAGTTCTCTTCCAGGCCTCCAGAACTTTTTTAGAAGCAACTCATAAAGATATATATATGTGTGTGTGTGCCTGTGCATGGCAATGTAAAAGACATGGCAATTGCATGTTGTCACTACTCCACTACAAAGAGTTTAAGGACAAAATGAAATCAAGACGCTCAAAGTTTTCTGCCAAGCCTCCAAGCTTTTCTGCTGGAACCTTTCTTGTTGGCACTGCAGATTAGATGGGGTTAATCAAATCCTCTTGTGCTCCGTCACATCTCCATCCTTAGCAGTGGGTGAGTAAATGAGACATAGTTACATTTTATGCTTATAAAGATTCATCATTCTTAATTTTACTTTTAATTTTAAGCAATCAAGTAATACTGGTGTTCATTCAGCAGCTGTTCAGTGTCTCTTTGGTGAGGCAGGTATCAGCCCATTTGGGAGCTAAGACCATATTTCTGCAGCATATAAACAAAAAAGAATTTTATATTTACCATTGAGAAAACTTTTAAAAGTTTACCTAGTTACCCTACCAAGACATCGCTCCTTATTAAATGAGTATTTTCTGGCTTCATCTTAAGTCTATTTCTTCACCGAGGATTTTGATAATTAACAATTTATTTAAAGCTCAACACAATTATTTGGCTTTACACCTGGTGCCTTAATTGAAAACTGAATTTAAAAGCGGCATAATTTGAGATATTTGCTGCTTACTTTTTTTTTCCCATGCTGGACTGTTATTGAACACACTCCTTTCTCCTGTAGTACAATGTTCCAAATAGTCAGATGTTTGAACTTCAGAAATGGGCAATATCTGAACTTACAAAAGAGTCTTTGATCCTCTAGGAGCTCATTAAAGTTCCTCCTGAATACAGCACTCCATTTCTGCAATCACTTTGTCAATTAATGAATGCTAATATCACTTGTTAGGAAACACATGAAATGTCATGACCACAGGAGCTGGTTATTTAGAGTAAGAGGCTATTACTGGTTTTAACAAAGGAGCTACTTAGATAGAGCTTTGATAAGTGTCTGCTATACAGCTGCAAATAGACTGTATCTGCATCATGTGTGAATTATTTAGGGGCAAAAGACATAAATTATCTCCTAGGGCCCCACTTGGCTAGAAAGAGGGCATCATTCTCCCTTTGTTGAAGAGTTTTTCTGATTTAAGAGAGGATGATAATTTTTTGTTGAGGTGACCATTAAAATACACTTCCACTACAACTGTTCTTCTCCCTGCATAAGGAATGAGAACATCATTGATTTGGGGATTTCTGCCTTCAGAGGAAAGCTAGCAGTGTTGATGAAGAGATATAAGTGCCAAGGATAAACCAAGCATGATTATAATTAACTTCTCCTGTATGTCCATTCTCATTTCTTTCTGATCAGTGTTACAGCTTCAAGTATTAGCACAACTCAGCTTCAAATTTACAGCTTCAAGCCTCAAATAGACACAGCTTCTCCTGAAATGTATCAGAGTTTCAAATACAATTATAAGTCATGCATTTAATTACAGTGCAATCTCTTCGTATACACAAGATATTCCAGTTTGCATAATCAATAGGAAATATAGAGAAAGCATCACTGTGAACTTTGAAAGCTCAGATATAACAGATAATTTGCCCAACATAAGCACGCAGGCCAAAACGACACTCCTCAAATGTCAGCTACAGCAATGAACGTCTGGAGATCCATTTTACCATCAGAATTCATTTCACTCAAATGTGGCTACATAAGAAAAAAAGGAGAAGAAATGTTCTGTTTGCGGGCTGTATTATGAAGAATGGGATGAAACCACGTCCTTAGCTCTAAACGTAGAATGGGACCCTGCTGTTTGCTGTGCTCTGCAAGCACATCATGCAAAGATGATCTGTTCCCTGGTGGTCACATAGGTTTCCCTGAGAGGTTGTAGAGTCTCTGTCCATGGAGATATTTGAAACCCAGCAGGTCACAGTCCTGTGCAATCTGCTCCCAATGGGCCTGCTTGAGTAGTGGGTTGTACTAGATGATCTGCAGAAGTCCATTTCTATTTCATCCGTGTTGTGATTCCATGATGTTTTGAATAGCTACACCACTACAACGCAGAAAACAACTATCGGTTTAAAATAATTTAATGGGTTCTTTTTCTAAGACCAAATTGCTGCTTATTCACCATAGCAGATCTGATGGGCACACCTCACCCACTTTGCTGAAGGGGTGACATGTCCCCTGCACTATTGGAGCTGATATGTCCATGCATGGTTGGACAGCTGTTGTACAGTACCAGCATACGCATGCTGGTAATTATGGTTTAGTTTTAAAACAGCAACTGATTAAAATTAACCCGGATATCTTCAGTGCCCTTCTCTGAAGAGAACACACATGAGAGAGCATGAAGCATGTGTCTCATGCTCTAAAAGCACCTGTCTTGCACTGATATATAAGGAAAAAAACAGGAAGCGGTTCGAAGAGAATAAGACCAAGAAAGTAATCTTAATACCTTTAAGAAGTTTTTTAGGAAAAATTAAATATATGCAAGGAGGGGTTTTGTAGGTTTTGGGGTAAGTCTAAAGAGATCTTCAAAGGGAAATTTAGGAGTAGTGGAAGGAGGTTTGCAGAATATTGCTTTACTAGGGCAAGCAGTTATTCTAGTTCAAACAGGTAGGATGAAGGAAGGCAAAGAAATAAAACTTAAATAACAAAAGAATTAACCTTAATTTACCCTAATTAACCTAGAGATAAATTGGTCTTTGCCACTATATTCTGCTATCACATTATGGTTTTTATAAGTTATTTTTATTGGCCAATCCATCTTCACTTCGACTTTCTTTCTTAAGTCCTCATTACTATTCCACAGCTCAATAGCTTTTTTTTTTCACTGGACATGTTAAATGGTGGAAAAATAAAATGGATCGATACAGCGACTCAATTAATTCCTCATCTTAAATTCTAATAAAATCAATTTAGAGAAGTGGTGTATCATTAAGCTTACATCATAATGCAGTAATTAGAAAAAACTTTCATCTTGCCAATTCCTTTGAAGATTTTAATGGCAATCAATTAAACATGCCTTGCCTCTCCATTACAGACGCTCAAAATGGAAATTGGTTAGGAAGCTAAAGATAAGGTGGCTGATTAGACAATCTTACCACCCATTCCCATTTAGAATATTCCCCCAAAACATGCAAACTCACCATTAAAAAGTTAGTATAAGCTAAGCCTCCTTCCCACAGTAACCAACAGATGGTTTTCAGTTAATAGATCATGTTTTCATACACAGAGTGGTACAACGCAATTTAAGATTCAGTGTCTACTATTTAAATTAAGATATCTCTGCAGATCTTAGAGGGAAGTGGACAATTTTTGTATCTTATTCCTTTAACAGTAATAACTGCAGCTTATTAGTTATCCTTCTGTACTAGGTGCTGCACACAAAATGGAAAAAGACAGTATCAGATTCAAATTGTCTACAGTCTAAGCAGAAACCACACTGTACTTCTAGCAATTCTTCTCCTGCTAGGGGTTTACACCCAGAAGGAATGTGCATTCAAAGAGAAAACATGAACACCTCCTCAATGGCTGAACATGCAGTTAACTATCCTAGCTGTTCCCTGCATTCCTCTGAAGTCAGAGAAATTCAACTTCCTTGACTGTTTGTGTTTCACTTTATTAAACTGCAGCACCATCCTTTCTGACACTGGGATGTCAGCATTGCACTTGCTGTTCCTGGTGATGTCCCAGCAGGGCTGCATGGACCACACATCTCCACAATGTATTATCACCCCATGCTGCCTGAACCAGCACTTAGGATTTTTTTTCAGCTTTGCCAAGTTGCTCACATCTTTTGCACTAGCACTTACGCAATGAATGATCCAAGCAGATCAGAGATATTGCCATTGAGATAATCACAGCATAATATAGGGTTTGGATTAAGTCCACAACCTGAATACCATTATTTTCCAGGTCTCTACATTGTCTCTTCTTGTTATTTTTATTCTTTTGTTTAACTAAATGTCCTTTCTACAGTCAAAGAAAAGAAGAGAGTAACATTTAAGTAAAAAACTCTTCCAAGAATTGAACAACTTGTTCTGCAGTCCACGCCATTGAAATTTATAGATAAAAGCATTTCTGGATATGTCAGTAAAAAAGACCTCATTGTGCCTACGTTTGCAGTCAGTCTGAGTATCAATGAAATTATGAAATGTTATAATTAGAGTTCATTGTGATAATTAGAGCTCATAACTTTTTATTTCATTAAAAGTTAGCCTTTGTTGAAAATGTAAAATCAACTTTTGTCTAACAATTTTTAACATTCTTTCTTGAACATCTTATGAAATATCAGTATGTGAAAACAATTCTATTTTTAAGTTTTCCTGAACTTTCTTATATTTTGCACAGACTGAAGGAAATGTTAGAAAGCTGTTTTAATGTAGAGGGGTGTAATGCAGTGACAGTAGGAAAAAAAAAATAAAAAATGGAGGAACAAGAGCCAAAGAAAAGTAACACCTTCAGAGAAAGTAGATTAATAGTTGTTGATTTACAAAATTTTCAAATAAAATTGCATTCTTTGGTAAAAAGTTTATGTGATTTGGATTAATCTCACCAAAAGGTCTAAAATGTACATGTTTACACCTGAACTAGATATGAAGGTGCTTTGAGAGTCAATGGAAAAAAAAATAGTCCATCATAGGGTATAATTTAAATATTAAATACTGCTCAGATGGATGGTGCCTCCACAGAGCCTGTAAGGAGAGCTTGGTGTTTCTGTGACAGAAATGCAGGCAGGTAATTAATCCCACCTCTGGGTCCTCAACCCCACCAATGTCACAAGAAAATTTGTTGAAAGTCACAAGTGCAGGCTCAAATATTCATGAATCTACAAACTTCAGCAGAATCAAGACAAGATACCTACAACAGGAGAGGGTGGAAGCTGTGACTGAGGGTATGGGAGACTTTTGGGTCAGCGTTGGGTTTATGGAAATCAGTGCAGAGGTTTTCATAGCTGCACTATAGTACAGCTGGAACTATTCTCAGTTCCTTTTGGACAAGGGGCAATGGACACAAACTAGAACAAAGGAAGTTCCAGTTCAATATAAGGAAGAACTTCTTTCCTGTGAGGCTGATGGAGCCCTGGAACAAGCTGCCCAGAGATGCTGCTGAGTCTGCTTCTCTAGAGACTTTCAATACCTCATTCCTGTGCAACCTGATCTAGGCAAAGCTTCTTTAGCAGAGAGGTTGGACTCGATGATCTCCAGCAGTCCCTTCCAACCCCTAGCATTCTGTGATTTTTTTAGGAACTGATATTGGCATTAACCTAACCTGGACTTCATTGGGATTTTATCAATATTCCTGGTTTTCCTACTGAAAGATCAAATGGTGGAGAAATCAGCTTTTATACTGCTTTAACAGTTGCCTTTGCACTTAGGAGAATACTGTGCTTTTACTACACAAAATTGCTCCAGACATCTGCAGGTTTAAAGGAAAGCATGTTGCACATGGGTGATGTAGATACTTGACAAATTATTTCCACATGAGTGTCAGTGCCCAGACTTTACTTTGAACAAGTTTTCTTGTGAAGAGGGGCATTGCACTCATCAGGAAGTCAATGAAATGCAAATCAGAGAAGACTTTTTTGGAAACCAGCTGTTAGCGAGAATATGAAGCCAAAGTACCCACCAGTGGAAGATACTGGAATATCCAGTGATGGAAGAGATCAGTATTACCAGAACTGAGCCATTTTCAAAATTTTTCAATTCACAGGAAGACAAAGCAGCTGCATCCTCCAGGCCACTGTCTATGTTAAATGAAGATGCAGTGGCACCAGTAATTGCAGTCTATTGCAGCAGAGGTCTAAGAGAACTCCTACCTACCTCTAGAGAGAAACAGCACTGCTTTAAAATGATCACCCCCATGGCAAGTCAATTGCTGACTTTGTATTGTTAAGATAGCTGTTTACTCAGACACTTAGGGGGAAAAAAATTAGACTGGGCTAGCAACTGAACTTGGTTCAATTAACCCTGGTACACCATCAGCACTCAGAAGGACAGCAATCACAGGGTGTATTTGTCAGCCATGAAGACCTGGAGAAACTATTTGTTTGCAGAAGTCGGATCACAGTTCAGGTGCTGGATGTACAGATCCCAACCTCACAAACGGCTCCTTGGTCAAGCAATAAATCCTATTTAATCTTGCTCAGAGCACTGAGCTGAATGTGAATTCCCTTATGAAAGAACTTTGTATGTCCTTTCTTAAAAGCCCTTTCCTCAGCTCTGTCCTGCTAATGCTTTTTTTGGCACAGCGCAATACCTCAGCCACCGGAGAAGAGTTGAGATAGTGCAGCTCTCTCCCATCCTCCAGCATGATGAAGCTGTTTAAGAAATGACACCAATTGACAATTCTCCTATTCCTGCACACAGTGACTTCTTCTCCCTACTCAGCAACAATATTCCTCTGAGGTGCTGGGGATCAGCACACATCAAATTTGTGGATGTTCTCCAGCGCTGACATCAAGGCTTGCCATCAAGTGCAAAGCATTTTAATGTGCTAGTCGATGATTGTCTGTCACTCCTGCTACATTTGCAGTGATTTCTAAGAGGCTCAAGGAGACAACAGACATAGCAGAGAGGCAGATTTTCTCATGCAAGCCACTTTACGTATGAGTTCTATTGCATTTTGTTGAATACTGTGGTTGCCCACATCTCTCTTCCAGAAGCAGATAATGAAGATTCACCAGATCTATCCTGCAGTCAGGAGCAGAATGAGATAACTGGAAAAAAAAAACATGCCTGGGATGGAAACAAGACAAATGTGACAATTCTGACAACAAACAAGGGCATTTGCTGGTCTTAAGGATCCATGCCGAACATTGTGTTGTCAGTTTATCTAGACAGCATCTAACACCGATGAGAAGGAAGGGACAGGTAAAAAAATACTGTTCATTTACAAAGAAAGAATTGGAGACATGATGTACAGTGTTTCACATATCTATTTAGGAAGTGTAATCTAAGTGACCTTAATGATAACGTGAGTCATTACAGACACTAGAAGAGAAGGTAAGATAAGGCTGATTCAAAACCTTAAGCCATAAATATCCAAGCAATGCTTAGATTTCAAATATCTACCATGGGATATTCAACAGAGTCAGAATTTCACGCTACCATCCTTAAGAATTTTGTAACAGGGCTCCTGGGCTGTCAGCTGTCCTTTTGTTGCGCTCTGGAGACAAATCAAGCATGAAGGAAAGAGTATTTGAAATAAACAAAAAAAAAAAACAAACCAACCAAACAACAACAACAAAAGAACCATGCCACACCACAACCAACCAACCAACCAAAAAAGATGACAGTATTTCCTGATGTGTATTTTAAATTCCCACTGACTACCAAAGTACAATGCAAGTACTCTGGCAGTCTCTGGCATTCCCAAACAGGTATCTGAGATTTCACTAGCAAAGAAGTACAATGTATCTTCCCAGTCATTAGCAGTAAAATGCACCTCCAATTCTGAAAAGAGAAGTATTTACAGTCAATTAATTATCTCATGTTTAGAAGTCCCACTGGTGGTGTTTTAACATAATTATCCTAAAAGCAAATGACAGTCTTTGATGAATTTTCATCTATGTAACAACCTGGCAAAAGTTGGAGGGTTTTTTATTATTTTTAAAGTCTTTTAATCTGATTTCATCTTTAGATAAACATATGAGGCTCTTAAAGAAGATCATATCACATAACCACACTGTCCACTTGTAGCTATGGCTAGAATCTGGTCTTTTTGAAGATGCAAAAATACAAGACAAAACAGAGACACGCAAGAAGATACAAAAGGGAATGGACTGCTGAAGAGAGAAATGCAAAAGTGATAAATCATTTAACTTTACAAAGCAATTAGGAAAAGAAAGCAAAAGCCTACAGAAATTATTTAAACATTAGCAGAGAAGCTGCAAAACTTTCATCAGCAGTGGTATTTAAGGCAAGTTTATACTGACATGTTTTCAATCCAGTCAACACCCTCTTAAGGAAATTACTTGACCAGAAATCTTTTCTAGCCCAGCATTTCTACAGTATTCTGACTCTTCTTCATCTCCTCTATGCCAATTAAAAAAGCTGAAGCTGCACAATGAAAGTTTTGCATGCCTGATTTCCAGCAGAGCAAGGAGTTTGTCCATGTCACAACTGCAGTAGTCAGCAGAGGATGTTTCCTGTGGCTCCATTTTCTGTGAAGAGCATTGCCCAGATCCAACAAGCCCTTGGGAACAGGGCAACTGCCAGCTCCATAGCTGGGACAAGTGGCCATAACCTAGCCATTGGGTCATCCAAACTTTGTCTTACATAACTGTGAACTTGTGGGTAAGATGCCAAAGAGTCACTTTCATATAAGGAAAGGTGCTGCATGCAAGCTGTACAATGAGATTTTTGCTCTGCTGTCCATATAGGAACCTAGGTATAAAGATTGGGTTTGGTTTGGTTTGTTCTTTTAAACAAAACAAATAATGTTCTTCATGTTACTTTCTTCACATGGAGAAATTCTTGTGTCAGGGAAAGGCTTAGGTAAGTCAGAGAGTATGCAACTTTAAGAAATGTTAAATATTATAAATCCTGCTCTGGCAGGAGGGTTGGACTTGAAGATCTCCAAGGTCCCTTCCAGCCCCTAACACTCTCTGATACCTGTGATAAATTGATTTACACCTCCCATACTGATATTCTTCAAGCAGCATCCCTCCTCTTCCCCACCCCAGAAACTACACTGTAATTAAGAAGGGTCTTTATAGGTCACTTGGATGTCCCTTCGGCAGGGTTAACTGGGTTAGACCTGATCTGAGAGGCTACGTTCAAAACCAGGCATGCAATGAATTTCATGTGGTTAATCAGGACCTGAAATTAAAAGCCAATACTGTGTTTAAGCTCCTCTTTCTTATCAGTGGTAGCCTGTACACATCCCACCTCACCTTTTACATAGTCTGTTTAGAAAATAAATCATCCTAAACAACAACTTATTAATATCATTAAATTATTTTGATTTTTAGGAAGGCATGTTTGTATATGATCTATCTGCTTGTGAAGCCTTGGCTGACTGGCACAAGGCTAAGCAGAACAAATTTGTCGCTAGTACGCAGTTTTCCTCCTTTACTGTCCCACATTCTCCTCTTTTACTGGTTTTAGATGCTGTTGCTCATTGCTTATCCCCAAGGCTTAGAGCTCTGCTATTATTTCTTCCCACAGATCCCCACCAAGCAAAACCCTGATCCTTTCATAAGAACCCCTGCTGCTGCAGCAATGCAAATTCATCATACAGGGCCCAAAATCCCACCTCCTGCTGGGCAGCTTTGCTGTTGGCCACTATACTGTTAGCATTCGTAATTTCCAGGAGGGATTTAGTACAACAGTAAAAGCTTGGGAATGAAAAGCAAGCACAGAAAAATTTCTGATGTGTTGAGGGGCAATTTGCTGCACAGCAGTTTCGCAGAGAGCACCTCAACTGGGAGTTCTACCTACTTACCATCAAACCCCAGGTTAGCCTTCAGAGAAACCATTGATGGGCTAAGCACTGGCCCAACCTCTGTGGTAGTGACTGTTTTTCTCAGGGAAAAAGAGATACATTTGGGAAAGAAAGTCCCAGGAGAAGAACATGGTCCACCTTCTTCACAAAGCAAACATCTGTGAAGTTTCTGCCTATAGGGTGTAATGTGACTTAGACCCTGGTGGCAATAAGAACTCCAGAACTAATTCTGTTCAGTGATTTTACTTTTCAGCTCAGTCTCTTCTAACTACCTGCACTGTATGTAATTAATGGCAGGTTTTTGCAGACAGTCTCTGCTTCCAGCAGGGATCACGCTCCATGTTTAGAGTTCCTGCCAAGGGTTAGTGTGTGCAGAAAGGCTCTCGCTGATACTTGCTCCTGTGGACACCAAGGTCACTGCTAAATCTCATGTGCCATATTGGGGGCGCAGAAAGTAAAAGGCTGCACCTGAGGGGAGAAGCAGCCAGGACAGGTGACCCCAAACAGACCAGTGAGGGATTCCAGCCCATGTACGGCATATTCAGTATAAAGCTGAGGGATCATGAGGGTCAAGTCTCTCCTTCAGTGGTTGGCATCTGAGGAAGACTGTTCTGCCTTTGATCCTGATCTATGTGTTCCTGAATCCGGTTCCAGAACACAGTCCTGAATCTGTTTCCCATCTGCCACTGAGTCCAGTCTGGACCTGCCCCACAACATCAGTGCTGATGGTGACATAACTGCCATCAGAGGGAGCTGAGCTTGATACTAGGTTTGTTTCTATTTGTATGTGTTTCATTTAATTATTTTCATATAAAGCTGTTTAGTTTTCTTTCCCAGTCTGTAAGTCTCTCTCCCTTATTCCCTTTCTGTTCCCCCTAGGGAAGGGAGGGGGTTAACAGAGAGTGGCTGTTATAGGTCTAGTGGACAGCCCTGACCCTAAACTTCAGCAAAGAGAAATCTCTGTATTTCTGCAAAAACTGCAAGGCCTCAAGGTGAGTAGGAATAGAGCATGAATGTGCAAGAGATGTGCTCCTTTCTGCTGTCACCGTGCTGGCGCATGCTTGTCTGTGGCTAGCACGCAGCTTGGGGACTAAGATCAAAAGCTGTTACTACTTTCATAATTATTTCTACACCACTGAAAGCATACAGAATAGCAAATATATGGAATTTTGTCAGCACCTACTTTGCAAACCAAAACATCCGCAGGAACTTCACTGTTTCCCAAGATGACTGTCAAAGTAAGAACCATCTCTTTGTGCATGCTGAGTCTGTAGCACTGTGCACTCCAATTACTCTTGTCATTGAAAACATCGTATCATGTGTTGACTAAGGAATCAACATCTTCCCTTGCCTGACCCCAAATTTCCCTCTTCTTTCCCCAACAAGTACAGCTGGCAGAAATATAATTGGCTTTCTCTATCACTTCTGGTGTTGATTTGAATCAAGTACCCATGTTTGAGGAGCTGAATTGAGAGAATGAAAATCAGTATCAGATAGGAACTACAGCCCTTTTCTACCCCACATGGATATGAAAAAGTTTGAAACAGTGAAGGAATCAGGAGAATGAAGTTTATATTTTTCTACAGTGGAGAGACTGAAGCCCCATGCAGTTTCCAGAAGGCATCCAATCTCATCTTCCTAACTATCTTTGCCAGAATAGAGGTCTCCTTCAATTAGAGAGATGCAATTATGCTAAATTGTACAGAGGTAAATGAGACTCAGTCATGCATGAGGGTCTTAGAAGAAGAAAATGGGGCAGATTTTATGGTTTCCATGGTATTGGACTTCCTGTCAATCAATATGATCTGAAAAGCTGGGCTGAGCAGTCTTTCTGGATTTTATTATTATAGCATCAGGAA
The DNA here is from genome assembly GCA_013399075.1 of Chloroceryle aenea. Taxonomy (NCBI): domain Eukaryota; kingdom Metazoa; phylum Chordata; class Aves; order Coraciiformes; family Cerylidae; genus Chloroceryle; species Chloroceryle aenea. The sequence goes on from VWZY01009502.1 coordinate 319,863, forward strand.
ATTGCAGTGACTGGAGAGGCTATCTGCAGGCCAAAAACACTTTTACAATTCTCAGATATTTTTGCAGCCTTTCAACAAACTTTAAAGATTAAAAGTGCCCGGCTTTTTGCGCACTGTACATTTTCTGAATTTTGTTGCAAATGCCATCAATTGATTGAGTTGCTTTTATTTATTTTTGTCTTCAAGAGCTGTCAGAAGTCCTGGCTTTCTACCACCATCACTACCTGCAGTTTCTCTGAGAGTTAATAGGTAGAAAAGTGAAGACATCTTATACACAACCAGCAGTTAGTGGTCCAGAAGCAGGGATGAAACACTAATAGATCCTGTGAGAAACAAAGTATGAGAAATAGTGCTGTACCACAACACGTAGACCCCGTGAAGGGACGGACAGAAAGCTGTAAAATGACCAAATAACAGTAAAGGACTGTTGAAGGCAATGCTGGTAGGACAGTAGACACAGGAACTAGATGAGGCAAAGAAGGATGAAGGAGTGGAAAGGTCGTTTCTCTGAGTTCTCACCTCTTATCCATGTTGTTATTTTCTTTAAATGAATCTGCATGTGAACAAAAAGATCCCTGAATTTGGAGGAGGAAGGAGTTCTGATCTCTCTGCTCACACAAACACAAGCACATGGAATAACCCTTTTATTCCAGGCTGTGCTGGGGCATCAGAAGAAGGTAATCAAGTGGGGAAACAGCACAAGGAGGTCCTGGCAGCAGGTCCTATAATCTTTCTCTGGAGAAAGCAGTAACACAGGTAAGTCTGATTGTGGGAGGTGTCTAGGAAAGTCAAGGGCAAGAGTGACCAAAATCTCTGGTTTTCAGATTTCCAGGGAGCTGGAAGTCAACTGAAATAACCTTTCAGTGTTAATTTACATACTTCCAGGAATGCAAAACTCGCTGAATTTGTGAGAGCTGGAACACCTGCAGGAGCACACAAAGATCTGAAACCTCAGCAAACACAAGCACAGGTCACTCCTCTGAACTAGGTTCTGGGACTTGCCTCTGGAAAGCAGCCTGGGAGAGGTGGCAAACCATTTATACTTTGTGATTTCCTCTGCCAAACAGGACTTTGTAGTTCAAGAAGCACTGCTGTTTTACAGACAAGAAAGCACAACACAGGTATCAGCACAAGGTTGCATCTCAGAGAGGAAATTAAATGATGACCTAAAAGCATGCCAAGCATCTCCCCACCCAATCTTCATCAAATCTCAGATGGGAAGACAGGACAGATTTTGTCTACATGTTATCACAACTGGTCCCTTTTCTGGTCTCCTTGTCTGCATGTTGATAGGGTCAAACTAGTATTTGGGCTCTTCACAGTCTATCTTCCATGCTTTATGCATCATAGGCTTTGTCTGGTCTTCAAAGCCACTAAATCTAATCAGTAACTGTTGTTTTGCCAGCTTTCTTGGGTCTATTAGCTTTCTGTAAGCTCACAGCTTCCAGATTCCTCTGAACTCTTGTCACAGAAACAACAGTCCCTGTGAATTTCATCCATGGCATTCTGCAAAGGAAAGGAAAATGTATTGCATAAACCCAGACTTTTTGTCCCTGGTAACCTGAAAAGGGGGAAAAAAATGTCTAATTAAGAGTGTTCATTCATTTTTTAAGCTTCATTAAGTCCATGGGAAGGAGGAACTACAGAAAGGCAAATGTTGATGTCACTGAATACAATGCTACCAAGAAAACAAATGAGACATGATTTCAAGGTACTGCAGTTCCACAAGCTACAGGTCACTCACTGACAAAAAATGAAGTTTCAGTTGACACAGTTCTCCTCACATGCCATAAGCCAGAAGAAGGTCCAGTGAGTGATAATTGCAAAGTTGATGGAGAGTGGTTTCATGTTGCTGTGGTAAGTCTACTTCTTGATTGAGCTTCCAGAATGACCATATTAGTAAATTATTTAAAATACCAACACAATGAAAACTGGTCTTGTTGCAATTTCCTTGAAGTCACAGAAGAAAAGATAACAACACCAGGAACACAAGACAACTGTCTAATTTTTTTGCTTCTTTTAAGGACCAAGCTGGTACCCAACAGAAAAATTTGATGCAAAAAGACCTGCCTAGATACTGCTAGTACTCCAGATCCTGTTCACCTAATCTGTTTTATTTTCCTGACAAACTGCAAATGTTTTCTGCCTTCCTTTTAATGCATCTCATATTTGTAGCAACAGAATTTCTGTGGGATAGGTCCATTTGGTTGTTTGTACAGCTCATATCGGTGATTGTTTTAGATGAATAGAGCCTGTCACTTTTAAAGTAACAGCTGTTACTCACAAAATTGGACACTTTCCAGCTAACCACTGTTATGAACAGAAGAGTAAATAGAGTCCATTTAGCAGAGGAATGAAATTCAGCGCTGCTAGAGAGCCACGACTGTCACAGGTGACAGCTGTCCTCCGAGCAAGAAGTAAGGTCAGGTAGCAGAAGTGTCCTCCCAGCCGCTTTTTCTTCAACAGTAATTGTCAGCCTTATGCTTTACATTGCTGATTGCTTCAGGTAAATGAAGCCTTGACATTTTTTCTCTGAAGGAAGCTCACAGAAATAGGAGCATACATTTTTGCAAGCCAGGCACTGGAGAAACACAGCCAGGGAAAGGTGTAAGCCCTCACTAGAAGAGCTTGCAGAGATAGGTTAAATGAACTCCTGTAAAATGACAGCTCTGTTTGCTAATCTTTCTGTGGAACAAGGAGACAGCTTCAATATTCCTCAGCATCCTGTGCAACTGACCTACTAAAAGATGCAGATATATTGAAATGGTTAATAAATCAATAGGCGAGTCTTATTCTTTTATGAGTAGCTTATATTCAAAGATTGTGCTAGCTGGGCCACAGAAATTTTGTGTCACATTAACTGTTGTAAATAGAAAACTGTCAAATGTAAGTATCTACAGCATGAATATCTGCATCTACAGTGGTCTTGCTGGGAAAGATTCATTTACCTACATTTATGCATCTCATGCCACAAGAGGTACAATAGACTGCTTGAGCTATCTGAGGCTGGCAGATAAGAAAAAGGATTTCTGGGATGTCAGCACCTTTCTGTCACTCTGGGTGCAGTTGGAGACTAGCCAAAATATCCCTGAGTGTTTACAATCACAGAATGCATCTGTTATTCAGCCGCTGAGGAGCTACTGAGACAGCCCAAGTGGCAAACTAAGCAATGGCAATAGTCACTGACACAACAGACATGGACAACTACTTTAGCCTGACACAACTGTGTTCCCACCTGATCCACCAACTAGCTCCCATTGACTAAAAAAGCATCTACAAGACATGCTGTTACACAGATGTCAAAATTTTAGAAGCCTACGTGCTTCTGTATGAATTCTACCCTACACACAACAGGTCAGCACAATTTCCTTTGATCTAAACCAACATGAAGAATCAGCAGATCTCCCTTGGAGAGTTACACTGGGTGAGAGAGTTTGCAACCTATGAGAGAACTCAATTCAACCAAGTTTCCTACGAGGAAACCTTACAGGTCCAAGTCCTGACACTGGAATCACCACTGGGAAAACATCTCTGTGAGTGAGAGATAGAGAACGATAACAGCAGATTTTCTGTAAGTTATGCAACATTTATTTTGCTCTGGAAAGAACCTTACACATCCTATAGTCTACCCTCATGTTTTGGGTGCTTCACAGTTCTGACATTCCCCTGAGCTGTCTGCTGTGACCACTGTGTAGAAGTGGTTTATCCTACCTCCTCTACTGAAAGATGTGATGAAAAACCTAGGAATGTCCTTCCCAAATCTTAGTATATTTAACCTCCCTGTGCTTTTCTTCTTAGTGACATTTACTAATAAATCTGTGCTAAGATTCATAGTCAGGATGTATCTTGAGGAGGTTAACAAATATTGGAGAAAAGTGCATGTGAGAAAGAGATACTGGGGTTTGCTTCCTGAAGCTGTTACCAGCTCAAGTAAAAGAAAAGACACTATTTCGGTTAGAAGGAACATACAGTGATCATCTAGGCCAAGCTGGTTAATAAAACTGTCTGACCCCAAAATGCTGCACCTCTTTCATTGCAACTGCCCCATATCACGGATGAGGAACTGAGTCAACCCACGTCCAGAAATGACATGCTCAAACAACTGAAGAGTGTCTAAGCCCTCCAGCCTGACTACAGAGCCATCACTAAAGCAGGTCTCACAAAATCTTCTCTTTTTTGTTCTACATGGAGGTCTTCTGATCCCAAAATAGTAGTGCCTACTACAACAACCCAGTATTGGACAGAAACTTGCCCCCTATTGGATTTTCCAAACTTCAAGTACCAGTATGTCCTGTTAAGTTTGCACAGAAGAAGAATTGTTCCTAAGTTCTATTTTAAAAGGACACACTAGCCTCAAGAAATGGTCAGGTCTCGGGTTTGTTTTTAAAAGTACTGAATGAAAGGCAGTGTCAGTGGGAAAGGGAGTGCTCATGAGTTTATTTCTCAGGCAATGCAGAGCCAAAAAAAAAAAGCCTAGTTATTCTCATACTTACCATACATATAAAGCTAAGTAAATCGGGTCCAGCAACTGCACAGAATTTCATCATCTAAATGTTGGCATTTCTTCTATTGAATAGTAAGGCATTAGAAAAAGATCTCTATGATCAGATATTAACTTCAAAAAGATTGACAGTGACACAATTTGCTCACGGGCATGCACTGAGATAGGCATCCCAGAAGGCTACTTGCATCTGATCTTAAAGGCACTCTCTGGCAAACAACCCCCTGTCTCTCATTGCACGGGGGTTCGTCTGCCTCCCAGAAGAGGTCAGGACTGGTGCGTGAAGGATGCACCCGCATCATGAGCACAGAGAGTGACATGCTGCTTCAGCTCACTGCATGCAAGTGCCTGAGCTCTGCTTCACTCACAGAGCAGATTCCCTTCCCTTTCAGCATTATTAGCTGAAACTCAGCCTTGTACAAAAGGCAATGAAATGGATTCCCAGGCCTCTTTTTTCTTCTACTTTCTCAATGACTGGACAATCATTCCAGCTAATTTAGAGGGAAAATGTGCTGCAAATGAAGGGAGCAAAATAAACGATTTTCCTTTCAATTCACATAGCTTCCAATTTCTCAATTTAAATTGCATCTAGGATGCAGCTCCCAGTGTGTTCTTACAGACATATCTGCTGGGGAGGGCTGCAAACAGGAGAACCCTCACCAATGCTCTTGCTCTACCTCCACCGTCTCTGCAACTAGGGTCCAGCTCATCACTTGCTGAGAATGTGTTGCCTTTATGTCTTTTCTTTTCCAGTGACCTACCATATTCTTTAGAAACCTTTATATCAAGCAATAGGCAGTGTACTATCAGGTAACTGTATGGGTGGCACTAAGCGCTCCAAAGCCATAAGGAAAGCACCATAACAGATACTGCAGGTGGAAATTCATTATATTGCACATCCCAGTAAAGGGCTTTCTCTGATGCATCGTTCACAGAGCTATCAGTTTCCCAAGTCAACACACCTTGGCCACTGCTTCTGCTTACAGGCAGTATCACAGTTACCACTCAGCCATGGCCATTTCCAAAGAGAGACAGGAAGAAGAAAACTGCCCTTCTTACTGTAGTGGTGAATGACAACTCCACACCAGTCTCCACACAGTTGTTCCTGCCTGATGATAAGCAGCTCTGTGGAAGAGTGAGGAAAGGAAGAGTTGTGGGCAGGAAATGAGGAAGGAGGATTTGGAGAAAGGAAGAATGCTAATGTGCAGCTGGATCATGATGTGGTTGGAATAAAACAATGATGGGGANTTTTCCTTATTTAACCAAAGAATCTCGAGGACACTGATAGCAGTCTTGGCTGGTCTGCATCAGGTCAGTGTCCAGCAGGAACTGGGCACTTCCATGAAGACTATGATCAGCATTGCCATCTGCCCTGGTTCCCTTCAATGTGTCACCAGAAATTTAAACCATTTTAAAACTGTAGCTCCTGGAGGGAGATGTTTTCTGTGAGCCTTGCTGACAGCTCAGGCAGGACCTGTGGGGACAGAATGGGCACTGGGCTTCCTGCATCCATCCACACTTCCTTGCCTTCCTCTTTCTGTCCCTCTATCCTTTCATTCCTCTATCCCTCTACCCCTTCACCTTAAACCATGACACCCAGCTTCCCCAAGGTTACCAGAGAAGAAAGCAGTAGTGACAAGTCTTGGCTGTGCGTGCCCTTCTGTTGTGCCTTTGTGGAGGAACACACTCTTTATTAGTCCTGTCTGATACTTCTTGCACTGCTGCATTTTATTCTCTAGTGGTGATCATAAGACAGAGAAAGAGATTAAGAACAGGATATGGGCTTCACATTATGCCTAAGGTCCCTTCTGCCTCAAGCACCCCAGGAAGAACCTCAGATTCCTGAAGTCAGATCTGCAGATGGCAGGAAAGTGTGGAAGCAAAAGGACATGATTTGGGAAGGGAAAACTAAATAAATCTATGAACCCAACAAGATGTCTTATATTCTGCTATTTAAAAGTGAGGGTTGTTTTTTTAATTCTAGTTTATTTTTTTTCCCAGTTGCCAGTGTCAACACATACTGTCAAGAAGATGCTTTTAAATATTTCTTTCTTTTGTAAAATGCTATTTTTGTTGTAAGGTGTAATGTGTGCCTAAGAAATCTTTTGTACCATTGTCAAAGGCAGAAATCTAAAGAAAACGTCTTTTCTTCAGAAACAGCATGAGCTCAGTCCAAAGCAGGTCTATGATACAAAATTAGTTCCAATAACTTGGACCATCTTTTTCGTAGAAGCTGTTGGCCTAAGGCATCTTGTGTAAAAGGAGTGAGTGCAACATTTGTAGGTTGGCTTTAGAGCATCTCATTTAACAGTTTACAAACTATTCAGGCTTTGCTTGCCCACAGGCTTCCCCCTGCCCCCTTCCTGAAACAGCAATGTTTTCAGGCAGTGTGTGTGTGAGCTAGGACTATCCAAATGCCATTGCCATATTTCTCGCGCCAAAAGGGAGGTGTAGTACACACCCAGGTGCCCATTCAAGCACAGTAATTTGATCGTTACCCTCCTGGTGTTGCAGCATGTTCCTGTAGGATCATAAATTGTTTGCTCTTATGGCAAACATCACCATAGAAGAAAATATTCCTTTTTATGTGGCATTGCTGAGCATGGCTCTTTTCTTTCTAAAAATGGCTCTTTAGTAGTTCTCTGGGATCCTGAAAGCCAGTCAGGGATGTGTGTGTTGGGAGAAGATAGGGGCAAGCAGACACCCTGATTAATAGGACAATGAATTGTGTGCATGACCTGAGCCTTTGTGCCTTTTCCATCTCAATCTGAGATCTGCTTCAGCAGAGCAGCCATCCGGGCAGGGCACTGGCAAATCACAGGGCTCTGAAAGATGCACATTCATCTACAGAAACAATAGTCAATTTTAACCTGCTTCACATTTCAAGGCTCTGTGTTGCTTTCTCTGCAGCAGATGAGGGAGGTGAGACACTGCTGGGTATCTGGTAGCTGCGGTAAGACCACTTATGCAGGTCCACACTCAGAATATTTATTAAACACAAGAGTGAGGAGACACAGACTTGACATGCAGATCAAATATCAGCTGCAGAGGTTGCATAGGTTGTCACAAGCTCGACAACATGTTTAAAGCTTCCTGGCAAGCTCTGGCTACAGACTCATCCTCGTTCTGCATCCAGCTCTTTGGCCATACAGAGCAGCCTACACTGGACAGGTAAGAAAGACACAGGCTTGGGTGCTGATTTGTCACTGGCTGGGTCACTTCCATCTTAATGTGAAGCAACTGTGTCCCCATCCATGTCGCTCTTTACCAGGCAGTGTCTAAATATCATTTGAGGAGTAGCACAGGCCAGGGACTGCTCCCAAAGGACAGAACGAATCACCCATTTCAGGTAGAGTATTTAATCATACACATGGCAACTTACTATGTGTTCTCAGGACCAAAGAATGGCCTTTGACCCTTACCTGTAAAGTACTGCCATAGAACGTGAGCTCTAGGCCTAGATGGATTTATTTTAAGATGACTGTTACAGGCCAGGGGTATTTCACACAGAAAATTAAGACAAAAAAACCACCTCAGGTCTTCTTTCTCCATAGACTTAGAATGTACCACTAAAGTAAAAAAGGATCAGCAGGAACAACATCCCAAAACACTGCAGCTTTAGTTCTTTACAATGATGACTACTGACAATATGCCTCCAAACAGTGTCAGCTTACCTGGGTATTTCTATGGTTTCCCATCACCCCACCACTTGAGTGTTCAGATCTAACCACACATTGCAGGTCTACATTTCACAGTGTCATTCTACCTAACTACGCAGTGACACTATGGCTGCAGCACATTTGTGTCTAGGGTATGTATGTTACTCTCTGTGTACAGCACCTGGATTGAATTTACCTGTTCCACCAGCTCAATATCTGCAAACTTCTCATCCTGGGACAGTTTTCTGTTCACATCCTTCTCTGCTGCCCTCTGGAGTTGTATCCACCCAAGTAAAGTGTGCAGGTCTGTGCTACTGGCAATATTATTCCAAATAATCATAGGTAGATTAAAAGTAAAACTCCAAACACTTCGGTCCAGAGCTATACTTTTAGCCAACTTTACCCCTTCACTGTCTAGAGCTGAGCATTGTCCTTGCATTCACCTCCTCCTCTTCTAACCTTGTTCTCTGTTGGACTACCACAGCTCTTTGGTAGCTCCAATTATTATTTCTTCTTCTGGGCTGCTCAGTTCCATTCCTAGCTCCTGCTGTCAACACTTTCAACTCCTTGTTCTGACCCTCCATGGACCAGTGAGGCTGTCTCCTGCCTTCCTTCAGGCTGCTGCATACCATCACTTTGCCATGCCCTCACCCTGGCTTCAGTACCCCAGCTTTGCTTCTGCTGTAGCTCTGGGTGTGACTGCCCATGGCCTGACCAGCAGCTCCTCCCAGAGATGCCCCATGTTTGCCTTCCATGCATTTTCCACTGTATAGACAAGCAGAGTTAAAACAACTTGGTGTAAGGCTGTTTGTAAATTACAGGCTTTGGATCTGGCTAGTTGCTAAGGCATCACTGCTTTCCAGAGAGAAACAAAATCTGGGGGTTTTTGGCTTCCTGCATATATTTTCATTGAAATTTTAATTTTCCAAATCAACTCCAGCCAGGCTGAGCTCTTGGCTTCTACGGGGCTTTGAGCCCAGGAGGGAACATAGATTTTAGTACACTGCCTCTGCTTCACTGCAGTGGCTAGAATTAAATTATTGACTTCTCCGTGAGGAAGGCTCTGGGATTTGCAAAGTACAACTTCTTCATCAAGAATGGTTGCTTATATGAATTAATTAGAGCTTTAGGAGGTGGAATTCTAACACGGAAAGAGAAAAAAATAATCTGCTTGGGAAAGCGGTAAGGCCTCTGACAAAGTCAGTCCCGGGCTCCAGCTTTTGCTGGAGGATCAGTGCCTGAGGGCAGTACAAGAAGAATAGAAGGGAATGGGAACATTAGCTTTGTTGACAATAGTCCTCATTCTTGATTTCTTTACCAATGCAGACAGTTCTTCTAAACTGTCCTGCTCTGGCTTCCTCTTATGTGTGAAGATGGGCTTTGCACTACTGCTGTAATTTTTATGAGAGAAGTTCTCTCCCATAAAAGATATATAGAGAATTTATCTCTCATAACAGAGTTATTTCCCATAAAGGAGAAGTTACCATGAAGCCTGGTGAGTCAGGAAGAAGACTTCTAGCCAGCCAAGTGATTTTCAAGGGAGCAGGAGCAGTTTACAGTAAAACAAGTCCATTGAAACTTCCCTCTTCAGTTTATCCTCACTTTCCTCACTTTCCCTCCTGATTTTTGCTGGCTTCTCTGCATGCATTCAGACATATATGTCTGCCCAACACTTTGCAGAGAGCAGTTTCACCAACTACAGTTCAGTGGGATGACTCCCACACAAGCTTCTGCAAGACTGGGATGTGCATTAGTAGGAATTTTAGGTTTTTAGAGGGCTATGTTCATCTAATAAATTAGACACAATGTACATTTCTGACCCGTGTTTAACTTTTGATCAAGTCCAAAAGAGAAACAAAATGTATATTAATGAAAGAGCTCTACAGGACACAAAGGGAAGCTTTGAAGACATGAAATCAAGTCTACAAACATGAGGGAGAAGTAAATAATGAATACATTTTCCCTCCATGAGTAAGCAAACAGATGGGATGCAATGCAGAGGCTTCAAAGGGGAAAATCATGAAGCTGTGTTCCAAAGAAAAAAGCTGCAAGATCCATTCAGATGTGTCTCTCTGCCTCAGCAAACACAGGCAACCCAACAAACTGGGTGAAATTCTCCTCTGTTAGATGGAGCTTTGGTATATTTTCCCCTGCACCTCTATCTTCTTGTGTTTCTTGTTTTTCTTGCAGAAAGAGAAGGAGCCCAGGGTGACCCTTCCCCAGCTCCTTTCTGTATCAAAGCTGTAGAGCTGAATATGCTCAAAAATGAAATGGGTTTGCAAAGCAGCATTCACCCCAATGCACAGGACTCCTCTCAAGTCTGCCAGAAACTGAGTGACCATTGGTCTTCATGCAACCACCACAAAATGCATATAAGCAAATCCTCTGCTAGCATAAATTACCAATTTACAGCATCTACCTCTTCAGCCTTCACTGCTCCCTCACACTCGAAGGTGGCACATCAGCCCATTTCTGATGGACTGTGTCATCTTGGGAGCCATCTCTACAGCTTCCTGACTGTTTTGGACGGCAGATCCTTCACTCTACCTAAAGCAGAAAACAATGCGCATTCACCTGTTAAGCAAATACTATCAGTAGTGTCCTCTTCAAAAAAGGAAGCACAAACAAGAAAGCATATGCTGTGGCAATGTTGTCTATTGGAACTGAACTTTTTTTGCTCTCATCCACTTATTCTTTTTGGCATGAGTGTGAAAAGACACTCTTCCCTCCAATTTTAATTTAAAGGTGATCCCATAGCCCTCAACATGTCCATAGTTTCTGAAACTTCAGAGCAAAAACTTTTCCCATCTCAAACTTTTCTCATCTCTCAACAACTAAGTAAATGGAGTATTTTCCAGAGCAAGCAGTGTTCCAGCTCAGGTGCAATAGTCTTAAATGCTGGTGAAACAGGAATGTATGACCTGCATCCTATATGCTCAAGATTCTGCTCACACAACTCTACTTTCCATGTTGATCAGGCACTAAACCAACACGGACTTATATTTTAGCCGTCCTTGCACTTGATAGTTTGACTGGCTCAGCACTTGCCTGGTGAAGCATAAAGCTGACCTTCCAGACACATTACCTGCACAGAAACTCCCTCTTGACCCTCAGGCCCATCTTCCGAGACCACCCAGTAACAGCTAATTACTATTTCTGGTAGTTTTTGAAGCAATAGTGTGCACACAAATTTTACACATGCCGGAGGCTGAACATTTATCTTTTTCTTGCCCATGATGGGATTCCCGGTAGTCTCAAATTTCTCATTACAAGAATTCATTTCTGTAAAGGGCACATCTCAAAGCATATTCTCAATAGAAAATGTTTCTTTAGGAGGTGTACTCATGCCATATAATACTGACAGGGATAAGATTATCTCACACCTAAGAATGTTTATGATACATTTCAGGAAAAATGACAGTTGATTCTCATCCATAAACAGAAGTGTAAATGTGACAGAGGTGATTTCACTGCTTTGAAAAATCCAGGAAGCAAGAAAAATAAATACATACAAACCAACTGGTGTGCATTTTGTCAAATGAAATCAGTAAGGAACAGTATTTTCTTTCTGAGAGTATAGCAGCATATTAAATACAGAAAAAAAAAGGTAGGTTGGTTTGTTTCTTAACAAGAAAACAAGAAATGCATACTGATAGTCATTTTCTGGGCAGATATAATTGACAGCTCTCTCCAGATACAGACAGCAGCTTGAAAGAAAACTTAGGGGAAGCAACAAAGGCAATTTAAAAGAAAAAATGAAACAAGAAATGCAAAAAACCCACACAAAACAACAGCAAACAAACAAACAAACAAAACCCACTAAGTGAATAGACTGAAAGCAGAAACATCAGCAAAATCGTATTTCTGAGTGGTAGAAAGTTATCAGAAGGTCAGTAACACCAGGAAGACAGACACACAAAGTGTAGTATGGCAGCCACATGCAATCCATCTGCTGGTTTGCATTTCATATTGGACTCATCTAGCTTAAAAAACAAACTAAAACATTTTATAACCCCAGAAAGCCAAAGGGGACTGGGATTTGAATGACAGAAATTGGGTTCAAATGAGACATCCATGCCAGACAGTGGAAAATCTGCCTTCAGCTGGGAACTCGAGACACTGAACAAAATAAAAACGTAAAAAGGGCAAATCAGAGGAAAATTCTTTAAGTACCTTCAGCAAAACATCACATAGATCAGAAAACAGGAAAATATCATCTCTGGCTCTCGTGATTCTTTCACCAAATAGTCAGTCTGCTTCATCACAACCACCAGTGAAAGCTCTGGCCCCACTGACTGTGCCAGTCAAACAATGAAGCCATGATCCAGGCCTTCAGTGCATCAATAGTTTTAATATTCATACCCAGGAGACTGATTAAAATGGGAACTGCCATCACAAAAGCCTCAGCAGCAGACTGTGAATCTCAGGAACCAAGAAGCTGGCTTCTCACTTATGCAAAAGAAAAGTGCAGAGCATAAGGAGACCCTCACTCAGTTCCTTGTCCTGTGACACCCAAGGCCACTGAGGTTTGCTGTTCTACCCCATCACTAATCTCTCTAGATACATATTTGAAGATACATCTCATACTTCCTTCCTATATGCTTATTTAGGACTGATAATTATGTTCCTTCCCAGAAATACACTGCCTTGTTTCGCCCCTGCCTGGCAGCTTCAGCAAAGCACTGAGGATGCAGCCTGAATGAATGCATTTGTGCATTGCATAAATTCTTGAGAAAGAAAAGGATATGCAAATATTTCATTTCCACAGCAGTAGGCTTTGACCTCAGGGCAACCTCCGTGACTGTGTTGTCTCTGCTGAAGGCTTTCAAGTATGCTCAGATCTAACAGATGAGATTAATAGGCATGCAAAGGGGTTAGATTTTGTGCTGAAATACTGTTGAAAGGCATCACAGTGATTCTTCTGATGCAACAGGAAAAGACACATGCTATACAGCTCCAGTGTGGCCAGTGGGATGATTTCAGTCCACTTCCTTTAAGATGAAAAATTCAGGTTCTTTCCTGCAGTCATCTAACATCCAGCTCCTCCAAGGCACTGGGGTACACCATTCCAAATAGATAGATATATATGGGAAGCAACTATATTAATGTCATCAGACTCCTTGGTTCATCCTCAACAGAGCTCCTCAGCTGGAGATTTCTACCAAAAAACATTGCTTATGCTGGATCAGGAACTCAATCATCACCTCTCTTCTCTGGGCTTTTCTGGGGAATTTTTCCAGAGTTGTGCTGGCTGATGTGGTTGCCTGAAAATGGTCTGAAATGTCTTTCACAGACCATCAGCTCTAGACCCATGTATTAAATCATGTATTAAATGCTAAGGGCAACAAAAGTGGTGTGCAAGACCTAGCATAATTTGAGAGAAGTTATTTGGCTCAGGGCCAGCACCAGTGCTAATTTTCTAGCATTAGGGGCTTCCTCTGACAGAGCTGTGATCTTCACATGGGATGGCTTTTGATGGATTTTTTTTATCCTTTTAATTTAGCCACTGCTGTTTTACTCCACCCAGGCTTCAGGCATTCTCCCTGACCTGCTGCAAAAAATTAAAAATGTTCATAAAAAGGCTATGTGAAGAAATGAAAGAAAAATATTTTTTTTATGTGCAAACTCTGAGATCTCTCCCATTGTCCTTTTGTTCAGCCAATTTACTAAAGACTTCTTTGTTACTCATCTTGACAAAGTCTTTACTTCTTGTACCCTTCACTGTGGAGGATACATTCTTGTAGACCACTGTCCTCAGAGCCAGGCTGTCCCAGCCATTCGAACACATTCAGCTTCCCTCTCCAGCTCTGGTTTAGCTTTTTCCTATTCAGGTGACAGTTTTTATATTCTTCTTAATAAAAAAAAAAAAAAAAGCATTTGGAGAGGCAAATGCCAGTCTCTGCATTTGTTATCTCCAGCACTTGACTGACTAAATAACAACATGTTGCCTCAGCAAAGGGCAGCTCCTTCATCTTTCACAGTTATGTACATCTTCCAGTGTGAAGTGCGTCTCCTGCTGATCCTTATGTTTTATATTTCATTACATATGCAAGTATCTGTACAAGCACACTAGATAAAAAAAACTACACAGAATAAGAGTGTGGCTCGATATGGTGTGAAAGTTTTCTGTTTAGGAATGATTTCTGAAGAAATTTGGGACAATAATATGTCATAGTTCACCTACAAAAGCTTTCTTCTGTGAAGTAATATTTGTTGTCATCCTTCCTGTCTTTCCCAGAACCTTCTGCTATGCATCACCCTTTAAGAAGCGTGCACATAGTTGTCAGGATCATAACGAAATTAAAAGCAGAAAGAACCCCAAGAAATCCTCTCATCCAAACTCATGCTTGAAATGGGACTTTGAGATTAGATATCATTGCTCAGGGCCTTGCCCTATAATTTTTCTTTATCTGTCTCCAGGGATTTAAAGCCTTGCTGGACAACCTGCTTCAGTATTTGAATTAGTATTGATAGCAAGGAAATTTTGGCAACATTCATCCCAGTCTTCTCTAACCATTAGATTATTACATTACAGAACAAATTTGGGATGAGCACCTCCTCTCCTGGATGTGACTAGTATAGTAACTCTATTTTTGTGCCTCATTATCAATATCTCAGACTAGTTTTCCTCAGAGAGTTTTGGCTCCAGGGACTGTGACTGTGTTCAAATTGATTGTTCATGGTCACTTCTTGTTCAGATCTAATCAGAATATTTACTGTGGCCTCATAGGCAAAAATCTGGAAATCTTTTCCTTCAGCCTTTCTGTCCATTGATTCAAACTTTTTATTGGTGTTACAGAAAAGTCAATGGATCAAACCAGCCATCTGAAGACACTTCCCACAGTTCTTTCTAACTGGAATAACTGGGGGAAAGGGAGAATGTTCTGATACCTTTTTTTTTTTTCTTTTTAATTCTTCTTTTTCAAACTTGAAAAATACCCTGTTTTCAGGTTTCCAGATGGCCCCAGCTCTATGATTATTTATTGTGTGGACATGAGGAGGCTGGTTGGCAGTAAACAAAGGTCCACAAATTTTCAAAGGAATTCATACCACTTGTTGAAAAACTAATTAAGTATCATACAGACTAGATGCATGCTACAGTGATTGCAAACGCTTTGTGTCTCAAGTGCTATCTTAGCGCAGACATCAACTTTATAATTTTAATTTCCTTACACTCACCCTCTCTTCAGTTCCACCCGAGTGATTTATTTGGGCTTTTCGAGTGGTATAAATTAGCATAAATTGAAATGTCAATATCAGGCAAAAGGAAAAAAAAAATAAAAACACAACAAAAAATTCCAACAACAACAACAAAAACCCCACCCCCAAAAACTAATCATTGCTCAGAAAACTATGTGTCTTTTTTCAATTTCCTGAAGAGTTCTTATTTTTAACTTAGGAAGTATAGCCACTTCAGAATGCTATGACCTCAAGTAGTTTAGTTTATCACACAGAAGTACAGGGTTAGAAGACCCTGAAGTGGTTTGACACTGTCGTGGTTTAAGTCCATCCAGCTGGCAACACCTGGCAGCTGCTCCCTCACTCCTACCCCCTCTGGTGGGATGGGGAGGAGGGTGATGCAACAAAAAGCTTGAGGGTCAAGACAGGGAGAATCTCGCTCACCAGTTATGGCCACAGGCACAGACAGACTGGTCTTGAGGAAGCAAAATCAAATTAATTGAAACAAAGCCACCACCAATTCACCAGGTGAATCGGAGTAAGACAGTCATAAATAAAACTGGGTATTGAAAGCACTTTCCCCCTACCCATCCCTTCTTCCCAGGCCCAGCTCTGCCACCTTCTCCCCCACAGCGGTACAGAGGACGGGGAACAGGAGTTGCGATCATTTTGTCTGGTGTTGTTTTTGACACTTTTCCCCCTTCCTTCTCAGGGGGGAAAGCTCACAGTCCTGCCCTGCTGCAACATAGCATCCCTCCCACTGCAGACAGTCAACACACACACACTTGCACTTGCTCACTCACATTACCAAAACACCACCACATGCACAAACACACACACACTAACTACCAAAACCCTGCCAGACCAAACCCAACACAGTCATTCCCAGTCTTCCATTCTTATAGTGCAGGAGTGGATAAATCTTGTGATTTATATGGCTAGGATATATGGCAAGACATGACACAGAGCCTTGCTGAGTGAGAGGTGCCCTGAGTGTAGACAAGGTGCTAGGAACCAACCCAGCAACCTCACATCAGCAGCTGAGCAACCACTTTGCAATAGCTGTATGAGATCCCTACCCAGGTTTAAGATGTGGTCAGTCATGGGATCAACTAATAAACAGACATCATCCCAATTTAGTAGCACTGCAGCCTGCCAGCTATTATCCACGTCTCATCCCAGAGAAAGGGTGGAGAATATGCTTCTGTTTGGGGCTTATGCAGAGGAAATTCATGTGGTTTTAAAGGATTGACTACTGCTTTCATTTCATATGGAGGATGTTCAGATGTTATCACAGTGGGCAGCCACAGAATATAGGAAATTACCTTTCTTACAGGTACAGACAAAAGGCTAGAACTGAAGAAACCCAAGAGAAAAACTTGATCCCTAACACACTAAACTTTCCACCTAAGTGCCAGGGATTAGACATACAGACAATGGCGTTAGATGACACTGTTTTACAGGAGGCTTTTTAAAAGCAAAGAGTCAGTGCCACTGCTACTTCATCTTGTCCGTTCTCCAGTCTTCAGGAAATCCTCCATTTATTGTCAACATCCATGACATGAAATCAAATCTAGGATCAACCATTTGAGACAACATAAGCACACAGCTGAGAAGCAAAGGTGCTGTTTCTGTAACCATATCTGTAAAGGAGGGAGGATGGCTATCTTTCTTCACTGTTCATCAAATATCCAGGCATCATTTGACCAAAAGTGCTAAATGAGAGCCAAATGTCACAATGTATGGCACTGGCTACATTAACTATATAACCAGAAGCAGCCTGGAAACAAATGAAGTGTCTGGAACCAGTTTTCATTTCAGAGTGCAATCATTTCAAATCCATTGCAGCACTTTGTACATGGCTTTTGCAGCCTGGATGCTGTAGCCACTGATTTTTCACGCAACTGTAACTCACTCTGATCTAATGACCTTCCTGCCCACAATTCACTGTGCCACCTCCCATCCTTCATCAAATGTTAGCCTTTGCACTCTTTGATTATATGTGGCCTAGCTTTCTCTTCTGCTGTTGTTCGATGCCAAAGGGAGGAGTAGTTTTCTAGAGGTAGCAGGAATCAAACATTTCAGAACTGGGAGCTCCATTATTTCAATACTGCAGGTACATTATTGCTCCTTGAGGCTCATTACTTCCTTCGCCTTCAAGGAAATCGGAGACCTTGAAGGGATCAATAAGGTACATTATTACTCTTGTTCAATTACATTCCTGCCTGATTCAGAGCCATCTGAAGGAAGCCCTTCATTGGATTCAGCTTTTACAAGCTGATTGCTACACAACCAGGCAGCTTAGCTCTGAGGTGGTGCCAGCCGTCCCCTCCTTGTACAAGGTACACTGCCTACAAGGGTAATCAGAACGCGTCGTTACCTGAACAGCAGCAATGAATATATTAGGGATGAGGCACAAAGATGGGAAAACTGCTGAATGTTCTTTTTGACAACCTATGAGCTCTCCAATTGCTCAACTGAAGAACTGAAGCAGTGTTTAGGGCAAGAGAGATTTCATTGCTTATTAGTTGCTTTGTTCAGTACAGAGTTCCCTCTCTAGCTCTTTTTAGAAGGGGAAGGATTCCCATTTCCTAAGGCACACTGTTATACACCTTTGCATGTATGCCTTATCTTTATGTCACAACAAAGAGAGACAAATCTGGAGCCAGCTGTGTTAGTTTCTGTGCCCGTGCAAGTAAAACACCTCAAAATAGGAAAACCTATTCATTTTCCAAACTTACAGTGCAAAGGAGAAATCCATCTCCCCAAGCTACTTGTCTGCACGCTGGTGACGCTAAACCCAAAGACCACATTCTTATCTCAGTCGAATTGGCCTCAGCCCATTCATTTTCCATCATTACCCAGCTAACTTCCAGTTTGCAGCTGCAGTACTATAATAACCCGTTGCAACTCCTTCTGCCATTAGTGCAGGCATTTGAGGCAAGGCAGGTGACAAGACTTAGCTTATTTTTCCTTTTGGAGAAACAGAATTTATTGTGATCTGCAGCCTTTTGCCCTGCCAGAAGCTTTCTGCTGGAGGAATTTTCTTAATCATACAAAGATCTAGATACTAGTTTCAATTTAAGAGTCTGCAAAGTCTGAACTGGAAATGAGTTGCCTATATTAAGAGACAACAATTAACTATTGGATCTTATTATGGTGAGATGGAAAAATCTTCACTGCTTGAGCCCCTTAATCAAAGCTGGATACCCTTCTAAAAAGAGTGGTGATAAATCATTAAGCGTCAATCTGAATGAGATTATAAAACTATGCAAAGTATCACCTTAGACATCTTTCTCCCCATGCTGAGCCTTTGCAACTGTTTATTCTTTTGGTGGATTGGATATTTAGAGCACTAATCCTCCACGCCATCTGAGCTTTACAAATAAGTGAATCCTCACAAGCCTTTGCTTAAAACAAAATTTGTTATATGGTATTAGTGACAATCCTGAGGCTTTTAACAAGACTTCTACAAGCAGGTGTGTGTTTTTCCCTTAAGGGAAAATTGAGAAACCATCAGGCTACAGTCAAACTGCAGTGCAGAAAGGGACAAATACTGCCAGTGTCACATTATCCCTTCCAGTTCATTCTTCTGGTGGTCTTTTCCCACTCTGGATTTTCTCACTGTCAAGAAACCAGAGCTCCATTTCAGCACCTCAGGGAGTGATGGCCTAAGATGTTTGCTGGATAGACAACGGGAGAAGTCCCACTTCAAGCAAAGAAAGCTTTGGAGGGATTTTCTAGAGCATCATTACAAATTGGGGTAAAACTTCTGTGACATTCAAGGAATTATTTTCACTTTCTCTTCCTGTTCAGATATATATTTACTCCAGATATGATCTTCAGAATACCATCAGTCTTCACCACTTAGGATCATACAGGGATTTACACGCTGGCTGTGGCAAGAACCTGCGGCAGTGGAAATGTCCTTGATCTCTCCTGCTTTCTTTCTGAAGAATGTCATTATTCCCTACATTTTTGGCACTAAAATGGTACTAAATTTGTGAGAAGACATTGTGAAATGCCGGAGAATCTAGACTGAGTACTCTTACCACGTTTCTGCAGGCAACCTGCAAGTAGAGCAGGCTCTTGAGCAGTTTGCTGAATGGGGGGAAAAAAAAAAAAATCACACCAAAACTTTCCACAGGATGTTGCAAGTGGCACAGATCAGCAATTCCAGTAGCAGGTGTGTTTTTCTCAGCATTTTCTCCACTGTTTCTCCTTACAAATTCAATATTTCCTAGGCTGTGCTATACTTCTTGGTTCCCAGAGACTCATTGCTGTCTGTCAGACAAAGAGGTGTTTCAGGCTGTATTGTGTCCCACTGCAGGAAAAAAATCCTGACACTGGCTTTGGCTAAACTAAATTTCCTTTGAGACATCTCTTACCTGGATGTTTAGTAACTACAGGATTTTTTAGAGAATCTTAAAATTTACAAATAGCAAAAATTACCTTTTAGTAGAGAATGAACAAGGAGAAAATCTACTCTTTCCCGCATGAGAATTGCTGCCTTTAGCTAACACAGTTAAAATGTACAGATGATGCTTTGAAGGAATGACTTGGAACAGGGCCTATCTTCCCTCTGCACAAGACCCATAGCAGCATAGGAGCAACACTCAATAAATGTGTTAATTAATCTGTTTTCTTTATGAAGGTATCAGAGAGAATGGTTCCCAGATAATTCAGATGGACAACAGTTTCTGATTCATAAGAATCAGCTGTGATTGACTGGGTTAAAGAAGCAAAGAGGCACAGACACACACAGTTCCTGCAAATCACTGCTTAGATTTACCCTTCTGATTTCAAAACACTGCTCTAAAATACCTCTCTGGGGCAGATTCACTTGATGGGAAGAGATTTATGGTAGCACTTTCCCACAGCACATACCCATTTCACTCCAAAGTAGCTCCAGTTCTGAGCAGTAATAAAAAGTAATTTACATTTATTAAATCCCTTGATCCTACCTTTAAGGACTACCAGGAACAGCATTTTCATAAAAGGAAATGTCTCTCTCAGCATCAAATCTTTCCATTTCTGTTGGATTCTGAAGTAGGGAATAATTTCTTAAGAAAAATTTCTGCCAATGGCTGACATTAGTGTCGGGCATGGTTAATGTTTAATAAAATGTTGAGCACACCATGCTATTTGTCAAACTCTTCAAAGACTAGATACTAGATGAACATCCTATGAGCAAGATTTCAACTTACCAACTTTTCATTGCTCTGGAGACCATGAATTTTCAAATTACTTTGTGCTTTGGGGGGATTTTTAGATGGATTCCTATGAGAGGAGAGGTGATGTTGGAGGAGATAAAGTCCCCCCTGGAAGCGGGAGAGCTTGAGAAGCTGGTCCACACAACACAAACCCTTCACACTGGCTTCACAGTGCTTCTTGGACATTTGTTTACAGTTTGGAAGGAGTCAAGAACATCTGTACTGGCCAAGATCAGAGCTCCCGGTGTCCCAGTCACAGGGTAGATAAAGGAGGAGTATGACAGGTCATAGAGGACATGGATCCTCTCTGATATAACCTCCCATCATCTGCTTTAGTGACTACACTGATTTTAGGAACTTCCCTACTTGAAGATCAGACCCAAGTCAGTGTTGACAAGCCCCATATGTGTAATAACAGAAAATCCAAGAAACCAATGTTCTTTCTGGAGGAGTGCCTCTGCCATACTAGTCCTATGGGAAGCAGTGGAAGGATAGCTGTTCCTCATTCTTCTCTGCTCTGTGCAAAGACAACATCAGTTCCTCATTTTACCAGTTCATTACTTTCCCTGACAACTAGATCTACTTTGTGAATAGCTGGAAAATAAGCCCAAGTCAGACCACTGGTTGCTTTCTTGAGCGGCTTGAAACCATTGTGGATCCTCATCTCTTGCAATTGGGAATAGGACTCTCAGTGACTGCCCCACTGTAGCTCCTCTTCTCCTCCAGGTAGAGGGAGGACAGTGAGATTGCATTGTCAAAGTGACATATCCAACATCTGGTGAAGCACCTTTCAGGAGCTGTGCTTGATGTTGATTATAAAGTCCTAGCAGAATCTCTGGCCCATTTGGATTCATAGCATCCCACCTTCCCACTGAAAAAATCTGTTGAAACCAACTCCTACCAGTGCTTTCTTCTCATTCCTGGTATTACAAATGCTGGTTCTACTTTTAGACTTTCATCATGATTTTTGAAGTCCTTGGAAAAATGAATCGGACCTCCTCAGTAAGCCCATTTTTCTGCTTCAGAGATGCAACAGCTGTAGTTAACAGAGACACAAGGGCTGAGATTTTGCCAGGATGATGGATGTTTAGTGACTCCAGAATTCCCTGAAAGTAGTTGTATGATGCAATTCATGTCCAGCAATGGCAGTACATTTACCAACAGTGACGGAAAGAGACTTAGGCTCCAAATTTATCCAGGAAAAATACTGTCTCCACAGCTAAATTAATTCAGGTTATCAAAAAAAGGCGAAGGAAGAGAAGCAGACTGTGAACATCAGTCCTTCATCTTCTGTGTATTGCCACAAGACCATGGTGATGAATGAAAGGATTATTAACAACAGACATAGAAGCAGATAACCTGTCTCCAGTTCTTAAATTTTAAACTCACTATAATACAATTACATCCAAATAAAGTGAAGTGTCACCTTTTTGGATACTTCTATAGGAATATGTACAGACATTTCTATAAGAATATACATATACAGGCTTGAAGACAAGGAAAGGATTCTATAACCCAGCTGTAGGATTTTTTTGTTTATTTGCTTGTTTGGTTTTGAGTAGAGTCTTACTGGAATTTGACCAGAAAACATTGTTAACATGCAATCATTTGCAAATAGACTTCAAAATATTTTTCAGGTCTCTTCCAAAATCAAGTCTGGTCTGTTAGGCAGTGCCTGTGCTTACGCACAGTGATATTGATTTAACTGTGATTCCAGGAGAGGAAGAAGATGCAGGGCCTGGAAGGCTGAAGCTGACGTGGATTTACTGAGAGGAAAGCCCTTAGACCATTTATCTCTGAAGATTAAATATCTTGCATTCTCTGTATACAAGAGAATATCTAGAGTATTGTTATATTACTATGATCCTAATCCATTTAATATCTGACTAAGCAAGAAAAAGAGAAAAAATAAAGCTTTCAGAAATTGGAGAGTATTAGATGAAACCTTAGTTTTAACAGTCCCCCTCTTTTCATTTACCTGCTTTAATCTTCAGATTTAATCTTCTGCTTTAAAATTATATGGGATGTTTGTATGGGAAGATCACAGAATAATTGAGTTTAGTAGGGAAATCTCCTACTCCAACCTTCTGATAAAAACAGGACCAGCTGGAGAAGTTTGCTTAGCTGAGTCTTCAATATCTCCAAGAAGGGAGACACACAATCTCTCTGGGTAACCTGTGTCATCGTTTGGCCATTCTCACAATAAAAATAATTAAAAACAGAACAAAACATTTTCAAAAACACACCCCAACCGCACCCCACCCCCCCAAAAAAAAGAAAAAAAAGTATTTTCTTATGTTTAAATGGAATTTCCTGTATTTCAGTTTCAGCCTCTTGTGTCTTGTCCTGACACTGGACAACACTAAGAAGCACCTGGCTTTGTCTTCTTTACCTCCCCGCATCAGCTATTTATACACACAGATAAGATTCCCCCTGAGCCTTCTCTTCTCCAGGCTGAACAGTCCCAAGCTCTTTCAGCCTGTCCTTGTATGTCAGAAGCTCCCATACTTTATTCTTCTCCAGTATGACCATATTTAATAGCTGTGAGTTGTTACTACTGAATCCTGACCACAGTTGTTTGAAGACAAGCTTAAGAGTCACTCATGGAGGAATAGACCATAAAAAGGAAAGAGAATGCAGCTTATCTCTTTAAGTCTTTCTCCTTGGTAGCTTAGCTATTGGGAAATTGCAAGCACAATACATGGTCTTCGGAGTCATTAAGAAAGCACATTGCATGCCAGAAAATAGAAGGCACCTTAGGTCATAGAATTAGAGAATATCTCAAGTTGGAAGGCACCTACAAGGGTCAAGTTTGATGGATAACCCAAGCTTGTGGAGGCTGTGGTCAACGTGGAAAAAATGGAAAAAAAAGGAGACAGAAGGAGAAGTAAGGCAGACAGACTGCAGATTGTCTCCAGTAAGTTTTGTATAACCCATAGGGCTTAGGCAAGAACCAGAGGTTGAAAACACTGCTGAAGTACTGCTGGTGGTCAGCATGACAATAGGATCTATTTAAGAGTGTGTAAAGTAACAGGGCTTGTGCATTAAGGACTTTGTCCATGCGACATGGCAGCAGACATGAGCTCGCTACTGCATAACAGCTTTACAGCACAAAAGCTTGTTTCCCCATGATGTCTGCTTTTCTCACACAACCAGACATGTTTTTACCTCTTGACCTGGCTGTCTTTCCTGAGAAAAAAATTGGTCCACAGTCAATAAAGACCCAGCCCTTGCTCTGGAAAGCATGCAGACAAATTTGAAAGATTTTATACTATTAAAATACATGCACCATCTCCAGGACTCTCAAATTAAATGCTTTCATAGCATTCAGTTGGATAAATGCTT